>JAUPFT010000019.1:21740565-22340565 GCA_036936625.1 Parnassius smintheus behrii | reverse complement strand
CAAGCGCTTATAAGCGCTAAAATAGTTTTCGGCCAGGACACGATTGCTACTTCAGTAGCGCTGACACAATCCGCCATTTTGCTTATTTAATTTGTTTGTTTTGAAGTAGAGTTTATCAGTTGTTTTGTGCAATATTAGTTTTAAGTAATATAATGACATGAATAAACATATACATGCTATTAAAAAATCATGATTGGTAAGTTTTTAATATTAATACTTTACAAACATATACTTAAATTAGGTTAGATTCCCCGGTTAAAACTAACATTGTGTCCTGGAGGAAAATAGCTACTTACGATTTGACAGCGCTTACCGCTTACGATCGCCATTTTGCTTGCAAGCGCTTGCTAGCGCTTTTTTCTGCCAAACGCACCCATTATCTCCTGTTCCACGACGACATGAGACGCTAAGGAATAGTGGATATTCCTACACCACCCCTATTCGGTAAATCTTAAAGTTTTAACAAATCATTCATTACCTATACTTCAGCAATTAATAATTGACTGAGCTGTATACATTTTTTGATTTTGAAAACCTTAACATATAGTAAAACTTGAGAGCGTAAATTTGCAATTTGGAAACTTATTACAAAACTTAATTATACATTCATCTCAATATTCTTAATGAGACCAAGTAATTTCGCGAACGACAAGTGGAAGAACTTTAAAGACGTTCAAAGTTAAATTCAACGCAATTAAAAGTTTCGTGCTGGAAAACTTGTGTAGTAATTATTTACATCGAATTTTTACATAAAATTTCTGAGTTGTGTGGTATTTTATAACACTTCGCCTTCGAATTTATGATAGAACTTGATGGAGAATTTTTCAGCTTTTTTAACATATTTTACAATATTATGTTTGTTCCAAGATTTGGCAAGCTGTATAGGCAAAAAATGTTTTAACTACGTTGACAAACGTTTGGCACAACTTAAAATTTTTTTCTTCTATACTATAGTAATACTATAATTGACTTTATATTATCTCCATTCGGAAGATGTTTGAGAGCTTTTCGTCATTGGACCAGTTGCGAGTCGTGTGCATTTTAAAGCTTAAGAAAATAGTATCTCTTCATATAATCTTCTAATAGGGCTTAATAAAACGGTTGAACTCCAAAAAAAAACCTTGTTATTTATATTCCAGAATTCAAACGAATAAATAGAATTGTGCATGCCATTTTACATAGATGCACAGGGAGAAGATGAAAGCAAGTGGTTTAGAAGTGTGTGATGTGGCAGCTTTGGGGTAGATCAATCTTCAGCAGGAGACTTTTGATTGTACTTTTTGACTTGGGCTGCAGTCATGATGGTTAATTTGTTTTGTCATTTCAAGCAATAAACATGGTCTTCACTAGTTCTCAATCAAAACTTTTGTTTGTTACTACAATATATTTATACTCAAAGATGGGTATAGTCGCTTTAAAACACGTCTCGTTCACTTATAACGAGATCAAGATGATCCATCAAAGGTTTAGGTACTAAAATAGTTTTAATGAATTCTTGACTGAGGTCAAGGAGACAGTAGGTAAGATGGAAAATAAGGTCAGAATGTTAAATTAGAGAGCGCTTTTATGCACATAACTTAATATATATGATGAATACTGAGTGGTATTCACTACATAATATTCTTCAACTTTAAATTGTGGTTGTATCATGTTATTTAACAGATGACACAATCATCGTCAATACAGTCCTACAAAAGTCCATTGCTGAACTAAGTTCTCCTCCAAGAAATGCCATTAAACACGGCCATGGGCCACCTAGTAAATCTGACAGCAGTGGACCGCCAAGCATTCAAGTGATGTGCATTGTAATATGAGTTTTGTTGCGATGTTCATTGTTGAAATTTGGCGCATAGAATAATCTGAACACTTCCTCTGAGCACTCCCGTGGCAATTACTATAAAAAATGCAAAGGAATACAACATCTCTGCACAGCGCCAGTGATTCGAACCTACCAGAGAGAATTTAGTGCTCTGTGCTACTCGAGCTGCTCTGAGCTGTATGTGATCAAGTGAAAGGAGGTGCACTGGGGGTTATTCCTGCTTCGTTGGGTTAGTGGTCATAAACGTGGATAGTGATCATGAAGTCATAGGTACAAATCCCAGGTCGGACAATAACTATACAACTAAAAATAATTCATCTTTCTGAAAACTTTGTTCCGGACAATACAGTCTTAACTCAAAAATTGGTAATTTACTACCGGCAAATTCAAAAAAAAAATTTAAATGATATTTGCGTTAATTTTATTAATAAACCTAATAAAGCATTCATTTTTTATAATTTAATATAGGAAGTGAATAATACATTTTTCGACGATTCTGAAAAAAGTCACTTTTTGAGTTACAACAGTATTGTACTATCAGTGCGATATAAGTTTTTGTATAACACTTACCCATTGTTGTGTCCTGGCCGCAAGAGCAAGATTTTATTGTAATCGCTGATTGAATTTACATATCTTTATTTTTTAATTTTTTTCTGTCTCTATTGTACTCGCTCGAGTACTCGAGGGCTCTAGAGGCTATTAAAATATTTTGTAGGTACGCAAACATTAAAAGTCTTATGCCCAAAATTAATGTTCGATATCATCGTACTCTAAAAACTTGTGAAAAAATTGACAATCCGAAATTGAGATTAACAAAGTTAAAAAAGTTTTTTCACAGGAAAATGCGAATATAACATAATTAAATTTCTTATAACAATTTAAGTATTTTCGAAAGAAAATTCAAAATTTACATTATACTATTTAAAATGTTCATTTAATGATGTAATTTTTATATTTTATACTATATATTTTCATACTACTTGTAATATATATATATATATATATATATATATATATATATATATATATATATATATATATATATATATATATATATATATTATTTCATACTATTTTAAATAAAAACTTTATTACTATTTCAACTCGAAGCTATGCATTTACATTTATTTGGTTTTGAGCTGAAATACTAATTGTTAAGTCGCAAAAATGCGAAGGGTCGTGTATCATTATCATCATTATAGTCCATTACAAATCCACTGCTACATAGATCTCCCCCAAGTAATGCCAAAAAGCATGGAGCTGAGCGACTATGAAGACATATAAGTCCTCAGCGAGCTATGAAGGGGGCTATTCTCGGAGTTTCTCTGCGTGATGCACCAACACAGTCATAGCCGAACGGATTAGTAACCTGAAGTGTCAATGGGGCGGACATATACCTCGAAGAACTGACAAACCATGGGGGAAGTAAGGTTCTCGGGTGGCAGCCTCGTACTGGTAATCGAAGTGTAGGACGTCCACAACTTTTTCTATAGAATAGAATAAGGGTGACAAATGAGCACACAGTCCACCTGATGGCAAGTGTATGCTGTGGCCCATAAACATCTACATGTCAATCCTCGATTAAGAATTAAAATGTAAATGCGTTGCCACTCTTGAGGACTAAGATGGAATGTCTCGTTTTCAGTAATAAGGGTCTCCAGTTTTCTACAGTCACCACACGAAACATTGTGCTGCTATATTATGCTGGTGACAACGTGGTCCTACCCCCGTCGAACCGACCTATTCGTGCTACATCTATAATATAGCTGTAGCATGGTTAATGGAGTGACAACCTAGTCAGACCATGCAGGAAGTTTATGGATGTAGGTGGCTCTGGACCAAAGTATCGTATCGTACCTTTAATATATATTTAATATGACCGATTGGAGCCATAACTGAACATGCTTCGTACTTGTGGGGGTGCTGAACTGCTCGAGTTCGATGTGCTTCAGTTATCGATGAGTCTGTTACTATTTTCAGTATTGTATTTAATATTTTAGCGACGTAAGAAAGAAGAGATCTTCTGCGGGGCAAGGTGTCTAGCCCGGGTAGCGGCCAATGCTCCGATCCAATAGTTCGGAGCTATTTATTCTATATACACTTCATTATTTCGGAATTTTGATAGCGCGATTTAGGCTTTGATGTTTCGCTTGTGGCGCGATGACAGTGGCGTCGGAAACAGAAACAGAAACTTTGTATTCAATATAGATTATAAATAATATTTAATGAAAGTCACTTTTTCATTTACCACTGGTTCACACAAAAAACCTCTGTCCTGAGAAGAACCAGCTTGAAACCCAGCGGGACTATTTAAAAAAAAGTGCTTACAATCATGCGTGTTACAATTAACAACACAAAACAAATTAGAAATAGCTTGGTAGCGATCACCCTTCCTTTATAATAACCCTTTTTTTAAACTTAGTGTAATAATGTTTTTGAACTTTGTGTATGTCAAATTTTGTATATTTTCTGGGATTTTGTAGTAAAAGCATATACATCGCACCAAGAATGAATTACTGACTCGGTGGAGTCGTACTACAGGCTTGAGTCTGTTCCTAGTAGGTATTGACAGTATGAATATCACTTATTTTTGCAGTACTACTTTTATTTTTGTGTACGTACATTACATTTTAATAAATGAAATGAGAGACCAGAGTTAATATATTACATTCCTTAAATTTTTGTCTGAGCGACTCTTTTGGTTTTAAATCATATATTGCTCTCACAACACACAATATTATTTTAATATTACTATAACAATATTAAATAGTGGATATTTTTTGTGAATTATCTTTCTCTGTTTCTTCTGCAGTTGTAGAAAAAAAAAGATATTTGAAAGAGGTTTGAAAAAAAGAGATATTTGAGAAATTTTCGTTACTTGTAAGAAATTTATATACTATAATTTATTTCTTATTTATATTAATATGTTTACTATAGCATGACCATACTGTGCAGTTTATTAACAAAATTATTTTAAGCATTATACAGAGACCAAGAAATGAAATAAACGACAATTTGAAAACTTGAAATGGATCCAAACTTAAATTTGACGCAATTAAAACTTTCGCGGTAAAGGGAATTATGTGGTAATAACACTGTAATTGTTAAACGTTATTATACTATTAATTATTACGTCACGTTATTGTGTTATGAATTAACTTTTACGTTAGAGCAAATGAGTTAGCTCAAAAAGTGATGCAGAATATAAATATTAACAATATATTGTGGTGGTAGCCACCTAACAACGATGATGTTCATGATAATTTTGCAATAGCTTAGCATTGAGTTGCGGAGCTGAAGGCCGTAATTTTGAACTCCACCCGAAATATGTATTATTTGTACGACTTACAAATTATTGTTCTGGATCTGGATGTCTAATTTTGTGCAATTTAGGTGTGCCTTCACGATACAGTAAAAATCCTGGTGAGTGGAAACGTTTTTTTTTATATATATCATGTAGGCCTTCGTGTTTATAACAAATTATTTATGGTTCTGTATCTGACAGACATCACTTTTGATAGCTGAACAGGCAAATGAGAGAACGAGATTTTTCACTACATGCGTGACGAAAGGAGTTTGCGGGAGATTGATAATGAGTCGCCTTGATGTTTTCTATATCTCTTAGATAGTTTAAATAAATAGATAGAATAGATTTAAACGTGGAAGTGTCACGCTGCATCTTGATTATAATTGTAGCACGAATAGGTCGGTTCGACCGGGGATGGACCACGTTCTTACAGGATATCAGTGTAAAATAGTAGCTTAAATACAGCTGTGTTTCGTTTGGTGAGTGTAGAGACCCTGAGATTATTTTTACTAGACAACGAGGTACGAACGAGTACGAAAAACGAGGTATTCATATCAGTTCTCAAGAATAACAACACATCTGAATCTGATTGTTTATTGAGAATAAAATGTAGATATCTATGAGTCACAGCATCCACTTTCTACTAGGTGGACTATCTGCTCGTTTTTCATCCCTATTCTATACAAAAGAAAATAAGGCATCGTCGTAAAGCATTCCACCCTCCACAGCTACTTAGCTGCTAGCTTCTCTTAGCATTGGTGTTCAATTTCAAAAGCAGCCCTATTCCTCTTGGCGGTCCTTAAAGTGAAGAAATGGCATCCCAGCGCCTCTTTTTGCGTTCGCTAAAAATTGAAGTAATTTAAGTATTTTTATTATGTGCAAGCAGCTATGTAGTTCTAGGGAAAGAGACCAGTATCACTGCGACCTAAAAGATCTATTGTGATCGCTGCTATGGCTATAGTTCACTGATAATCCCTATGTATTCAATGAATAGAAGGAGTTGCTTAGCCGTGAGTAATTTCACTTGTTCTAGGCGGGGTAGATAGTTTCCCTGATGAGTGTTACGTTTGCGCATTAAGGATCCGCAATCAGTTAGGATGTGCAGAGGCATTTCTTCCGTTATGGAACAGAACCGATACTTACGTTGCTTAGACCCGGGATGGACATGTGCTTTTTAAGACAACGGTGTCCAGTTAGGGCTCTTGCCAGAATGCTCAATTTATTTTTACTTAATCCCAGGGCTTCTGAAGCAAATTTGCGATCAAAAGCCCGGATCAAGTTTTTAGAGTATTTTAAGCCTAGTGTGTCAGACCAGATCTTAAGTGATTTATTGTGATAAAGAGTTTCAAGGGTCAATCGGGCTAGGCTTCTTGAGATTCCATAAAATGGCTCAGGTCCAAATTGTGTGCACTTTGAGCCATCCCGTGCAAGTTTGTCGGCAAATTCGTAGCCTACAATACCCTCGTGACCTGGCACCCATCGTAAGATGACCCTGTTGTTACATCCCAGGGCGTTTAAACGGTTTACGCAGTCTCCAACCTTTTTTAGACCTCTTAGTTCGACCTCAGCGCTAGCAGTGCTGCTTGACTATCAGAGTTTACATAAGTATTTGTTTTGTAAATTTTTATTTTGTTCATTTTAAAGTTATCCAGTTTTATGTCAGTTTTAGTCTAATTATGATTGATCATATTATAGACTAGCAAACCCGTCCCAGCTACATAGTCTATTAATGGGACGTTACTTAAATTTCAGATTATCAATATTTTGTTTAGGATTAGTCTGGACAGACAGACACACAGATAATTTTAAAAATGATTGTTCATTTCTTAGTGGTATGCAAATAACCCCCTCTGCTAAATATATGGCAGTTATTTCGGTAGTACAGATAAAAATTCAATTCAATTTATATCTATAGATATGGGCAATATCATCGGAACTTATCAACTACGCAAAGGATATTAAAGTGCAAACTCAGTGGCACTTTCGTCGTCGTATGTCTACAAATCACCTAAAGCAAGTCATCCAAACATAAGTGATAATTAGTAAACAAAGTGATGTCTAGAGGTTTATTAGAACAAGCATTCTACAATTCAATTTATATCTATAGATATGGGCAATATCATCGGAACTTATCAAGTACGCAAAGGATATTAAAGTGCAAACTCAGTGGCACTATCGTCGTCGTATGTCTACAAATCACCTAAAGCAAGTCATCCAAACATAAGTGATAATTAGTAAACAAAGTGATGTCTAGAGGTTTATTAGAACAAGCATTCTACAATTCAATTTATATCTATAGATATGGGCAATATCATCGGAACTTATCAACTACGCAAAGGATATTAAAGTGCAAACTCAGTGGCACTTTCGTCGTCGTATGTCTACAAATCACCTAAAGCAAGTCATCCAAACATAAGTGATAATTAGTAAACAAAGTGATGTCTAGAGGTTTATTAGAACAAGCATTCTACATCTTTAAATATTAGACTTTAAGTTTAAGTTGAACGGTATTTTGTCTACGCGTTTATTTCCTATAACGCTATGAATATCAAATGCGGGTGAGATCTTATACAAACTTGCATCGCTCCCCAATAGTGTTGGTAGAGCCACGCTGCGGCCATATTATGGTTGTAGCACGAATAGGTCGGCTAGACCGGGGAAGGACTACGCTCTCACAGAATACTAGCGTAAAATAGCAACTTAATACTGATACTTTTTGATAAATGTAGATGTCTATGGGTCACAGCATCTACTTACCATCAGGTGGACTGTGTGCTCGTTTGTCAACCTTATTCTATTAAAAAAAAATTAAAAAAAGATTCTCCCATAAGGGGAATAATTCTCACAGTTGCCATACTTGAAAGGCGGGCTGGTGACCGCAGTTTTTATGCTGCTACCTATCACTTACTTTATTAATTTACATCAGTCGCCTCTTACTATACCCACGGAATGGGCTGGTGGTGAATTCTCTTACCCCGTCACGGCACTGCGCTACGACACACACTTGATCTATTCAGAATTGAAAATATTCTGACAGAGTAGTTATCAGAAATGAGAAATGGAAAAAATTTCTTGAAAAGCTTGGTAGAAAGTAAATGAAACACAAAACATAAATAATTCACAACATTCAATGTGATTTGTTTTGTCCTTTGCTAAGACGTCCTCTTGAGAAATTCAAATACAACGCCTTTTGCTTACGAAATTAATACCAGAGAGAATTTATCTCCCTACTATAATTCTACAGGTTGTAATATTATTCATTTTACATTTCCGAATCATCATAATCGAATGATTCGGTAATGATGATGGGATTAGCAGTTCGTCGCAAGCTACATTATTACTGCACGTCTCATCTGTTTACCACTTCATGTATATGAGCCCATATGCGCGTGCCGATTCAAAGCTGCCTTAAAAACCTTTCATTCTTGTTTGGTTGGTGTTTGGTTCTTCGAATTGGAACTGATCCGTTGGGATATATTCTTTTTACATTCTTCAGTTCGGAATGTATTGATTGCTTCTTAAGAACCTGCGACACATTTTTGTTCATAGCTCCATGAGCAATATTGAATAATATGACCAGCAGCAATTATTATAAATAGTTTTCTAATATGAGCATCAGAGCTTTTCGTTTACGTTCCCGATGTTAAATATTAAACAAATAACACCTGTTTTTTTGTAAGTTTAAAACATAGTTTCTTTTAATCGTTTGACTTTAAATGATTATTTTCGAAATTGCTAAGCAATGAAAGCAAAAATACGATTATGGTTTAATTTACTAGGGCTTAAAATCTAAGACAACTAACACCTAAATTCTATCATCAAGGTAATTTTCCTTAAAACTTCACGTTACAATAAATAAATAAAACTAACTACTCGGCAAACTGTCGCGTATTCTGACGAGGTGCTTACTCTCTGGAGAAATCTACAACAATGACTGTTATATGCACAATAACACAAATACATAAGCTGTAAACTATTGTCAAAGTTACAATAATTTCTTTTCGCTTTTAAAGTCATTTTAGTTTTTATTCTATCACACTAAGTCAGAATATTTATATTTCTTTAGCGAGTACCAACTTTGGGATGCGGATTCAAAAATGTATAGGCGAAAAGGTTCGAAAAAGTAATAGATTTAAGTTATATGTAGACATCATCATCATTACAGCCCTTGATAAATCCACTGCAGAACATAAGCCTCATCCAAAATATGCCACAAAACACGGTCCTAAGCCACCTTATCTTGCCAGGTCGTCACCCCATATAGTGGGGGAATGCCCATTCGGTTACCGCTTTACGACAGGAGAACTTTTCTTCCCCATTGGTTATCGGTTCTTCGATGTATATGGCCAGCCTATTGCCACTTGAGTTTACTTAGCCCTTAGACTATGTCAGTTACTTCAGTTTTATTGCGCATTTTCTTATTTCTAAGTCTATCAGGGGGAGAATCCCCGTGTATAGCCCTCTCCATAGCTTACCATAGCTTACATGGCTCCATGGCTACAAGTTACTTTTACGCCAGTGAAATTGCTAATTGCGATTTCAAGTTGGTACTGATGTCTGAGGAGTAAAATATTTTAAAGACCAGCGCCCTTGTGATCTGTGAGATGTATACGTTTACATTTTACGTATTTTACACAACTTTTTGAGTTCCGACAGGCGTAAATTTTATTAGTTTACTCATTACTTATATATATAACCGCATACAGCGCAGAGCGGCTCGAACGTCGACGACCGAGTGCTTTCCGATCGGCTTGATTCATTGAACGCACTACGCGAAACAAACCTCCTGATACCATCCACACCATCTGGATGCTTGGCGGTCCACCACTGTACGTTTCACTAGGAGTGTTCTTCCGCGTACAACCTCTCTGTGGAATAGTTTACCACCAGCGATTTTCCCGGATCGATACGACCTGGGGACCTTCAAGAAAAGAGCTTACTCCTTTTTAAAGGGCCGGCAACGCACCTGCAATTCCCCCGGTGTTGCGGTTGTTCATGGGCTGCTGTAGTCACTTAACATCAGGTGAGCCGTATGCTCGTTTGCCTTGCCTTCTATTAAAAATACATGTAACCTTTTTTTTTCTTTTTGTCACTTCTCACATATAAATTGTTGGGTATAGGTGTTTTCGAGTTGCAGTAACTAAAAACTTACGAACTTATACGTGATAGAGCTACGCTGTATCATTTTATGATCACAGCACTAATCATTCGGCTCAACTGCGGAAGGACCATGCTTGCAGAGTATACCATCGTTAAAAATCACTATTATGCTGCTGCTCTGGTTGATAATAACCCCTATTATAGGTAAAACTGTATGACATTTAGTCGTAAAGGGTAATAACGAATCTGCATTTTGATTGGTGTCAAGAAATCTGAATTTATACATGATGGTATGTTATGCCATAAACCAAACTATCTACTTACTTTCTAGTGCAGTGTGTGCTTGTTTAAAACCCTAACTTAAAAAAATAACATGTCAGGTTTGCGAATGTTACCACGTTATGCAGGCGGGTTGGTAAACGTAGAAATGATACCCAAGTATTGCATAATATTACTCGACATAACCAATCTGTGGTATTTTGATTATTATATACTGCCATATATACATTGGCAGAGCTCGATTCCTAATTAACAAGATGCACCAGGGTTGAAAAACTTTGAAACTGAACTGAAAATTTTTTTATAGGAAAAGGGGCGAACGAGCAAACTCAGCAGCAGGCTCACCTGATGGTAAGTGATTTCCGCCGCCCATGAACAACTACAACACCAGGGGAATCGCAGATGCGTTGCCGGCCTTTTAAAAAGGATTAGGCTTTTTTCTTGTAGGTCCCTAAGTCACCGGTTATTCTCTTTTCAATTCTCGTGAGCAATGATTAGTCTTCATTCAACAATATACAACTAGAAAGAGATATTTAAGTAATGAAAACTAAATATATTCAAACTGTCAGAGTTTTAACTGTATACGAGTATCTGTAAAATTCTTGATATAAACACATTTGAAGCATTAACCTGTAAACTACTTATCCACTGTTACTTACTAAACTTTTTACTATAATACAAATCAACTTTTAAATTTTGTATAGTTAACTATGCTATCAATCAGATATATACATATATTATATTTATACTATTAAACGAGCAATTCTTGTATATATATATATATATATATATATATATATACAAGAAGAAATTAATAAAATACTGACTGAAATATTTATTAAAAATAATTTCCGTTCAATTTCGAATACGAAATTCACTAGAAGAAATTCGCAATATTTCATCACATCAATATTAATTTAATATTTTCGTATGCGTGTGAGTTCATTGTTCGTAAGTAAAAATTTCCTGTAGGAATATTAACGGCTAATAAAAAGTAATTGAAAGAAAAGGCGCAAAAGCTATAAGCTAAAATGTAAAAAGTTTCAACTTATCAGCCAAACTGAGCAAGTTCTACATTTTAACTGCGTTTTTCAAATCTAAAATGTGATTATTGTAAATTTGATTCGACAGCTGGCTTATATATTTTTTTATGAAATGTGGTTGACAAATGAACACACAGTCCACGATGGTAAGATGCTGCGGCCCATAGACATTTATCCTCGATTAATAATCAAAACGCAGGTGCGTTATCACCTTTAAGGACTAAGATGGAATAGCCCGTTTCCAGTAAAAACGGTCTCCGATTCTCCCTGCATATGAAACACAACAACATTAACCTCCTATTTTATGCTAGTATTCTATAAGAGCGTATTCCTACCAATACAATATGATACGTAATTAAAAAATGCAACGAACGTTTGCTTCCTTCAAACAACTTATTGTTTAACAACAAGCTGTTTTATTTTACTAGGTCTTAGAATTTATACAATCATCATGATGATTATTAAATTGTGTGCATTTATGATCATTATTAAAGTCCATCACAAGTCTGAACATAGGCCCAAGGACGTTCCCATCCATCTGCGTCTATTAAACCTAATCCATTTCTTACCGGGTTGTCACTCCATCTAGTAGGGATAGTCCGCCTCAGACACTGGCACTAAATCAATACATGGGATATGGGGAGTAAACTAAAAACCTTGGCCTTTACAAACATTTTATTATATATTGTGCAGTTGATATAAATTTTAATAGAGTTTATATCCTGTAAAAATGACCAGGAAATCAACTTCTTAAAAAATACTGTTGTAAAAATCAAGAATACCGTGCTTGCCGTTTTACTTTACTGTTAAAGATATAACGATATTACACGTAACCAGGCCTCTACCACTCTAGCTGCCTGCGTGAAATTATTCCCTATAATCGCGATTCACCCTGGGTGAAATACGCAGTCAGGGCTAGCGCGTTGTAGGCGATTGAATGTCATGTTTTTAACGCGTTTACGTAAATATTTTTTTGTAAATACTCATTGAAATAGTTTTTGTTTAGTGTTTAGTATATTTAATAGTAAGATAAAATAGTTTGGCTTTTAATGTAATTTAAAATCCCATCTATTTGATAAATTTTAGTGGCAAAACGTCGTTCCTACCGTAATTGTTGTATGGAAAGACGCTCATTGACCAACAAAATGTTTCAGATATATCATACTTTAAGTTACCGAAGGATTTTATTAAGAAATTATGAAACGTGAATTTATTATTTATTAGTAATATAGGTACTCGCAAGCAGCGATAAAGTTTTATTTAGCTTGCGTGCGTGATTTATCAAATTAGCCTCTCAAACGCCAAGTGTTGTAGTGTTATGCTACTTACATACCATTTTACACTATTTTAAATTTATTTTTCCATTCTGTTTTTGATTTTCTGCATTCATCTCAAAACTGGATATTTTGCATCACCTTTATTTCCATAGGAACCTGTAACATTTTTAAACCATAAGAAGAACACAATAACAAATCATTTTCACGTCGTATTTTCACGTTATCAGCACTTTTTAAATCGATGTCAATGGAGTCTACCTTTTTCGGTCTTTTATTTAGTTCTCCGTAACTCTGCAATTTCGGGCTTCATGCGCGCTGTTGCGCTACCTTTTTCCTATATCAATAATATCTCATTTTTCACTTAAATCTTGCCGTTTCTCTATTACGAGCCTAAAACCAAAAATACCATGCCCATATTAGTATGGAGCTGAAAGTCAGCAATGCCATGCAATGCCCAAATTGCAGATCTATGTCATATGATAAATTTTTAACGGTATTTATATGATATCTAGATTTAATGTCATATAAAGCACCGGTTCAAAAGATATTGGACATTAAACATGATAACTTCCTACTGGTTTTTTATACATTTTATCGTTTACAGACATCATTGCTATTAGTTTTTTCTAATTCTCAGCCAAATAGATAAAATTATTAGCAACTCTTGAGGCAGAGTTATAACCACATGCCTCTGTATTCGTTGAACACGTAACCCGCAGTTCAGACAATGCAACATTTTGTATCACAAATGAAAAGTCCAAATCACAAAACACAGTCAACTCCTTATTAGAAAAAGCCGGAGTCACCGAATAAAACGACACTATCAGTATCCATAAAACGAAACCAAAATAGATTTTTTATCAAGCAGCAGAGTATTTTCAGATTTTATAAGGTATAGCGAGACGACTCGCTCATTTAAGACACGTCATCTCATCTATGTTTCACCCCCCTGCGCAGGCAGAGTGAAAGAATGAGTGACAGTGACAGTGTCATTTTAGTTTTTTGGAATGTTTTTGATTTGGAGCTAAGTCTTTTGAGCCATTGCTTCATGAGGTTTTTGCTTGAATTATATTTGTTTATTTGAAGCCTAGATATACTTATACACTACCTTAAAGTACTTTTTTACTTTTGAGTGTCAGTACACATCATTTAGATCTTTATTCAACTTGTTGTTGATTCAAATGTAAAATAATAATCGATATTGGAATCGATTACTTTTTGACCCATATACATGGGCCAAAGGACGTGATTCCAGACCGTAATAAATAAACCATACATTAATGATTGAAACCGCCGCAATGTCAATTGAACGTCTTATTTTTTTTTTTTGTTTTTTATCCAGTGCTTCATATGATTTAAAATTAACAACATAATTCTAGTTTTTATTTATTAGAGCAATCTTGTAATATACTTTATCTGGGCATTTCTGGGGCACAGATGGGCATTGTCATTTGACATGTTTTGACATCGTTGTTTATCTGGTTGTCATGGCAATTTTTATTCAAATATCGTTACCGGCCTGATGTTTTTACTTCAAAAATACTCTTTTCTTCTTGGCCATTTACAAAAATTTGCTTTTAATTTAAATAATTTCAAATTTAATTTAAATAATTTCTCGTTCTTATCCCAGATCCGTCAAAAAGTATAAAAACCGAACAATCGGCCAATAAAGGTTCTCACTTCAGCTTTGATACGAGAAGCACCTCTTAAAGGCTTTATCCGCACTGCCTCGGGATCTTGCAAGCCTTTGCCTTCTCCTGAAGTCGTCGCCTAGCCACGCCTATGCCTCCACCTACTAGTGCCCGCGCTATCTTCGGCCGCTGTGCGTGCTTGTCTCAAGCGCTGCGTGTGCCTACTCCAGACGCTGCGTGTTCCTACTCCAGACGCTGCGTGTCTACTCCGGGCGCTGTGTGTCTCTACTCCGGGCGTTGTGTGTGCTTACTCCGAGCGGTGCGTGTGCCTACTTTAAGTGCTGCGTGTACCTGCTCCATACGCTGTGTGTACCTACTCCAGACGCTGCGTGGACCTACTCCAGACGCTGCATGTCTACTCCAGACGCTGCGTGTGTCTACTCCGGGTGTTGTGTGTGCTCATTCTGGTCGCTGTGTGTGCCTACTTCAAGCGCTGCGTGTACCTAGATTAGGCGCTCTGCATCTACCACAGGCATAGCCTGTGCATACATTATTTCAGTACTCATTTTTCTTTATTAATTTTTTTTTATTTAAAAATTGTAATTCACTATCATCGATACAGCCCATCATCACCTTCATACCTTTTTTTTATAAAAGAAACTGTAAATATCTTTACAAATTTTAAATAAATTATTTTCTTTTTGGTTGTTTCCTTGTTAGGTTAGGTTCTATAGTTTTTAATTGTCGCTTTACATTTTTTATAAAAGAAACTGTAAATATCTTTACAAATTTTAAATTAATTTTTTTTTGTGTTTCGTTGTTAGGTTAGGTTCTTTAGTTTTTAATTGTCGCTTCACGACAGTGTCCAAATTTGACCGCTTCGGTAATCCGTCAAAATTCAAGAGGTCAAATTCGACCGCACCCACCCACAGCATTTTAACCCATAAATACTTATATTTAGAGACTACCTTTCTATGAAGAAGTTTATAAAATTTTATATCCTCTAGTGGAATAAAAAAACTGTTAGTCTATGGATATTAATGTATATTTTACGGTAATTACGTACGCCATTTTGTACGATGAAGTAGTAGTCGCTGCAAGTATTACAGAAATTTATAGGAAATTTTAAGTTAAAAATAATAAAATAATTTTTAATTAAAGTTATTTATCAACAAAAATTATTATAATTGAAAGGGAAATTAATAAAATACTGACTGAAATATTTATTAAAAATAATTTCCGTTCAATTTCGAATACGAAATTCACTAGAAGAAATTCGCAATATTTCATCATGGTGGAGCCACGTGTTTAAGGCTGCCGAAGTCTAGTTCCCCGGTCGAACCTTAAACCTATTACGCGAGATATTAACTAAAGTGGACTGTATATGCGGTTGCTTCTACGCTTACGTAAAGGCGACTACTATAGCATGCGGTATAATGCACTCGCTCTTCCCTAAAACTAAACTATTATTGTGCCAAATCGCTGAAAAGAAATCCTGCCTGATTAGGAAAACACAAATTGGAGCGGGTTAAACTATATTATCAGGCAGGCGGTAAATAAAGGAATATTGACTCACCGGGGTTTCTTCTATCCTGTTGGGCACTATAGCTGCAACTTCTAGAACTTCTTCCGGAACACTCCGGAGAGAGGCGGTGCGCGACTATATCTCACACGAGGTGAGGCGGGTTTCCTGGAGCTCGACTGCTTCCAGGCTAAAGCGGTTTCTACTAGCGGTGTGGTTTCAACGACGACTGCGGTGGAAAGAGAGGCCGCGCAACGGTCTCGCGTGCCTTATATGTCCTCGGCCCCGATGATTACGTGACATTCTAGAATCATCTTCTTGCCCCTCCCACCCCACCACCCCGATGTGTCGATAGGAGGGTACGAATGATATCGTTTTTCGGAAAGGAACAAGCGGCTTGGCACCTCTACCGTCAAATATAATAATCCAATGGTTTTTTCCGCGCAACCATCTCCCCCGCCCTTGAAGGATTTCCTTCAAATTAACTAATACAACTAGAGCTAAGATCAACTAACAAATAACTAACTAACGCTAAGATTACTTAAATTCAACTACAATTTAATCTAGAAAGCTAATTTAAATTATGGAAGAGGCAGGGGGCACAAACGGACAACCGGACGCAAGTAAGACCCAACCGTGGTCTTAACGCGAGCTATCCTAACTACTCCGTCGGAATCGGGAAAGACCTCTTCGACAATTCCTAACGGCCAGTGGAGAGGCGGCGTATTCTCTTTGGTGAGCACAACTACAGTTCCTACAGCTAAAGGCTCAGTTGCTGTGTTCCATTTTTGCCGAGACTGCAAAGTATGCAAGTATTCCATCCTCCATCGCTTCCAAAACGATTGCACTAACCGATCTAATAATTTGTGGCGTGCGGAAATGCTAAGTCTGTTCTCATCCATACCTGCGGCTGGCAAATACTTTAAAGGCGTTAAATTCAAAAAATGTGCTGGAGTTAGAGCCAGCGGTTCCGAGGGGTCACTAGACAACGTACGACAAAGTGGGCGACTATTCATTACGCATTCAATTTGAGCGAGCACCGTACTTAGCTCTTCGAAGGACAAAATTTGATCTCCTATTACTCGGTATAAATGACTCTTTAGACTCTTGATATTAGTCTCCCATTCGCCCCCAAAAAGGCTCGCGGCTGGGACGTTCAGAGACCACTCAATGCGGTTCTCGGCTAGAATGTGAGCGAACTCCGAATTATAATATTTGCTAGCTAAGAGCTCATGTAGTTCCGATAAAATACGTTTTGCACCGACGTAGTTCGTACCGTTATCCGAATACAATCTACTTACAGGGCCACGGCGGGAAAGAAATCTTTTAAATGCACCCATAAAGCCTGCTGTGCTTAGATCACCAACGAGTTCTATATGCACCGCTCGAGTAGTTAGACATACGAAAATGCAGACGTAAGCCTTTGTGGATCTTATACCACGCCCGCGAGTGAGCGTGACCTTAAACGGACCAGCGAAATCAGACCCGGTGTGCGTGAAGGGCTTTACTGATTGTATTACTCTACAAGATCTAAGTTCCGCCATTTCCGGAAATGACGGCTTGGGGCGTGCCCGAAAGCAAGCTATACATCGGTGCACCCGATTGCGTATTAAACTACGTGCAGAAAGAATCCAATAATTCTGACGCAAAATCGACATCAACAAGTCGGGGCCAGCGTGCGAGTTCAATTTATGATGGTAGTCGACTAATAAGTTCATGATATGGTCTTTACGCTTTAAAACAACAGGATGCCGTTGGTCGAAACTCAATTGCGAGTTGGACAAGCGTCCACCTACCCCTACAATCCCATCCTGTAAAAATGGCTTAAGGCGTTGAAAGGCGCGACTACAAGCTCTATTCGATTGTAATCTTCTAATTTCTTCAGAGAAGTGCGCACGTTGAAGTTCACGTAATACTAGCGACTCAGCATAGTTGTAATCGGACGTAACGATATACGAACAAACACTACTTATCGACTTTTAAACTACAAAGGCTACACTGTAACGACAAAAATGATTTAAATATAACACAGCGTATTGCTGTGGCGCGGCCAAACTATACTATTTTATTTTTAATTTTACGGAATACCAACAAGCTAAACAAACACTAAGGAAATACCAATATATAATTCTATCAACGACAAACTAATATTTAAATAATAAAACTATCCAATCACAAGTATGCAATTTCTAAGCGACTAAGCTATAATTATTAATAAGCGGTGAAACTATGCGATGAACGCTTCGGAACAACACTGCATATGGCTTGTTGCTCGCGAAGTCTCACTTCCTCCCGCCAATCAAGATTGGTCTCAGCAGGTCTATTCCGTAGCCTCCAGTGAGGCACGCTTTCTGTCGCAGCGGCTCGGTGTCTCCATGCGCCGCGACCGTGACCTCGATCCGCGCCGCGCGCGCTTCCGCTAACTAGATCGATTCGAGCACTGAATATGTCACCTGACGGGTTGCGGGGCGATCTAATCTTGCTAATATGGGCCTTGTTCGCGGTGTCGGTAAACCTAGCTCCAGGGCTATCCCTACTCGGCGTTCCCTTCGGCTGCGACGAAACTACAACAGGTTTACTAACAACAGACGCTAACGTCTTGCTTCTCGACCCTTCGCATAATTTATTACCCGAGCGCGGGATGTTCCCCTCCCCTATTTCCCGAAAATTGCGAGTCAATAATTCGGGAGGTTCGACAGCGACGGTGCAACAACAGGATGTTGCCGAAATGCTATCTATGATGGGGGCGGAGCCAAGGATCACATAGCCCAATACGGTTTCCAGTGCGTAAGGCGCGGTATGCGAGGAGTTGCCCCTGACCTTATTGTTTAACAAAAGATAAGGGAAAAGCGATGCTCCAATGAGCATGTCTATGTTTCCAGGAACGGCGTAAGTGTCGTCCGCCAGAGTCAAATTCTTAAATTCAATCATTGCCGAGGTGTCAACCGAAACGGTTGGCAACCGTTCAGTGACCCTATCTACTACTAGTGCATTCATATCAAAGTTAACATTACGATCTATCCGAGAATAAATTTTTAAATTTATATATCCCTGTGTCGATTTACTAGTGCCTCCGATGCCTTTAATTACAGGACATGAAAGTGACCTATTTATTACTAAGCCTAAGCGCTGACAACATTGTCGCGTTATAAAGCTATTTTGGGCTCCGCTGTCCAGCAGTGCACGGACGCTTTGTTCGTTTCCACGCGAATCCCTAACCAAAATACGTGCCGTACCCAGTAACACGGTTGAAGGAGGTTGTGCTCCCATATTTGCCAATGAGCACAGAGCGACATCACCAGGTCGACCGCTAGAATCGTTGACCTTAGTAGGGGCGAATTCCTTATCCGCTTTACTTGACGCCGCTATGTTGCTATTTTCAAAATGTAATAGCGTGTGATGTTTCCTGGCGCACTTGCTACATACGGAACTCGAATTGCATTTTGCAACTAAATGCTTATCGCTTAAGCAGTTCAAACATAGGTTGTTTGTCTTTACTAATTTATAACGCTCGCTTGGTGAATATTTACGAAAAGTCGCACAATTATATAAATTACCGTGTCTATCTTTACATACTAAACAAGTATGCTGAAGTGATGTTGGCGTAGCGGTTACGTAAGTTAACGACCCTGCTATTTTAGATGGTTGAGTCTGTCTACGGTCGACGCACCTTTTAATCTCCTGTTTAACGTTCGGAGAGCGCTGCATCACCTTTATTTGATCTCGCACGAACGATGCTAATGAATGAAAGGAAGGCATCTCCGAGCTACGATGCTCCATTTCAAACGCACGCACGGTGTCGGGGTCCAACTTCTTCAGTGCAATATGGAGAAACACCACGTCCATAAGATCATTAAATTTCAAATTCTTAAGTGCAGCCACCGATGCCACAAATTTATCTAGAAATTGCTCTAAGCCGTTGATGTTCGCGGATGATATAGATTTAAGATCGAATATCTGGTTCAAATATTCGGAAGCTAACATTCTCCTATCTTCATATTTAGTTTTAAGCGTTTCGAATATTAATAAGTAATTGTTTGCTGTAGGTGTAAAACCAGAGCAGATCGACTGTGCCCTGCCACTAAGTTTACTGATTAAGTAATATAATTTTTCGGCGTCCGATAACGATGGGTTATTGTGTATATTGTTTTGAAAACTACTGAAGAAGAAGGGCCACGTCTTAATATCACCATTAAATACCGGAATATCTATTGGCGGCAACCTAATCGAGTCGCTTGGACGTACCTGTTTTTCCGGCTTTGCTTCGTTTTGAGATAGGGATCTCGCAATTCTTTTCACGCGACACAACATATCTTCGAATGCCAGCAGCGGTTGGTAGTTCACTATGTATTTCGGGTCGATTTGTAATTCCAAATAAAAAGTAATCTATTCGTAAAGAATCTATCGTTTCGATTTCGGTCAAAAAAGTTTCCCGCACTGCTTCTATATGGATGTTCTTTATATAATCACTTATATTCTGCATACGCGAAAAGAGTATGTCCCTCTTAGCATAAAGCGTTTTAATTTTGATTTCACTTCCACTAACTGCCATTTTAAACTATTATAATAAAGTTATATCAATCACAATTAATCTCACAACGCACAAACAATAAAGGATGGATACTCGGTATGCCATATTACGTAATTAAATCGAACACCTGCGCAGCGAGTCGAGGTGACGCGTCATTTGCTAGACTCAATAATTTTATCAAGATTGTGGGTAAGCGTATCAAACGGTTCCTATTACACTGTTTCAATTATTTAATAGGCTTTAAATTTAATCAAATACGAGCGCTATAAAACGAATAATTCTGTTTGCGAGTACCTAATCAAAATTTAAATTTAAACGAACACTATTTAAGTCTATTCTATAAATTGGAGTGCATTATCTAATTAATTAATTCAACAATTCGACCAAAATCCTGCTCGAAGTGACCATAAAATGGTGGAGCCACGTGTTTAAGGCTGCCGAAGTCTAGTTCCCCGGTCGAACCTTAAACCTATTACGCGAGATATTAACTAAAGTGGACTGTATATGCGGTTGCTTCTACGCTTACGTAAAGGCGACTACTATAGCATGCGGTATAATGCACTCGCTCTTCCCTAAAACTAAACTATTATTGTGCCAAATCGCTGAAAAGGAATCCTGCCTGATTAGGAAAACACAAATTGGAGCGGGTTAAACTATATTATCAGGCAGGCGGTAAATAAAGGAATATTGACTCACCGGGGTTTCTTCTATCCTGTTGAGCACTATAGCTGCAACTTCTAGAACTTCTTCTGGAACACTCCGGAGAGAGGCGGTGCGCGACTATATCTCACACGAGGTGAGGAGGGTTTCCTGGAGCTCGACTGCTTCCAGGCTAAAGCGGTTTCTACTAGCGGTGTGGTATCAACGACGACTGCGGTGGAAAGAGAGGCCGCGCAACGGTCGCGCGTGCCTTATATGTCCTCGGCCCCGATGATTACGTGACATTCTAGAATCATCTTCTTGCCCCTCCCACCCCACCACCCCGATGTGTCGATGGAGGATCGAGGAGGGTATGAATGATATCGTTTTGTCGGAAAGGAACAAGCGGCTTGGCACCTCTACCGTCAAATATAATAATCCAATGGTTTTTTCCGCGCAACCACATCACATCAATATTAATTTAATATTTTCGTATGCGTGTGAGTTCATTGTTCGTAAGTAAAAATTTCCTGTAGGAATATTAACGGCTAATAAAAAGTAATTGAAAGAAAAGGCGCAAAAGCTATAAGCTAAAATGTAAAAAGTTTCAACTTATCAGCCAAACTGAGCAAGTTCTACATTTTAACTGCGTTTTTCAAATCTAAAATGTGATTATTGTAAATTTGATTCGACAGCTGGCTTATATATTTTTTTATGAAATGTGGTTGACAAATGAACACACAGTCCACGATGGTAAGATGCTGCGGCCCATAGACATTTATCCTCGATTAATAATCAAAACGCAGGTGCGTTATCACCTTTAAGGACTAAGATGGAATAGCCCGTTTCCAGTAAAAACGGTCTCCGATTCTCCCTGCATATGAAACACAACAACATTAACCTCCTATTTTATGCTAGTATTCTATAAGAGCGTATTCCTACCTATACAATATGATACGTAATTAAAAAATGCAACGAACGTTTGCTTCCTTCAAACAACTTATTGTTTAACAACAAGCTGTTTTATTTTACTAGGTCTTAGAATTTATACAATCATCATGATGATTATTAAATTGTGTGCATTTATGATCATTATTAAAGTCCATCACAAGTCTGAACATAGGCCCAAGGACGTTCCCATCCATCTGCGTCTATTAAACCTAATCCATTTCTTACCGGGTTGTCACTCCATCTAGTAGGGATAGTCCGCCTCAGACACTAGCACTAAATCAATACATGGGATATGGGGAGTAAACTAAAAATCTTGGCCTTTACAAACATTTTATTATATATTGTGCAGTTGATATAAATTTTAATAGAGTTTATATCCTGTAAAAATGACCAGGAAATCAACTTCTTAAAAAATACTGTTGTAAAAATCAAGAATACCGTGCTTGCCGTTTTACTTTACTGTTAAAGATATAACGATATTACACGTAACCAGGCCTCTACCACTCTAGCTGCCTGCGTGAAATTATTCCCTATAATCGCGATTCACCCTGGGTGAAATACGCAGTCAGGGCTAGCGCGTTGTAGGCGATTGAATGTCAAAGTTTTTAACGCGTTTACGTAAATATTTTTTTGTAAATACTCATTGAAATAGTTTTTGTTTAGTGTTTAGTATATTTAATAGTAAGATAAAATAGTTTGGCTTTTAATGTAATTTAAAATCCCATCTATTTGATAAATTTTAGTGGCAAAACGTCGTTCCTACCATAATTGTTGTATGGAAAGACGCTAATTGACCAACAAAATGTTTCAGATATATCATACTTTAAGTTACCGAAGGATTTTATTAAGAAATTATGAAACGTGAATTTGCTTAATTCTTATTGTTAGATAGGTATTTATAGCAAAATAGAATTAAGTAAGAATTTATCTAATATCTACCAACTTTATTACAAAATTTAGTTTAAATTTACTTCACTATCCAAGTATCTACTTTCATACCTATACCTACTTTTCTTTTGTATTTAAAATATTTTAAGTTATAATAACACAAATCACTGAAATTAAAATTTTGTTTACTAACAAAATTTTTAACTAAGTAGAATACAATTACGTTTCTGTTAGGAATCGTATTTCAAGTTTATTTGTTGTTTACACTGTCTATCTTTTTCTTCCGAGCCAAGCATCGCGATTCCCGACGAATGGCTTTGCAAGTTGCATGCGTTATGCATCGCAGAACTCACATAGTTGCGAAAATATAGTCAGTTTATCATAGTCAAAATTTGTATTTCACCTAAGTATTTTAATTAACATTTCGCAATGTATATTTTTACTTTTTATTGACATTCCTTAGTAAGCACGGAAAGTCCGCCGTGACTTAGGAAGGGGAAATGATGCAAAGTAATATAGGTACTCGCAAGCAGCGATAAAGTTTTATTTGGCTTGCGTGCGTGATTTATCAAATTAGCCTCTAAAACGCCAAGTGTTGTAGTGTTATGCTACTTACATACCATTTTACACTATTTTAAATTTATTTTTCCATTCTGTTTTGATTTTCTGCATTCATCTCAAAACTGGATATTTTGCATCACCTTTATTTCCATAGGAACCTGTAACATTTTTAAACCATAAGAACACAATAACAAATCATTTTCACGTCGTATTTTCACGTTATCAGCACTTTTTAAATCAATATGATACATAGGTACCTAACTATTTATAAAACTAAATGAGACTCAGCTCTTAAACAAAAAGACTGTGACAACTCTGTAACAGTAACAGCGTGGGAGTAATACTACTATTCTGTTTTTACTATGCCTATATCATCCCGTGGGCGTCTTAAGAGGCAACAAAGTAAAACAAAACGAATCATCCTTGTAAGGAATCGGTGTTCTTTAGCGTGGATTTATGGTCTGTCAAGTCTGATGTGGTGACAGGGGCGATCCTATACGTGTTCACAGGCTGCAAACGTTCAAGATCGTCGATTCTTCGCATCAGCTACATATATGTTTTTTGATGGTAAAAACTAACCAACCTACTTTGGCGGCTTGAAGTATGTTTTAATGCAATCGTGCTTCAAGATGTAGCCAATCTTGTCAGTGACTCCTCTGACATATGGCAGTACAGCAGTTACACGCTCGACTGTGACCGGCTTCACTCGTTCACTATGACGTAGGCGCGGGACTCGTAGCTTGTTGCCATGCAAAACTTGCTTGACGTGTTGGAACTCGGCAGCCAGGTGGTTACTGTCACAGATCCTTCGTGCTCTCTGAAACAAAGATTTGCCCACTGTAGCTAACTGTGAAGGATGATGGTGAGAATCACTGCTTAAATATCTATCAGTATGAGTCTTTTCACTATACACAGTGTGGTTCGAGCTGTTATCGGGATTCCGAATAACGACACGAAAGTGTCGTCTACGTACCGCTTGTAGAATCTTGGGTTTATGGAAGAAGTAAGCAGGGCCTTCTCATCAAAGTCTTCCATGAAACCATGAATGTGTCTGCGACTAAGGGGGACACAGGTTAACCCATCAACACACCATCTATTTGCTTGTAGAACTCCTCTTTCCACAGCAAGAAGTAAGGTTTACTCTGCGTTATACTGCATATTCTAAGGGTATGTTGTTTTCTTCCAGCCTTCTAGCTACAATTCAGATGCAGTTTTCAACAAGTAAACATGTAAATAAGGTCTGCAGGTCAAAACTGACCATAGTTTCATTGTATGCCAGATGTAGGCTTTTAATCTCCCTGACAGAATGTTGTATGTCCCTCTTGTATGTCCCCTGAGCGGTGAGAGTATTTTCGTTAAGTGTTGAGCCAATATGTAAGTTAGTGAGTCGATTTTGCTCACTATGGGACGTGCACGCAATATGATTATTTAAGAAACATTTGTTTAATTGGTTAAAAACCAAATATTATTATGACGTAAAAGATTTTTTAGACGGTAATTAATTAATATTGTTCATTCTGTATTTGCATGCTATTTACCATTGTTAGCAAAACACGATTGCACAAATTGTAAGATCTTTTTATACCGTGATTCTTGCAAATAAAAATTTATGGTTATGATTATGATTATGATTATTCTGGTGGATAAGCTGGATTGTCCCCCTTATTTTATGGAAAAAATATAGTACTTTAGTTCTGCTTAACGAAATACAAACTAAAATTCTTAAAACATCAAACGTTACAGCATTTTTATTCATTACTTTATCTACACCGTGATTTTACAGACATTTTTTTATAAAACGTTACTCCTACACTAGGATTTTCTCCTGTATCGTGGGGGCAGTTTACAAACATTAATTGCACAAGGACAAACATCCAGACCCGTAACAGTTATTTGTGGGCAATACAAACACTTGTTCCGTGCGGGATTCGAAACCGCGACCTCCAGCGCAGCCACTCATTGCTAAGCCACTGCACCACGGAGTTGTCACATTGGGGAACTTATTCCTAAAAAGCATATCCCACCGTTACGTTAATATATAAATTAAGGTAATATAAAATACGTCTTGCCATTGGCCACGGATCACTCTAATTTCTGACAGAGTAACGGAGAAAGGAGTCTGTTGCACTCTATTATTGTGCATGTACTTGAATCACATGATTTCTTATGTCTAAGAAGCGGGTTTAAATAAAAGTACCGGTTATTTATTACATGGAAAACATTGGTAGTTATGTCACAGATTATACTGTATATTTTTGTAAACGGACTCAATGAGAGCAAAATACCTAGGCTGCACAGAAAGTATCGGGAATGGAATATTTCCACTGATCCTGTCATATTAAAATCTTTTTAATTGAGAACTCTTTGGTTTTAAATACCAATACCATTTATTTATTTAAAAAAGATTCTCGGTCTTGTCACAAGGTTTTGTCAAACTTGTTTAGTCGTTGAGAAAATGGAATTGACTCGAGAAAATTCAAGAGCGATGATTTATTATGACTTTCAGGTGGTTTAACACAAAAACAGTGTGTTGACCGGATAATTTCTGCATTTGGTGATGAAGCCCCATCAAAAACCACAATTTATCGCTAGTTTGCTGAATTTCAACGTGGACGTGTCAAGCTCAGTGATGATCCCCGTCAAGGTCGTCCAAAAACTGCAGTCACCCAAGAAAACGTTGATGCTGTGCGTAAGCTGATTGAGGAAGATCGACAAGTGACATACCGCAAAATTCAGGCAACTTTAGACATTGGCATGAGTCAAATACAAATGATCTTGCATGAACAATTAGGTGTGAAAAAGTTGTTTTCCCGATGGACACCGCATTCGCTCTGTGAAGAGCAAAAAGCGGCTCGCGTTACTTGGTGCGTCAGAACTCTCGAAAGATTCCACGCAGGATCCTCAAATGCTGTATACAACATCGTATCAGATGACAAATCCTGGATATATGCGTACGAACCCAAAACCAAAACCGGTCACAAGTTTGGGTGTTCGAAATTGTTAAAGCCAACAAAAATTGTTCGTTAACGGAGTGTTGTAAAAAAAATGGTGGCCACGTTTGTCTCCAAAACCGGCCATGTTACTACTATTCCTCTTGAGGGACAAAGAACCGTTAATGCAGAATGGTACGCTAGCATTTCTTTGCCACAGGTCGTTTCTGAACTCCGTAAAGAGAACTGCAACCGCCGCATCATCCTCCATCACGACAATTCGATTTCTCACATCGCACACAGAACAAAAGAGTTTTTAGAGCAAGAAAACATAGAATTATTAGACCATCCGCCATACAGCCCTGACCTAAGCCCTAATGATTTCTATACTTTCCCTAAAATAAAGAATAAACTGCGTGGACAGAGATTTTCATCACCTGAAGAAGCTGTGGACGTCTAAAAAACGGCCATTTTGGAGACCCCAACTTCCGAACGGAATGGTTGCTTCAATCATTGGTTCCATCGTATGGAAAAATGTGTCAAATTTCGCGGAGAATACTTCGAAAAGCAATAAATACATTTTTAAATAGTAATGTTGTGTCACTTCTTTGATTCCCGAAATTTTCAGTGCCGCCCTCGTACTAAAGTAACTCTACATATTTCCGGTCATATCATAAAGCGACGACAACACGTTTACGATCTATAAATCGCCAAACAATGCGTAAAATTTTATTAACCGTGGCTTCTTTTTGCAATTCCATCAAAACAAAACTGTAAATCTTGTTATGTACATTTCTATAACATAAGCAATGAAATGAAACATAAACTAATACGCATATCTAAAAGTATATAACCCATAGCACTTTTTAGCTATTTTTGTTTAAGCGAATTTGTAGCCTGTCATCGTTATCATTTATTATCTCGTTGAAGTACATAATGTTACTTTTATATCTCTATCACTATCAGCATCCATGATAAGACCACCGTAAAACATAGGCATAGATCGCATTCATCTACTTACTATATACGTGTTTCTTCAGGTCGTCACTTTATCTACCAGGGTTTGCCCAGCACTGCGCTTGCCAGTAAGAGACTGCAGTTTTTAGCAAACGATTGGGTCGTCAAATAGTACACTTAAAACAAATAGTGACCTCATGAAGAAACACCCTGAAAAATTCAATCTGGACGTAAAATCGATAATATCTACGTATGCCAAATTACCAAAGTTGAAAAATACACAAGCCCAATACGTCATAATAATATTCGGTTTTTAACCAATTAAACAAATGTTTCTTAAATAATCATATTGAGCGCACGTCCCATAGTGAGCAAAATCGACTCACTAACTTACATATTGGCTCAACACTTAACGAAAATACTCTCAGCGCTCAGGGGACATACAAGAGGGACATACAACATTCTGTCGGGGAGATTAAAAGCCTACATCTGGCATACAATGAAACTATGGTCTGTTTTGACCTGCAGACCTTGTTCACATGTTTACTTGTTGAAAACTGCATCTGAATTGTAGCTAGAAGGCTGGAAGAAAACAACATACCCTTAGAATATGCAGTATAACTCAGAGTAAACCTTACATCTTGCTGTGGAAAGAGGAGTTCTACAAGCAAATAGATGGTGTGTCGATGGGTTAACCTGTGTCCCCCTTAGTCGCAGACACATTCGTGGTTTCATGGAAGACTTTGAGGAGAAGACCCTGCTTACTTCTTCCATAAACCCTAGATTCTACAAGCGGTACGTAGACGACACTTTCACCATTCTGCCTATAGATAAAGTAACTGCATTTTTAGACCATCTTAAATCCATAAATTCTAAAATGTTGTTCAAAATGGAGCTAACTCCATTTATCCTCCTAGCCTCTAAAGGCAATCATTCTTTAGATTTTCTAGATGTGTTCGTTATTCGGAATCCCGATAACAGCTCGAACCACACTATGTATAGTGAAAAGACTCATACAGATGGATATTTAAGCAGTGATTCTCACCATCATCCTTCACAGTTAGCTACAGCGGGCAAATCTTTGTTTCAGAGAGCACGAAGGATCTGTGACAGTAACCACCTGGCTGCCGAGTTCCAACACGTCAAGCAAGTTTTGCATGGCAACAAGCTACGAGTCCCGCGCCTACGTCATAGTGAACGAGTGAAGCCGGTCACAGTCGAGCGTGTAACTGCTGTACTGCCATATGTCAGAGGAGTCACTGACAAGATTGGCTACATCTTGAAGCACGATTCCATTAAAACATACTTCAAGCCGCCAAAGTAGGTTGGTTAGTTTTTACCATCAAAGAACATATATGTAGCTGATGCGAAGAATCGACGATCTTGAACGTTTGCAGCCTGTGAAAACGTATAGGATCGCCCCTGTCACCACATCAGACTTGACAGACCATAAATCCACGCTAAAGAACACCGATTCCTTACAAGGATGATTCGTTTTGTTTTACTTTGTTGCCTCTTAAGACGCCCACGGGATGATATAGGCATAGTAAAAACAGAATAGTAGTATTACTACCACGCTGTTACTGTTGCAGAGTTGTCACAGTCTTTTTGTTTAAGAGCTGAGTCTCATTCAGTTTTATAAATAGTTATAATATTTACAAACATAATATATACGGATACGTAGGTACCTATGCATCATATTTGTTAATAATTTATTTAGTCCAGTAGTTTTCTCTCACAGAATCAGTGTTTGCCAAAAAAATCCAGCTTTACATTACAACAAATGTCAAATAACCAAAATACGAGTTAATTAAAACAGAGGATATGGTGTCAGCTCAGATTAAATGTTTAAAATTAATTTGAACTTATGTGATATTATAATTAATGTACTTATGAATTACGAAGTAGAAAGATATTGTCGCTAACCAGTAGTAAGGGTTTTCGGTTTTCTCAGATGGTAAGTGGATGTTTTGATACCCATATAATCTCCATTTGATGATGTTGATGTAGATAGAGTTACCCTACGAAACACAGCAGCATTATTCTGCTATTTCCCGCTGCTATTCTGTGAGAGTATATTAGGAGCATATTCAGACAGCCACTTAGGAGATATGTGTAGCTTCAGCGTGGCTCTCACACCTAAAACATATACGTGAGCCTTATTTTATAACCTAATATAGGATGCACGGCCATGCAGCATTTGTCAAAAAATTGCCTCACATCTGGCTATCTATTGTAGAAAAAGTGTCCTACAAAGCTTAAGCAAATAACATTCTATTTGCATTATAAGGCTTCACTGCGTCGTATTATACCTGAATCACGACCGGGGAAGGAAAATTTTAACACCATGTACTGGAGTAAAATAGCTGCATAACGCTGAAGTATTTCGTATGGTAAGTGAAAAGAAGAGGAGGCCACTCTTACTGGTAACGTGGCATTCCATCTATCTTTCATGAATTTATCTAGATGACTACGCATCCGTATTTTGATTCTTTATCAAGTATATATGGGACAAAGTCTCCACTTAGTTGGACTGTGAATATGTTTATTTGTGAATCTTATCACCTTATTTTAATATAAGCTACTGGGAGCACATCTTTGTTACAATGACCACTAGGAATCTGTGAGAGAAAGCACTTTGCGGTTGAACTCTAACACTTCAAACAAGCTTTGCACTGTAACGACAACAAGCTTCGAATCTTGCACTTAAAACACTGTGTACTATCAAATAAACTTGAACAAAGCTGAACGTGGGCCTGTATTACTAGTCAAGAAGCCTGTAACCTAATTTTACAGATAGAGAGGATTTCTTGATGTTTCCATCTGAAATGTATCCAGTGATTTACAACATTAAATTGACCGCAAACTTATCATTGCAATACCTCAAGTTAGTGTAAGCTTTTTGTATGAAAAACAATGAAATTCTGAAGTTATCCTGGGTAGCAAAGGTGTTAAGATGTCCAAAACCTCAGTCTTCCTGTGGCCAAGGGTGCTGTAAATTGCTTAAATCGATGGTAATTAGTAAAATAAAATAAGCAACAACAAATACAATTGGCAATATTTATATTAACCCAGAAATATGTCGTATTTAAATGATGTGATTCACTTAAATAAAGAAGTTTTTTTTAAATAATAAAAAGTCGATAGCAACGGTTATTACATTCCGTTGAGCTCAAACATATAACAGTTCGTTATATTACCTTTTCAACTTGAGTTCGAGATATTTCTGAGCAATATTGAGAAGTATGTGAACATTCATATTATATAACAAATGCACATTGATAGAAGATAACAGTAACACAATATATTTTCCCTTTATGAGTTACCACGGGTAAGTTCAAAGTATGAAAATTTATGAATATCATGTCGTATCAAATTGAACCCTTGAATTAACTTTAAGTGCATTGCAATAAGATGTAGTTAATTTTGTATATAATAGAATATATATATATATATATATGTGTATATATATATACAGTAAAATTTTATAATTTCAATTAGTGAAGCAATAAGATCAAACTCATCGTATAAGATCACATAATACTAGCGTCAAATAGCAACTTGATACAGCTGTGTTTCGTATAATGAGTGTAAAAAACCGAAAACCCTTACTACTGGTTATGAGGCATTTCATCTTTGTCCTCAAGGGTGACAACGCCAGATACGTTATAGATACATGTTTTGATTTTTGATAAAAATAGATGTAGGCCAGAGCCTCCACTTTTTACTTATAAGCCAGTGCTTGACCACAATCCCATTTAGTGGTAAGTGGTGATGTAGCTCTGGATCGTAATTCGCACTGTTTTAGCGTAACAAAAGCCTATTCACTAATTTATACATACCTAAACACTTACGCCTGTCACCCAGAGGGGTAGGCAGAGACTACAGACTTCCATTTGGCACGATCCTGAGATACCTCTCTCACCTCCTTCACATCCTCCATCCATCCATATACCTACGCATACATGCTCATCGGTTAAGGGTACTCCTAATTTGGCCCGTTTTCGATAAATCGCTAATTTGGTCGATAAATTTTCGCCTAGATTTCGCCCTTTCCGACTCTGCCATTCACTTCTGCAACATAAATTTTCTTTGTCGCTCTTTCCTCATTCATTCTTTCCATATGACAAAACCACCGAACCCTTAATCCTAGTCACAACATCATCTTACAAACCACACTCTTCTCTTATCACACAATTTCTCACCCTGTCATTCAGATTCAGTCCTTACATACTCCTTAACGACCACATTTCTACTGCGTTCATTCTACTCTCGTGCTTCTTCTGCCACACCCAACTTTCACTACCATACGTCAAAGTAGGGACCAACACAGCATTGTGAATTGCCATACGTGCCTTTTTCGATACATTTTGACTCTTCACAATAGAGTGTAGGGCCCCATTTACACTATTTCCTGCATTCACTCGTCGTTCTATATCCTTATCACATCTTCCATCCCTGCTAAATACGCAACCCAGATATAAAAACTCATCTACTTGCTCGATCAACTCCCCTTCTATTCTTAGTTCACATATCGTCTTACTTTATTCTCTTTCATACCCCTTTCTATACTTATTTATACTATATTCACTCACCGATGCTATAGAAGTATATAATATATATATATATATATATATATATATATATATATATATATATATATATATATATATATATATATATATATATATATAAATGTATTTAACTCTTGCCTTGATGGCGCCCAGATTATATTCGTACGGAAAAACAGGTGGATTGTGTGCTCGTTTATCACCCTTATATATTATATAAAAAAGGAAGAAATTTCTTTAATAACTTAACAGCCATTAAAGTATTAAGGAGCGGGAACAATGCTTATAGTGCCAGGAATTTATATTTTCATGTTGATATTTTCATTGACTGTAATATATTTCTTTGAAAATTTGTTCTCACTTTTCGTTTGTTATACCAAATTTCTTCAATTAGAACAAGCAGGTATTTAATCTTAATTAAATTGTAAATAAACTGTTTTAGTTTATTATTAAGTAATATTAGTTTGGTAAAATTTTTCAATTTTCATTTCAAATTGCGTGTGTAATGAATTGTTGTTGACGTTGCCTATGTTGATCTAGATTCATTTAGGCTTTAGAGAATCTTTAATGATGTATGGTAAAAACCAATCGTCTTCAACATTGAAGTTTATTACAAGTCTATTGTTAAATGTAGGCCTTCTTCAAAGATAAGAAAACCGCAGAAAATGTCACAAATAACGGTTCTCAGCTACCTGGAGCTATCGACTTCCCGCAGATCTGGTCATCACTCCATTTAATGGAGAGTCGTCCCACAATTTTCTTACCAGATCAAGGCTACCACTCGAAACCATCCTTCCCTATCGCTTGCCCCTTCAGCTTTCTTTTATGCTATACGTAGGATGCGTCGGTTACTCTACTTTTATTGCGGATGTATCTATTACAAATTTCATCACACGAAGAAACTCCGAGCATAGGCTTCTCCATAACTAGCGGAGCAACCTTAATCTTCCTCATACGGCCACCAGTAAAAATATAGAGATATATATCTCATGTCTATGTATCAGGTCTATATATTACGGACTTCAAAGTGTTTAATATTGAGTTATTTTTAATTGCTGAGGCTGTCACTTTGCGAAAGGTTGCTAGCCCCTGATGCCTACCTCTGCTCTAAAAAGGACCTTGAGATGAGACCTCGCCAAAGTGTCTACGCACGTAAAGATCTCACATTACGGCTCTGTCTTTATACCAAGGGACTAAAGTCATAACGTCATGTCTCCTGCTATCGTCTCTAAAAAATTCACAAGGCACCAAAATCGAGTCAACATTTAAAGTTAATAATATTTATAAGGTTTGTAAAATGCCTTAAAATGCGATCACAATTATTTTTATGAAATCCGACTAGTATCAAATGTGATATGAGTCCATTTGAAAAGTTCCTTTGTAATTATGAAATTTGTTTATTGTTTATTTTTTAGAAAACCGCCAGCGATTACAATATAAATAGGTACAGTTTTAAGTATCTTACATCAATCAAATCCAATGTGTTGGCGACGCGCCTATAAGAATATTTCAGTTTGTTAAGTCAATCGATGACGAATAACTTTTCAAAGACTCATTGTCCAATGGAGATGTTTTGATAAGAAAATGCTTAGTTAAATCTTAAGGAAATGTCGAATTAATGGTATGAAGGTCTTGGGTTCGACTCCCAGGCCGGACTAGTTTACTGTTTTCTAAGTAATATCTTTCAATAAATTCATATAGGGAATTTTATGTTATAAATTATGTTACCGGGTTTGTTCCCCGGTTGAAATCGTCTTTCCAACGATGTAAATTCTAAGGAATATTAAAGTGAAGTTAGAGATCGGATTTGTTCCCCGGTCGAGATGATCACTCTGTGCACAAACAGAATTAACGGAAGTTAATTGCATAAGTATTGTCTTGTATAAGTTTGATATGTTTGTACGAAAACAAATGCCTATTTGTTATGATCGATTAATGAGAACATTCACTTGTATTGTTATCTGATAAGAAACATGATAACTGATAAGAATCTTATCAGAGATAGTTTCCTACAGTTTGAAAATTGTGTAGAAGCACTTATTTATCTAATATTGTTAAAATTAAGTGTATTTCAGACTTTCATTTTTTCTGATAGCCGAGAGCCGTGCAAAGTTAGTTGTTCAAATAGTGTGAGTTCACGGAAGCACGCTGACCACGCCCCTAGGAGGCCAAATATGTAAAAATTTAAAATGTTTGTAATTTCAGCAATTTATGTAAAAATGACTTGTAAAACATTTCAGGTTGATTGTACGTGCTAAAAAGGTGAATTCTGTGTTATTTTTATGTGAAAATTCCTGTGTATAAGTGAAATAATGATAGTTTTGTATAAGAAATTTAAAAGTGTTTTAAATAGTGAAATAAATAGAGAAAATGTTAATTAAACTATTGTATTAGTTAATATATGTATAAATTCAAGTGGGAAACATTGTTTTAACTTTCTGTGTTAAATATTTAAGAAGTTCGGACTTTGAATTTGTGATTAAAATAGGCATATTTTGTTTTATAAATTAAAGGATTTTTGTGATACGAAAAAATAATGTATATCATGGTGTAGATATTGTTTTGTGCTATCTAAATAGATAACTTGTATTTGTGTATGACTTATGTGAATAAAGAAATTAAGTGAAACGTGAGAGAGTAATAGTACAAATTCATGTTGTTAAGTTGCGCAGGCACGCGAATGGCGCGGCTCACTTTCGCGTATAGTTCTGGGGGTAGCTCGGTGAACGGGTTTTATTGCAATTCGTTCGGGGAAATAGTTCGGGGAATTAGTTCGGAAAAATAAGAAAATCCTTCGGGAAAAGTGAAAATACCAGCAGTCAAGAAGAAAAAGTGTAGGGAAGTGATAGGGAAAAGTGATTACTCTCTCACGGAACGGTTTGAAGATAATTGCTGTTTTATTCCCAAGTAATTCATCCCTAAAGTTATACAGTCCACATCGAAGAATTAAGGCGTCGGGACCGGGACGACTTCGGAAGACCCGTAATCCCCGTCTGAACCTACTTGCTGAAAAAGAAAGAGGTTATCGCCCTAGTGTGTTACTCCGTTGCGGAGATCACATACGTTGTTCCCGAACCCAACGTAGGCGTTATAGGAGGCCGGATCGAGAGAAGCCTCGATTCCTCCCTTCTGTTTCTTTATCGAACGTTCCAGCCCGTCTGGTTCGTTTTAAATTGGTCCTTCCGAACCTGTTTCCTTTTCAATTGGACCTTCGGAGCCGGATTAAAAGGACCACCCGAACCCCGCCAGCTGGATCAAGGAACCAGCTGTGGACTGCTGGTTGTGGAAAAGAAGACCTTCGGAGCCGAGTGAAGATCAGCAACCGAAGGAAGCCGGAGGTTTGAGCTGAAGCAATAGGACCAAAGGCCAGAAGACCAGGACGTCAGCGCTGAAGGACGGGACCTGGAACTACCGGAAGAAAGAAAACCGGGATTGCGGCCTGGGGCGTGTGCTCGCATGGGGCACGTATCGCAGCCGGGCGCAGGTGTCTTGTGAAGGCACTCATCGTGGCCAAGCAGGGCTTGGCATTTTTCCTGTCGGGCAAGCGTGCTCGGCATTTCCTGTCGGACGACCGTGTCCGGCATTTTCCTGTCGGGTCATCAGGGTGCAAGAAGAAGCATCCACCGCTGCTGCTGCCAGGCGAGGGTGCGCGTGGGCACCTGACTGCATCGCGGCCGGAGGAGGGCGCTCGGACGAGGCGTCACCGGCAACTGGGCGGCGAGCACAGCATACATCCCAACCACCTAACGGTGCCAAACGGTTGGGCTCTGGCACAACACCTTCGGGTGGAGCAGTTCTCTCGAGCGAGACTGCGCTTGCACTACCGCTCGACTGTTTCGTCATATTCCTTGGCGGGACAGTTCCTAAACCTTTCCTCCATTCCATTCCTTTCTGAATTTTTTTATGGAACGACGCGCGCTGCTGTCACGTTAACATCGTCTCCGTAGTATTATCAATTTAAAAAATAATAGATGTAATTTATTTTTGTTGTTTCACAGTTAAGTTAGTTTATAATTGTGTAAATAAAAATTACAAACGTTGTCCAGCAAAAGTGATTAGTGTGAACGGACTTATTTTGATTTTTGTGTAACAAAGCTGGGAGTATCTTATTAGCAAAAAAAGTGATAAAGTGCATCAAAACCACATTTAATCAAAAGAAGTAATTGGACGCCATAAGAATTGCAGGAAAGTAACTATTAATTAGTGTTATAATTTAAATTAAATTCTAATTACTTAAAAACCGTTACAAACTTTATTTAAAATATATTGGTTATTCTTCCTTTAGTAAACAAAAAGACAGAATAGTATAAGATACAAAACTTTGTAATACTTGAATTAACACATCTATTAACGAATTAACACGTTTTGAATGATAAATATATAAAGTTAGTGAAAAATAAACAGTAAAATATTTACCACCCATTGCTAAAGTGAGTGAAATAATCTAAAGAAGTTCAAAGAAGTGATAATAAACAACAAAAATAAAAAAATATGAATACAGTGTTAATTGTATAAAACGTATCAAAGTGTAATTTAAACAAGAAGTCTTATAAAATAACAACAAAGACGGTTGAGAAAAAATATTGAACACAAGCCATACCCACAATTATTCAAATCCTAAATCATAGTATAATCTTAAGAACTACTTCATAATTTCAAACTCTTAATTAAACACTCCGTGGTCTGGTGGTTTAAGCTGTCTGTTCTACACAACAAGTCGTGTCTTCAAATCTATACCAGTACACCATATTTTTGTGATTTATTAAAATTAGTATATTTATTACAATATGGATAACATAACTATTCGCAAAAATAGACGATCAGCGTCGATGCAAGATATCTCCAAGTCATCTGTACTTGACTCAACGATGTTTAGTTTAACCAATACATCGCTAGGTGGCGCTAATAGTTGCTGCGAAGAAATGCGCGAACAAATAGGAGAACTGACTAACAAACTATTATCCGCCAATAACGAAATTGATAACTTGCACGGTGAAATGAAACAGTTAAAAGATGATCTGCAAAAATGCTACGCCGTAATAAACATGTATAAAAAGATAGCATGCACCGAAATTAGACCTACTTCAGTAAGGAAATTGAAGACTAGAAATATATATAACACAGATAATATTCCAAATAGTGGACAACAACTGTCTTCGTCCATCACATCTTCTCCTAAGCGCAAAAATTTATTTACCTGTCAAGAAGATCTAGGAAATAAAACACAAAGTAGCGAAACACCTTTACCAAGTTATAGCGATAAAATTTTAGAACGAAAAGCTAGTACTAACACAATTCGAAATAAAAATGCAGTAAATACATCCCCAGACACTAGGTCCAATCTGGACGAACCGAGAAAGATACGAAATGTTGTTATACTTGCAGATCAACAAGGACGGTATGTTTGTCAAATCTTGCAAAGACTTTTAGGTACTTCATTTAAAGTCACCTGTTACTTTAAGCCCGGAGCTAAAATTAACAACGTTCTTCAACTCAATACGTCTTTATCCGAACTGACTATAAATGACATTGTGGTAATAATTGGTGGTATAAACGATACTGACCCCTATCAGTTTGAAGTTGCTTTTGGGAACTGTTTACAGACATTAACAAAACCAAAGATTATAGTGTTGGAAATACCCTATAACAGGAGTTTGAATGAAAATAAATTAAACTACTTAGTCAGATATATTTGCAAAAGACACCCGAACGTGTCATTTATTGATATGGGTTACAGTAGGCAATTACCCTATAGAAAACATTTTACCTTAAATCTTTGTAAAACATTGTTAAAAGAAGTATTACATTTAGATTATAAACTGAACTTTGAATTATATAATAAGGATGCTCACAAATCCTTACCAATTAATACTCAAAATAAACACACCCAAACTGATGTAATCTATTGTAATAGTCAATTAAAAAAAGACGTAATAAATAATTGTACTCAGACTGACTTGGTAATTAAAGCAAATAATTTAGGTAATGATGATAATGTATACATGGCTGTAGATAATAATGCAAACAATAACTCTAATTTTAACACTCAAAATAGCTCTAATCTTTTTCTCGTATAATTATTTATTGATTTTACACCAAAATGTAAATGGTTTAATAAATAAATCGGACTTGTTAGCCTACCATTTAAATGAGCTATCACAAAATAGTAAAAATATAGATGTAATCTGCATTACAGAGCATAACATGAAAAATGGCGATGATATACATTTGAACATAGCTAATTTTCAACTAGCAACATACGCCAACAGAAATAACAGAAGAGGGGGGTCATGTGTTTTAATAAATAACAAATTGAAATACAAAATGGTCGAATTACATCAATATTCCTGCCCTAACATTGTGGAGTGTTGTGGTGTGGAATTAATAGAACACGGTATAATTATTGTCTGTTTATATAGATCTCCGAAAGAAAACATAGACGCCGTAACTACGTTTTTCAATAACTTTGAAGGTGTGTTACAAAAATTTTGTAGTACTAATAAAAAAAAAACTTATAATATGTGGGGATTTTAACATAGATATTTTACAAAGTTCACGGCTTTCTACAGAATTAGAAAATAAATTGTTAAATTTTAACTTACGTCCGAGTATTTGCGAGCCAACACGTTTACAAAGTGGCAAGTGTATTGATAATATAATTCATAATATAAGAGGCAGTAAAGGTGAAGTGATAGATCTGGGAATATCAGATCATACTGCTCAAGTCCTAAAATGTCCTGTTAACAAAACATACACTATCTCTCATTGGTTCATGTTCAAACGGGATTACAGCATAGAAAACTTAAATAAATTTAAAAATGCCATCAGAAGTCTCAGTTTTAATAGTGTTTATGAATGTCTTGATCCTAATGAAGCGTTTAATGAATTCAATGCATTATTTAAACTATTTTACGATCTCTGCTTTCCGACAGTTAAAATTAAAATTCTTATAAATAGAAAACTTACTTGGGTTACTAATGGTATTAAATTGTGTTGTAAACGTAAACGAGAAATGCTATGGCATTCTCGACTACACCCTACCAAGGAAAATAAGAGAAAGCTTAAACTTTATAGTAAACGATTAAGAAAAATCATTAATTTGACACAAAAATCGCGCAATAGTTATTATATCAACAATGCGGAGAATAAAACAAAAGCCACGTGGAAAGTGATAAATAAGAATAAATACAACTTGCCCAAAGATAATATTACAAAAATTAATTTTAATAATAAATATATATATGATCCCGAAAAAATTGCTGAGGAATTTAATAATTATTTTATCAATGAAGTTCAGCCCATAAACCAGTTTAGTAATAGTCACCAAAGTAACACATCCATAAGTAGTAGACTAAACTCAATGTTTATGCCTGCATGTATTCCTCACGATTTATATAAAATAATTAATAAATTAAAAAATACTAACAGTGCTGGTAATGATGATATAATTACAAAAGTAGTGAAGTTAGTGGCCGTTGAAATTTCCCCAGTTCTAAGTTACATAGTGAATTTATGTATTGAAAATGGTACTTTTCCTAGTGCTTTAAAAATATCCGTTATAAATCCTTTATATAAAAAGGAGGACAGACATGACCCTAAAAACTACAGGCCTGTCGCTTTGCTTCCAACATTCTCCAAAATAATAGAAAAAGTTATATATAACAACTTATATTATTATTTGGAAGTTAATAACATCTTAGCAAACGAACAATATGGTTTTAGAAAATATAAAAACATAAATATGGCCATGTATGGATTTATTGAAAAAGTGATCACCGGTATGGATAATCGTTCACCAACAACCGCCTTGTTCATGGACATGACCAAGGCGTTTGATTATGTTGATTTAAATATCTTAGCGCTTAAACTGGAAAAATATGGAATCAGAGGTAATGTGTTAAATCTTATTATTTCATACCTGAATGATAGGAAACAAATTACTAAAATAAAAAAGATCTGTCCTTGTACTAATATTGAAATAACATACCTTTCGCAACCAAAGCAAACAACCTACGGTGTGCCGCAAGGAAGCGTACTCGGCCCATTACTATTCCTAATATATATTAATGATTTGCCCCAGGTGACTCAGCACCCAATGACCTTATTTGCTGATGACAGCACAGTTTTATTCACGGGACGAGACAAGGTCTCAATTGAAATGGACATAACTCAGAATTTATATAGGATAATAGAGTGGCTGAATGACAATAATCTTAAAATTAATTTGGATAAAACGCATATTATGTCATTCAAACAAAGAAAAAACCAACCAAAAATTAATATTAACTATAAAACTAAAATCATAAATGAAAAAGAACACACAAAATTTCTGGAAATTTGGCTGGACGAAAAAATGACATGGAGTAAACATATTGAACACATAATAAAAAAGATAAATCAATTCCACTATGCACTACATAACCTTATAAAAATTACAAATCGTGAAACAGTCATAACCGCCTACCATGCATACGTCTCTTCAACATTGAGATATGGTATAATATTTTGGGGAAATTCTCCAAAACGCGAACTAGTATTTAAAGCGCAAAAAAAATGTTTACGAGCAGTATGTCAGTTGCAGGTTACCGATAGTTGCAAACCGCATTTTATTGATCTTAACATTCTGACCCTACCATCTTTATATATATTTGAAGTAGCTATGTTTGTAAGGAAACATTTTAGCATATTTGAAAACGCTAACAATAAACGACATAGGAACAAACTACGCACAAAACCTCATAAAACAGCCCTGTATTCAAAAAGTTTCCTGGGTATGGCTCCTAAAATTTTTAATAAACTCCCAAGATACATCAAAGAAACCGATAATATAGACAAATTTAAGAAATTGCTTTCGAGTTTTTTATTATATAAAGCATACTGCTCTATCAACGAATACTTTGAAGATAAAATGAATGGTTATTAGTACCTGCAATAACTAATGGACGATTTATTTATAACATGTTAATATTTATGTAATTGATAATTAAGGTGATGGTGATAAACAAATATTTGTATGCCTTTGTAGGCGAAACATAGTGTTACGTATTATACCTTTTCCACCAAGTTTGTAACTTTTTACCTATGTTTGACAAATAAATTATTTGATTTGATTTGATTTGATTTGATTCCTGCACGACTTCATCCCTGGACGGCTCACCTCGGTAGGCCCCGTCCAGGATTGATAGGGCTGATAGGGCTGTTAGGGTGGTAGTAGGGTTGTAGGGTTGGGAGATAAGGGGGGGGGGAGGGGTAGTGGTGTTAGGTTGGGGTGTAGAAGGGTTGTAGATAAGGGGTTGTAGGGACCGTAGGGACAGTTAGGGACCGTAGGCCAACAATCACCTTCCTGCAAGATGAAGAAGGCACAAGACCAGACAGGGAGAAGCGAAGGGAGCAGGACAAGGACAGGGCTCTCAAGAAAAGCTAAAGAAGCGGAACCATCTGGAGCGACCACAGCTACTGCGTCAAATGGAGCAACTCCTTCAAGTGGAGCCACCACCGACACGTCCACGTGCACGTGGGACACAGGGACGTCCGTGGCAACGACAAGCAACAGGACGGACACCAGTGGTACGCAGGCCAGCACCGCACAACAATCCGTTATATCCAGGAGTGAAACGGTGGTCGAAAAAGTAGGTCAAAGGACCGAAGAAGCGGCATCGTCAAGGACAGTAATCGGGCACACTAGTGATAAAGGGTCACAAAGAGGTAGTAGGTCATCGCGATCGGGCGAGGCTGAAAGCCGAATTAGAGGCGCGGATTAAATTCGAACGCTCAGAGCTCGAACGAGCACAGACAGCTGCTGCCTTAGCCAAGTCTCAATTGGAGTTGGCACGACTCAACCGAGAAGAGGAGATCGACTCGAGTGAGGATGATGAAGAGCGGAATACTCATGTGGAACCTTTCGTAAGGAGTTGGGTTCAGCAGACCATAATGAGCGCGCCGGTTAGTGTAGCACAACCCGATATTACGGGTAAGGAAGCGTGTAAAGGATCACGCCGCAAAGGGGCGGAGATCGAGCGCAACCAAGGAAATGCACAGAAAACACACGCGAGTGAGGTGTCAGAATTGACCGAAGCGATTGTGAGTGCAATAAAAATAGCGGGTAAAGATAAGTCTTCCCAGCTTCATTTCCTCCAGGAATTACCGGTGTTCGATGGAGACCCGGGTGAATGGATAATTTTCAAAACGGTGTTTGAAGACACGAGAAGCCAATTTTCAGGGGTGCAAAATGTTGCACGCCTTAGGAGGGCATTAAAGGGCACCGCTAAGGAAGCGGTTAAATCATTGCTGTTTACTTTGTGTGAACCGGAAGAAATAATGAACGCACTCGAAAGAAGATTCGGTAGGGTTGAGATGCTCATTCTAGCCGAAATCGAGAATGTAAAGCGTATGCCAAGATTGGCAGAAGATTGCCGGAATATAGGATCTTTTGCAAGTCGTATTACGAACGTGGTTTCCACGATACAAGCGTTGAATCAACCACAGTATTTGTACTCACCGGAGTTAGTGAGCCGCATAGTGGAGAAACTCGGAACTATGATTAAATTTAAATGGTTTGAATATCGAGCTCAGTATCCTTTGGAGCCAGAGTTACAAATGATGGCCAAGTTTTTAAATTTATAGAGTGAACAATTTGGAGCGTCCTTAAACAATGAAAATGCGCCTGAAAAAAGGAAGCGTCCTGAATTCAGGAAGCAAAAAAGCACTGCAAAGGGAGGTGTACGCAGCTGTGCCGTGAGCGAGCGCTATATGCGCCGAAGTAATTCGAGCGAGCGTGTAGAACGCCGAAATAATAAAGGGCACAACCGACAGGTGGTTATGACAACCCAGGATAAGCCTGCAAGTCGGGTAACACATAAGTGTGTTATATGCAACAAGGAGCACTCTATAGTGAGTTGTTACAAGTTTAAGGACATGAATATTCACGAGAAATGGGAAGCGGTCAAAAAAGCGAAAGTATGTTTCCAATGTTTGTCACCTAACCATAGGAGGTTAGAGTGCAAAGCGAAAAAATGTGGTGTAGATGGATGTAGAATGTCACATCATCGAATGCTACACCGATACCCCAATGAAAAAACCTCGCCACAAGGGGACGAGGGGGGTAAAGATGCTCAGATCACAACTGTTAGTACAGTGAATGCACTGGCAGGTGCATACTTAAAGATTATTCCGGTCGAGTTGTATGGACCTAGAGGAAAGGTCAAGACAACAGCTCTTCTGGATGAGGGATCGACCATGACACTCATAGAGGAGTGGATGGCTCAGAAATTAGCGCCTCGCGGACGTAAAGAGGGATTACGTATCGAAGCCGTGGGAGGTAAGCGAATTAACGACGACAGTTCGTATCGCTTAAACGTTAAGATAAAAGGCATTTACTCGAGCGACTTGGAAGAGATAAGTGTACAAACAATTAAGTCACTTAACCTTTCTCCTCAGTCGGTAAGCCGAGAATTATTGCAACGGTGTTCTCATTTGACACCGATTAAGGATGAGTTGATGTATATAATAATAAAAAATATATGAGAGGTCCAAACCTACCATATTAATTGGTCAGGACAATTGGCATCTCATAGTTACTCGTGAATTAATTTCAGGAGGTAAGAACCTACCTGTAGCATCGCTCACCAAACTTGGATGGGTTTTACATGGTCACATATCGGGTGGTATTAAACCGATCAAGATCGTTAACTACATTTCCGCCAAGAAGGAGGAAGATATGGATAAATTGATCAAGGATTATTTTAGTTTGGAATCTCTGGGAGTGTCGGCTAGAAAGCCCGCGAACGACCCAGAAGAACGAGCTTTAAGTATTTTGAACAAAACGGTACGTCGTATACCTAATAATAGGTACGAGACTGCTTTGTTATGGCGCACAGACAATGAGTGCATGCCGTCGAATAGAGCGCAGGTTGAAAGTCGCCTGTTAAAATCGCCAAAGGGCGTAAATGCATTAAGAAAGCAAGAACCGTTAAGTCTACCCGACTACAGACGATTTAGCAGCTTTAAGAAATTCCTTGGGGCAACTACACGCACCTTACAAGCGGTAGAAAAATTCAAGAGTTTAAGAAAGTCGGTTAAAGGACCCGACGACGCAGCCGAAAAGTCGGTTATGTGTTCCAACAAAGTTTTAGCAAAGTCGGTTAAAGGACCCGATGGCGCGTTGGACATAGCGCTCTTGAAACAAGCGGAATTATTAATTTGGAAGTTCGTTCAAGACGAGTGTTTTTATTCGGAAATAAAATGCTTGAAAGCAGGCAAAAGTGTTGAAAGAAGTTCACGCTTAAGTAAATTATCTATGGAAATAGGAGAAGATAACTTACTCCGTTTAAATGGACGTTTACCTTTCAAGTCTAATTTGACCGAGGAAAGTAGAAAACCTGTCATATTGGACGGTAAACACGAAATCGTTAAAATGATGATTAGAGAAGTTCATCATCATTTTGGACATGCCAATCACCAGACGGTGATGAATGAGGTGAACCAGAAATTTTATGTCTTGAACTTACGTAATGTAGTACGAAGTGTGTCACATCATTGTCAGTGGTGCAGGACATACAGATCAAAACCGCAGAACGTGCCACAAGGAAATATTCCTCTGGAGAGAATAGCTCATCATGAACCACCTTTTACATGCTCAGCTGTGGATTATTTCGGTCCTATGAGTGTGACTATAGGAAGGCGACACGAAAAACGTTGGGGTGTTTTATTCACGTGTCTGACTACCAGAGCAGTACATCTGGAATTAGCAGCCTCGTTGACACCAGCGTCAATGATAATGGCGTTGAGGCGATTTATCGCCAGAAGAGGAAAACCAGCCGTTATATACAGCGATAACGGGACAAATTTCAAAGCTGCGAATAAAGAATTATTGAAAGCATGCGAAGAATGCCATGAGGGCATGAAAAATGAGTCATTTAAGAAATACATTAAATGGAAATTTATACCTCCGGGAGCACCGCACATGGGTGGCGCCTGGGGGAGGTTAATAAGATCGATTAAAATTGCGTTGACCGCTACGCTCAGAGAAAGGAGCCCACGAGAGGAAATTCTACATACGTTGCCTTTAGAAGCAGAGCACACAGTAAATTCCAGGCCTCTGGTAACATTCAGTATGGATAGTCCTGAAGAGGGATTGACACCCAATCATTTTCTTCTGGGACGCTCATGTGGTGATCGACCACCTGGATTATTTCTAGAGCAGCATCTGACGGGTCAACTCAATTGGAAAGCTGCACAGAGGTTAGCCGACCATTTTTGGACAAGGTGGCTGAAGGAATACATGTCTACCTTAATACCGCGAACAGGTAATAACGGAAAGTTCATGGAACCTAAAGAAGGCAATATTGTTTTGATAATAGATCATTCGTTGCCACGAAATACGTGGCCGAAAGGCAAAATTAGTAGAACGTTACCGGGACCAGACGGTCACACCAGAGTGGTTGACGTCATTACTAGCACAGGTATCTTGAGGAGACCTACATCCAGAATAATAGTCCTGTTACCCGCGACGCCTCCCAAATGATGGTGCTAACGCACGGGGGGGAGATTGTTGGCGACGCACCTATAAGAATATTTCAGTTTGTTAAGTCAATCGATGACGAATAACTTTTCAAAGACTCATTGTCCAATGGAGATGTTTTGATAAGAAAATGCTTAGTTAAATCTTAAAGAAATGTCGAATTAATGGTATGAAGGTCTTGGGTTCGACTCCCAGGCCAGACTAGTTTAGTGTTTTCTAAGTAATATCTTTCAATAAATTTATATAGGGAATTTTATGTTATAAATTATGTTACCGGGTTTGTTCCCCGGTTGAAATCGTCTTTCCAACGATGTAAATTCTAAGGAATATTAAAGTGAAGTTAGAGATCGGATTTGTTCCCCGGTCGAGATGATCACTCTGTGCACAAACAGAATTAACGGAAGTTAATTGCATAAGTATTGTCTTGTATAAGTTTGATATGTTTGTACGAAAACAAATGCCTATTTGTTATGATCGATTAATGAGAACATTCACTTGTATTGTTATCTGATAAGAAACATGATAACTGATAAGAATCTTATCAGAGATAGTTTCCTACAGTTTGAAAATTGTGTAGAAGCACTTATTTATCTAATATTGTTAAAATTAAGTGTATTTCAGACTTTCATTTTTTCTGATAGCCGAGAGCCGTGCAAAGTTAGTTGTTCAAATAGTGTGAGTTCACGGAAGCACGCTGACCACGCCCCTAGGAGGCCAAATATGTAAAAATTTAAAATGTTTGTAATTTCAGCAATTTATGTAAAAATGACTTGTAAAATATTTCAGGTTGATTGTACGTGCTAAAAAGGTGAATTCTGTGTTATTTTTATGTGAAAATTCCTGTGTATAAGTGAAATAATGATAGTTTTGTATAAGAAATTTAAAAGTGTTTTAAATAGTGAAATAAATAGAGAAAATGTAAATTAAACTATTGTATTAGTTAACATATGTATAAATTCAAGTGGGAAACATTGTTTTAACTTTCTGTGTTAAATATTTAAGAAGTTCGGACTTTGAATTTGTGATTAAAATAGGCATATTTTGTTTTATAAATTAAAGGATTTTTGTGATACGAAAAAATAATGTATATCATGGTGTAGATATTGTTTTGTGCTATCTAAATAGATAACTTGTATTTGTGTATGACTTATGTGAATAAAGAAATTAAGTGAAACGTGAGAGAGTAATAGTACAAATTCATGTTGTTAAGTTGCGCAGGCACGCGAATGGCGCGGCTCACTTTCGCGTATAGTTCTGGGGGTAGCTTAGTGAACGGGTTTTATTGCAATTCGTTCGGGGAAATAGTTCGGGGAATTAGTTCGGAAAAATAAGAAAATCCTTCGGGAAAAGTGAAAAAACCAGCAGTCAAGAAGAAAAAGTGTAGGGAAGTGATAGGGAAAAGTGATTACTCTCTCACGGAACGGTTTGAAGATAATTGCTGTTTTATTCCCAAGTAATTCATCCCTAAAGTTATACAGTCCACATCGAAGAATTAAGGCGTCGGGACCGGGACGACTTCGGAAGACCCGTAATCCCCGTCTGAACCTACTTGCTGAAAAAGAAAGAGGTTATCGCCCTAGTGTGTTACTCCGTTGCGGAGATCACATACGTTGTTCCCGAACCCAACGTAGGCGTTATAGGAGGCCGGATCGAGAGAAGCCTCGATTCCTCCCTTCTGTTTCTTTATCGAACGTTCCAGCCCGTCTGGTTCGTTTTAAATTGGTCCTTCCGAACCTGTTTCCTTTTCAATTGGACTTTCGGAGCCGGATTAAAAGGACCACCCGAACCCCGCCAGCTGGATCAAGGAACCAGCTGTGGACTGCTGGTTGTGGAAAAGAATACCTTCGGAGCCGAGTGAAGATCAGCAACCGAAGGAAGCCGGAGGTTTGAGCTGAAGCAATAGGACCAAAGGCCAGAAGACCAGGACGTCAGCGCTGAAGGACTGGACCTGGAACTACCGGAAGAAAGAAAACCGGGATTGCGGCCTGGGGCGTGTGCTCGCATGGGGCACGTATCGCAGCCGGGCGCAGGTGTCTTGTGAAGTCACTCATCGTGGCCAAGCAGGGCTTGGCATTTTTCCTGTCGGGCAAGCGTGCTCGGCATTTCCTGTCGGACGACCGTGTCCGGCATTTTCCTGTCGGGTCATCAGGGTGCAAGAAGAAGCATCCACCGCTGCTGCTGCCAGGCGAGGGTGCGCGTGGGCACCTGACTGCATCGCGGCCGGAGGAGGGCGCTCGGACGAGGCGTCACCGGCAACTGGGCGGCGAGCACAGCATACATCCCAACCACCTAACGGTGCCAAACGGTTGGGCTCTGGCACAACACCTTCGGGTGGAGCAGTTCTCTCGAGCGAGACTGCGCTTGCACTACCGCTCGACTGTTTCGTCATATTCCTTGGCGGGACAGTTCCTAAACCTTTCCTCCATTCCATTCCTTTCTGAATTTTTTTATGGAACGACGCGCGCTGCTGTCACGTTAACATCGTCTCCGTAGTATTATCAATTTAAAAAATAATAGATGTAATTTATTTTTGTTGTTTCACAGTTAAGTTAGTTTATAATTGTGTAAATAAAAATTACAAACGTTGTCCAGCAAAAGTGATTAGTGTGAACGGACTTATTTTGATTTTTGTGTAACAAAGCTGGGAGTATCTTATTAGCAAAAAAAGTGATAAAGTGCATCAAAACCACATTTAATCAAAAGAAGTAATTGGACGCCATAAGAATTGCAGGAAAGTAACTATTAATTAGTGTTATAATTTAAATTAAATTCTAATTACTTAAAAACCGTTACAAACTTTATTTAAAATATATTGGTTATTCTTCCTTTAGTAAACAAAAAGACAGAATAGTATAAGATACAAAACTTTGTAATACTTGAATTAACACATCTATTAACGAATTAACACGTTTTGAATGATAAATATATAAAGTTAGTGAAAAATAAACAGTAAAATATTTACCACCCATTGCTAAAGTGAGTGAAATAATCTAAAGAAGTTCAAAGAAGTGATAATAAACAACAAAAATAAAAAAATATGAATACAGTGTTAATTGCATAAAACGTATCAAAGTGTAATTTAAACAAGAAGTCTTATAAAATAACAACAAAGACGGTTGAGAAAAAATATTGAACACAAGCCATACCCACAATTATTCAAATCCTAAATCATAGTATAATCTTAAGAACTACTTCATAATTTCAAACTCTTAATTAAACACTCCGTGGTCTGGTGGTTTAAGCTGTCTGTTCTACACAACAAGTCGTGTCTTCAAATCTATACCAGTACACCATATTTTTGTGATTTATTAAAATTAGTATATTTATTACAATATGGATAACATAACTATTCGCAAAAATAGACGATCAGCGTCGATGCAAGATATCTCCAAGTCATCTGTACTTGACTCAACGATGTTTAGTTTAACCAATACATCGCTAGGTGGCGCTAATAGTTGCTGCGAAGAAATGCGCGAACAAATAGGAGAACTGACTAACAAACTATTATCCGCCAATAACGAAATTGATAACTTGCACGGTGAAATGAAACAGTTAAAAGATGATCTGCAAAAATGCTACGCCGTAATAAACATGTATAAAAAGATAGCATGCACCGAAATTAGACCTACTTCAGTAAGGAAATTGAAGACTAGAAATATATATAACACAGATAATATTCCAAATAGTGGACAACAACTGTCTTCGTCCATCACATCTTCTCCTAAGCGCAAAAATTTATTTACCTGTCAAGAAGATCTAGGAAATAAAACACAAAGTAGCGAAACACCTTTACCAAGTTATAGCGATAAAATTTTAGAACGAAAAGCTAGTACTAACACAATTCGAAATAAAAATGCAGTAAATACATCCCCAGACACTAGGTCCAATCTGGACGAACCGAGAAAGATACGAAATGTTGTTATACTTGCAGATCAACAAGGACGGTATGTTTGTCAAATCTTGCAAAGACTTTTAGGTACTTCATTTAAAGTCACCTGTTACTTTAAGCCCGGAGCTAAAATTAACAACGTTCTTCAACTCAATACGTCTTTATCCGAACTGACTATAAATGACATTGTGGTAATAATTGGTGGTATAAACGATACTGACCCCTATCAGTTTGAAGTTGCTTTTGGGAACTGTTTACAGACATTAACAAAACCAAAGATTATAGTGTTGGAAATACCCTATAACAGGAGTTTGAATGAAAATAAATTAAACTACTTAGTCAGATATATTTGCAAAAGACACCCGAACGTGTCATTTATTGATATGGGTTACAGTAGGCAATTACCCTATAGAAAACATTTTACCTTAAATCTTTGTAAAACATTGTTAAAAGAAGTATTACATTTAGATTATAAACTGAACTTTGAATTATATAATAAGGATGCTCACAAATCCTTACCAATTAATACTCAAAATAAACACACCCAAACTGATGTAATCTATTGTAATAGTCAATTAAAAAAAGACGTAATAAATAATTGTACTCAGACTGACTTGGTAATTAAAGCAAATAATTTAGGTAATGATGATAATGTATACATGGCTGTAGATAATAATGCAAACAATAACTCTAATTTTAACACTCAAAATAGCTCTAATCTTTTTCTCGTATAATTATTTATTGATTTTACACCAAAATGTAAATGGTTTAATAAATAAATCGGACTTGTTAGCCTACCATTTAAATGAGCTATCACAAAATAGTAAAAATATAGATGTAATCTGCATTACAGAGCATAACATGAAAAATGGCGATGATATACATTTGAACATAGCTAATTTTCAACTAGCAACATACGCCAACAGAAATAACAGAAGAGGGGGGTCATGTGTTTTAATAAATAACAAATTGAAATACAAAATGGTCAAATTACATCAATATTCCTGCCCTAACATTGTGGAGTGTTGTGGTGTGGAATTAATAGAACACGGTATAATTATTGTCTGTTTATATAGATCTCCGAAAGAAAACATAGACGCCGTAACTACGTTTTTCAATAACTTTGAAGGTGTGTTACAAAAATTTTGTAGTACTAATAAAAAAAAACTTATAATATGTGGGGATTTTAACATAGATATTTTACAAAGTTCACGGCTTTCTACAGAATTAGAAAATAAATTGTTAAATTTTAACTTACGACCGAGTATTTGCGAGCCAACACGTTTACAAAGTGGCAAGTGTATTGATAATATAATTCATAATATAAGAGGCAGTAAAGGTGAAGTGATAGATCTGGGAATATCAGATCATACTGCTCAAGTCCTAAAATGTCCTGTTAACAAAACATACACTATCTCTCATTGGTTCATGTTCAAACGGGATTACAGCATAGAAAACTTAAATAAATTTAAAAATGCCATCAGAAGTCTCAGTTTTAATAGTGTTTATGAATGTCTTGATCCTAATGAAGCGTTTAATGAATTCAATGCATTATTTAAACTATTTTACGATCTCTGCTTTCCGACAGTTAAAATTAAAATTCTTATAAATAGAAAACTTACTTGGGTTACTAATGGTATTAAATTGTGTTGTAAACGTAAACGAGAAATGCTATGGCATTCTCGACCACACCCTACCAAGGAAAATAAGAGAAAGCTTAAACTTTATAGTAAACGATTAAGAAAAATCATTAATTTGACACAAAAATCGCGCAATAGTTATTATATCAACAATGCGGAGAATAAAACAAAAGCCACATGGAAAGTGATAAATAAGAATAAATACAACTTGCCCAAAGATAATATTACAAAAATTAATTTTAATAATAAATATATATATATGATCCCGAAAAAATTGCTGAGGAATTTAATAATTATTTTATCAATGAAGTTCAGCCCATAAACCAGTTTAGTAATAGTCACCAAAGTAACACATCCATAAGTAGTAGACTAAACTCAATGTTTATGCCTGCATGTATTCCTCACGATTTATATAAAATAATTAATAAATTAAAAAATACTAACAGTGCTGGTAATGATGATATAATTACAAAAGTAGTGAAGTTAGTGGCCGTTGAAATTTCCCCAGTTCTAAGTTACGTAGTGAATTTACGTATTGAAAATGGTAATTTTCCTAGTGCTTTAAAAATATCCGTTATAAATCCTTTATATAAAAAGGAGGACAGACATGACCCTAAAAACTACAGGCCTGTCGCTTTGCTTCCAACATTCTCCAAAATAATAGAAAAAGTAATATATAACAACTTATATTATTATTTGGAAGTTAATAACATCTTAGCAAACGAACAATATGGTTTTAGAAAATATAAAAACATAAATATGGCCATGTATGGATTTATTGAAAAAGTGATCACCGGTATGGATAATCGTTCACCAACAACCGCCTTGTTCATGGACATGACCAAGGCGTTTGATTATGTTGATTTAAATATCTTAGCGCTTAAACTGGAAAAATATGGAATCAGAGGTAATGTGTTAAATCTTATTATTTCATACCTGAATGATAGGAAACAAATTACTAAAATAAAAAAGATCTGTCCTTGTACTAATATTGAAATAACATACCTTTCGCAACCAAAGCAAACAACCTACGGTGTGCCGCAAGGAAGCGTACTCGGCCCATTACTATTCCTAATATATATTAATGATTTGCCCCAGGTGACTCAGCACCCAATGACCTTATTTGCTGATGACAGCACAGTTTTATTCACGGGACGAGACAAGGTCTCAATTGAAATGGACATAACTCAGAATTTATATAGGATAATAGAGTGGCTGAATGACAATAATCTTAAAATTAATTTGGATAAAACGCATATTATGTCATTCAAACAAAGAAAAAACCAACCAAAAATTAATATTAACTATAAAACTAAAATCATAAATGAAAAAGAACACACAAAATTTCTGGAAATTTGGCTGGACGAAAAAATGACATGGAGTAAACATATTGAACACATAATAAAAAAGATAAATCAATTCCACTATGCACTACATAACCTTATAAAAATTACAAATCGTGAAACAGTCATAACCGCCTACCATGCATACGTCTCTTCAACATTGAGATATGGTATAATATTTTGGGGAAATTCTCCAAAACGCGAACTAGTATTTAAAGCGCAAAAAAAAATGTTTACGAGCAGTATGTCAGTTGCAGGTTACCGATAGTTGCAAACCGCATTTTATTGATCTTAACATTCTGACCCTACTATCTTTATATATATTTGAAGTAGCTATGTTTGTAAGGAAACATTTTAGCATATTTGAAAACGCTAACAATAAACGACATAGGAACAAACTACGCACAAAACCTCATAAAACAGCCCTGTATTCAAAAAGTTTCCTGGGTATGGCTCCTAAAATTTTTAATAAACTCCCAAGATACATCAAAGAAACCGATAATATAGACAAATTAAAGAAATTGCTTTCGAGTTTTTTATTATATAAAGCATACTGCTCTATCAACGAATACTTTGAAGATAAAATGAATGGTTATTAGTACCTGCAATAACTAATGGACGATTTATTTATAACATGTTAATATTTATGTAATTGATAATTAAGGTGATGGTGATAAACAAATATTTGTATGCCTTTGTAGGCGAAACATAGTGTTACGTATTATACCTTTTCCACCAAGTTTGTAACTTTTTACCTATGTTTGACAAATAAATTATTTGATTTGATTTGATTTGATTTGATTCCTGCACGACTTCATCCCTGGACGGCTCACCTCGGTAGGCCCCGTCCAGGATTGATAGGGCTGATAGGGCTGTTAGGGTGGTAGTAGGGTTGTAGGGTTGGGAGATAAGGGGGGGGGAGGGGTAGTGGTGTTAGGTTGGGGTGTAGAAGGGTTGTAGATAAGGGGTTGTAGGGACCGTAGGGACAGTTAGGGACCGTAGGCCAACAATCACCTTCCTGCAAGATGAAGAAGGCACAAGACCAGACAGGGAGAAGCGAAGGGAGCAGGACAAGAACAGGGCTCTCAAGAAAAGCTAAAGAAGCGGAACCATCTGGAGCGACCACAGCTACTGCGTCAAATGGAGCAACTCCTTCAAGTGGAGCCACCACCGACACGTCCACGTGCACGTGGGACACAGGGACGTCCGTGGCAACGACAAGCAACAGGACGGACACCAGTGGTACGCAGGCCAGCACCGCACAACAATTCGTTATATCCAGGAGTGAAACGGTGGTCGAAAAAGTAGGTCAAAGGACCGAAGAAGCGGCATCGTCAAGGACAGTAATCGGGCACACTAGTGAACTACTTAGTCAGATATATTTGCAAAAGACACCCGAACGTGTCATTTATTGATATGGGTTACAGTAGGCAATTACCCTATAGAAAACATTTTACCTTAAATCTTTGTAAAACATTGTTAAAAGAAGTATTACATTTAGATTATAAACTGAACTTTGAATTATATAATAAGGATGCTCACAAATCCTTACCAATTAATACTCAAAATAAACACACCCAAACTGATGTAATCTATTGTAATAGTCAATTAAAAAAAGACGTAATAAATAATTGTACTCAGACTGACTTGGTAATTAAAGCAAATAATTTAGGTAATGATGATAATGTATACATGGCTGTAGATAATAATGCAAACAATAACTCTAATTTTAACACTCAAAATAGCTCTAATCTTTTTCTCGTATAATTATTTATTGATTTTACACCAAAATGTAAATGGTTTAATAAATAAATCGGACTTGTTAGCCTACCATTTAAATGAGCTATCACAAAATAGTAAAAATATAGATGTAATCTGCATTACAGAGCATAACATGAAAAATGGCGATGATATACATTTGAACATAGCTAATTTTCAACTAGCAACATACGCCAACAGAAATAACAGAAGAGGGGGGTCATGTGTTTTAATAAATAACAAATTGAAATACAAAATGGTCAAATTACATCAATATTCCTGCCCTAACATTGTGGAGTGTTGTGGTGTGGAATTAATAGAACACGGTATAATTATTGTCTGTTTATATAGATCTCCGAAAGAAAACATAGACGCCGTAACTACGTTTTTCAATAACTTTGAAGGTGTGTTACAAAAATTTTGTAGTACTAATAAAAAAAACTTATAATATGTGGGGATTTTAACATAGATATTTTACAAAGTTCACGGCTTTCTACAGAATTAGAAAATAAATTGTTAAATTTTAACTTACGACCGAGTATTTGCGAGCCAACACGTTTACAAAGTGGCAAGTGTATTGATAATATAATTCATAATATAAGAGGCAGTAAAGGTGAAGTGATAGATCTGGGAATATCAGATCATACTGCTCAAGTCCTAAAATGTCCTGTTAACAAAACATACACTATCTCTCATTGGTTCATGTTCAAACGGGATTACAGCATAGAAAACTTAAATAAATTTAAAAATGCCATCAGAAGTCTCAGTTTTAATAGTGTTTATGAATGTCTTGATCCTAATGAAGCGTTTAATGAATTCAATGCATTATTTAAACTATTTTACGATCTCTGCTTTCCGACAGTTAAAATTAAAATTCTTATAAATAGAAAACTTACTTGGGTTACTAATGGTATTAAATTGTGTTGTAAACGTAAACGAGAAATGCTATGGCATTCTCGACTACACCCTACCAAGGAAAATAAGAGAAAGCTTAAACTTTATAGTAAACGATTAAGAAAAATCATTAATTTGACACAAAAATCGCGCAATAGTTATTATATCAACAATGCGGAGAATAAAACAAAAGCCACATGGAAAGTGATAAATAAGAATAAATACAACTTGCCCAAAGATAATATTACAAAAATTAATTTTAATAATAAATATATATATATATATGATCCCGAAAAAATTGCTGAGGAATTTAATAATTATTTTATCAATGAAGTTCAGCCCATAAACCAGTTTAGTAATAGCCACCAAAGTAACACATCCATAAGTAGTAGACTAAACTCAATGTTTATGCCTGCATGTATTCCTCACGATTTATATAAAATAATTAATAAATTAAAAAATACTAACAGTGCTGGTAATGATGATATAATTACAAAAGTAGTGAAGTTAGTGGCCGTTGAAATTTCCCCAGTTCTAAGTTACGTAGTGAATTTACGTTTTGAAAATGGTAATTTTCCTAGTGCTTTAAAAATATCCGTTATAAATCCTTTATATAAAAAGGAGGACAGACATGACCCTAAAAACTACAGGCCTGTCGCTTTGCTTCCAACATTCTCCAAAATAATAGAAAAAGTAATATATAACAACTTATATTATTATTTGGAAGTTAATAACATCTTAGCAAACGAACAATATGGTTTTAGAAAATATAAAAACATAAATATGGCCATGTATGGATTTATTGAAAAAGTGATCACCGGTATGGATAATCGTTCACCAACAACCGCCTTGTTCATGGACATGACCAAGGCGTTTGATTATGTTGATTTAAATATCTTAGCGCTTAAACTGGAAAAATATGGAATCAGAGGTAATGTGTTAAATCTTATTATTTCATACCTGAATGATAGGAAACAAATTACTAAAATAAAAAAGATCTGTCCTTGTACTAATATTGAAATAACATACCTTTCGCAACCAAAGCAAACAACCTACGGTGTGCCGCAAGGAAGCGTACTCGGCCCATTACTATTCCTAATATATATTAATGATTTGCCCCAGGTGACTCAGCACCCAATGACCTTATTTGCTGATGACAGCACAGTTTTATTCACGGGACGAGACAAGGTCTCAATTGAAATGGACATAACTCAGAATTTATATAGGATAATAAAGTGGCTGAATGACAATAATCTTAAAATTAATTTGGATAAAACGCATATTATGTCATTCAAACAAAGAAAAAACCAACCAAAAATTAATATTAACTATAAAACTAAAATCATAAATGAAAAAGAACACAAAATTTCTGGAAATTCGGCTGGACGAAAAAATGACATGGAGTAAACATATTGAACACATAATAAAAAAGATAAATCAATTCCACTATGCACTACATAACCTTATAAAAATTACAAATCGTGAAACAGTCATAACCGCCTACCATGCATACGTCTCTTCAACATTGAGATATGGTATAATATTTTGGGGAAATTCTCCAAAACGCGAACTAGTATTTAAAGCGCAAAAAAAAATGTTTACGAGCAGTATGTCAGTTGCAGGTTACCGATAGTTGCAAACCGCATTTTATTGATCTTAACATTCTGACCCTACCATCTTTATATATATTTGAAGTAGCTATGTTTGTAAGGAAACATTTTAGCATATTTGAAAACGCTAACAATAAACGACATAGGAACAAACTACGCACAAAACCTCATAAAACAGCCCTGTATTCAAAAAGTTTCCTGGGTATGGCTCCTAAAATTTTTAATAAACTCCCAAGATACATCAAAGAAACCGATAATATAGACAAATTTAAGAAATTGCTTTCGAGTTTTTTATTATATAAAGCATACTGCTCTATCAACGAATACTTTGAAGATAAAATGAATGGTTATTAGTACCTGCAATAACTAATGGACGATTTATTTATAACATGTTAATATTTATGTAATTGATAATTAAGGTGATGGTGATAAACAAATATTTGTATGCCTTTGTAGGCGAAACATAGTGTTACGTATTATACCTTTTCCACCAAGTTTGTAACTTTTTACCTATGTTTGACAAATAAATTATTTGATTTGATTTGATTTGATTTGATTTGATTCCTGCACGACTCCATCACTGGACGGCTCACCTCGGTAGGCCCCGTCCAGGATTGATAGGGCTGATAGGGCTGTTAGGGTGGTAGTAGGGTTGTAGGGTTGGGAGATAAGTGGGGGAGGGGTAGTGGTGTTAGTTTGGGGTGTAGAAGGGTTGTAGATAAGGGGTTGTAGGGACCGTAGGGACAGTTAGGGACCGTAGGCCAACAATCACCTTCCTGCAAGATGAAGAAGGCACAAGACCAGACAGGGAGAAGCGAAAGGAGCAGGACAAGGACAGGGCTCTCAAGAAAAGCTAAAGAAGCGGAACCATCTGGAGCGACCACAGCTACTGCGTCAAATGGATGATGAAGAGCGGAATACTCATGTGGAACCTTTCGTAAGGAGTTGGGTTCAGCAGACCATAATGAGCGCGCCGGTTAGTGTAGCACAACCCGATATTACGGGTAAGGAAGCGTGTAAAGGATCACGCCGCAAAGGGGCGGAGATCGAGCGCAACCAAGGAAATGCACAGAAAACACACGCGAGTGAGGTGTCAGAATTGACCGAAGCGATTGTGAGTGCAATAAAAATAGCGGGTTAAGATAAGTCTTCCCAGCTTCATTTCCTCCAGGAATTACCGGTGTTCGATGGAGACCCGGGTGAATGGATAATTTTCAAAACGGTGTTTGAAGACACGAGAAGCCAATTTTCAGGGGTGCAAAATGTTGCACGCCTTAGGAGGGCATTAAAGGGCACCGCTAAGGAAGCGGTTAAATCATTGCTGTTTACTTTGTGTGAACCGGAAGAAATAATGAACGCTCTCGAAAGAAGATTCGGTAGGGTTGAGATGCTCATTCTAGCCGAAATCGAGAATGTAAAGCGTATGCCAAGATTGGCAGAAGATTGCCGGAATATAGGATCTTTTGCAAGTCGTATTACGAACGTGGTTGCCACGATACAAGCGTTGAATCAACCACAGTATTTGTACTCACCGGAGTTAGTGAGCCGCATAGTGGAGAAACTCGGAACTATGATTAAATTTAAATGGTTTGAATATCGAGATCAGTATCCTTTGGAGCCAGAGTTACAAAAGATGGCCAAGTTTTTAAATTTATTGAGTGAACAATTTGGAGCGTCCTTAAACAATGAAAATGCGCCTGACAAAAGGAAGCGTCCTGAATTCAGGAAGCAAAAAAGCACTGCAAAGGGAGGTGTACGCAGCTGTGCCGTGAGCGAGCGCTATATGCGCCGAAGTAATTCGAGCGAGCGTGTAGAACGCCGAAATAGTAAAGGGCACAACCGACAGGTGGTTATGACAACCCAGGATAAGCCTGCAAGTCGGGTAACACATAAGTGTGTTATATGCAACAAGGAGCACTCTATAGTGAGTTGTTACAAGTTTAAGGACATGAATATTCACGAGAAATGGGAAGCGGTCAAAAAAGCGAAAGTATGTTTGCAATGTTTGTCACCTAACCATAGGAGGTTAGAGTGCAAAGCGAAAAAATGTGGTGTAGATGGATGTAGAATGTCACATCATCGAATGCTACACCGATACCCCAATGAAAAAACCTCGCCACAAGGGGACGAGGGGGGTAAAGATGCTCAGATCACAACTGTTAGTACAGTGAATGCACTGGCAGGTGCATACTTAAAGATTATTCCGGTCGAGTTGTATGGACCTAGAGGAAAGGTCAAGACAACAGCTCTTCTGGATGAGGGATCGACCATGACACTCATAGAGGAGTGGATGGCTCAGAAATTAGCGCCTCGCGGACGTAAAGAGGGATTACGTATCGAAGCCGTGGGAGGTAAGCGAATTAACGACGACAGTTCGTATCGCTTAAACGTTAAAATAAAAGGCATTTACTCGAGCGACTTGGAAGAGATAAGTGTACAAACAATTAAGTCACTTAACCTTTCTCCTCAGTCGGTAAGCCGAGAATTATTGCAACGGTGTTCTCATTTGACACCGATTAAGGATGAGTTGATGTATGAGAGGTCCAAACCTACCATATTAATTGGTCAGGACAATTGGCATCTCATAGTTACTCGTGAATTAATTTCAGGAGGTAAGAACCTACCTGTAGCATCGCTCACCAAACTTGGATGGGTTTTACATGGTCACATATCGGGTGGTATTAAACCGATCAAGATCGTTAACCACATTTCCGCCAAGAAGGGGGAAGATATGGATAAATTGATCAAGGATTATTTTAGTTTGGAATCTCTGGGAGTGTCGGCTAGAAAGCCCGCGAACGACCCAGAAGAACGAGCTTTAAGTATTTTGAACAAAACGGTACGTCGTATACCTAATAATAGGTACGAGACTGCTTTGTTATGGCGCACAGACAATGAGTGCATGCCGTCGAATAGAGCGCAGGTTGAAAGTCGCCTGTTAAAATCGTCAAAGGGCGTAAATGCATTAAGAAAGCAAGAACCGTTAAGTCTACCCGACTACGGACGATTTAGCAGCTTTAAGAAATTCCTTGGGGCAACTACACGCACCTTACAAGCGGTAGAAAAATTCAAGAGTTTAAGAAAGTCGGTTAAAGGACCCGACGACGCAGCCGAAAAGTCGGTTATGTGTTCCAACAAAGTTTTAGCAAAGTCGGTTAAAGGACCCGATGGCGCGTTGGACATAGCGCTCTTGAAACAAGCGGAATTATTAATTTGGAAGTTCGTTCAAGACGAGTGTTTTTATTCGGAAATAAAATGCTTGAAAGCAGGCAAAAGTGTTGAAAGAAGTTCACGCTTAAGTAAATTATCTATGGAAATAGGAGAAGATAACTTACTCCGTTTAAATGGACGTTTACCTTTCAAGTCTAATTTGACCGAGGAAAGTAGAAAACCTGTCATATTGGACGGTAAACACGAAATCGTTAAAATGATGATTAGAGAAGTTCATCATCATTTTGGACATGCCAATCACCAGACGGTGATGAATGAGGTGAACCAGAAATTTTATGTCTTGAACTTACGTAATGTAGTACGAAGTGTGTCACATCATTGTCAGTGGTGCAGGACATACAGATCAAAACCGCAGAACGTGCCACAAGGAAATATTCCTCTGGAGAGAATAGCTCATCATGAACCACCTTTTACATGCTCAGCTGTGGATTATTTCGGTCCTATGAGTGTGACTATAGGAAGGCGACACGAAAAACGTTGGGGTGTTTTATTCACGTGTCTGACTACCAGAGCAGTACATCTGGAATTAGCAGCCTCGTTGACACCAGCGTCAATGATAATGGCGTTGAGGCGATTTATCGCCAGAAGAGGAAAACCAGCCGTTATATACAGCGATAACGGGACAAATTTCAAAGCTGCGAATAAAGAATTATTGAAAGCATGCGAAGAATGCCATGAGGGCATGAAAAATGAGTCATTTAAGAAATACATTAAATGGAAATTTATACCTCCGGGAGCACCGCACATGGGTGGCGCCTGGGGGAGGTTAATAAGATCGATTAAAATTGCGTTGACCGCTACGCTCAGAGAAAGGAGCCCACGAGAGGAAATTCTACATACGTTGCCTTTAGAAGCAGAGCACACAGTAAATTCCAGGCCTCTGGTAACATTCAGTATGGATAGTCCTGAAGAGGGATTGACACCCAATCATTTTCTTCTGGGACGCTCATGTGGTGATCGACCACCTGGATTATTTCTAGAGCAGCATCTGACGGGTCAACTCAATTGGAAAGCTGCACAGAGGTTAGCCGACCATTTTTGGACAAGGTGGCTGAAGGAATACATGCCTACCTTAATACCGCGAACAGGTAATAACGGAAAGTTCATGGAACCTAAAGAAGGCGATATTGTTTTGATAATAGATCATTCGTTGCCACGAAATACGTGGCCGAAAGGCAAAATTAGTAGAACGTTACCGGGACCAGACGGTCACACCAGAGTGGTTGACGTCATTACTAGCACAGGTATCTTGAGGAGACCTACATCCAGAATAATAGTCCTGGTACCCGCGACGCCTCCCAAATGATGGTGCTAACGCACGGGGGGGAGATTGTTGGCGACGCGCCTATAAGAATATTTCAGTTTGTTAAGTTAACTTTTCAAAGACTCATTGTCCAATGGAGATGTTTTGATAAGAAAATGCTTAGTTAAATCTTAAAGAAATGTCGAATTAATGGTATGAAGATCTTGGGTTCGACTCCCAGGCCGGACTAGTTTACTGTTTTCTAAGTAATATCTTTCAATAAATTCATATAGGGAATTTTATGTTATAAATTATGTTACCGGGTTTGTTCCCCGGTTGAAATCGTCTTTCCAACGATGTAAATTCTAAGGAATATTAAAGTGAAGTTAGAGATCGGATTTGTTCCCCGGTCGAGATGATCACTCTGTGCACAAACAGAATTAACGGAAGTTAATTGCATAAGTATTGTCTTGTATAAGTTTGATATGTTTGTACGAAAACAAATGCCTATTTGTTATGATCGATTAATGAGAACATTCACTTGTATTGTTATCTGATAAGAAACATGATAACTGATAAGAATCTTATCAGAGATAGTTTCCTACAGTTTGAAAATTGTGTAGAAGCACTTATTTATCTAATATTGTTAAAATTAAGTGTATTTCAGACTTTCATTTTTTTCTGATAGCCGAGAGCCGTGCAAAGTTAGTTGTTCAAATAGTGTGAGTTCACGGAAGCACGCTGACCACGCCCCTAGGAGGCCAAATATGTAAAAATTTAAAATGTTTGTAATTTCAGCAATTTATGTAAAAATGACTTGTAAAACATTTCAGGTTGATTGTACGTGCTAAAAAGGTGAATTCTGTGTTATTTTTATGTGAAAATTCCTGTGTATAAGTGAAATAATGATAGTTTTGTATAAGAAATTTAAAAGTGTTTTAAATAGTGAAATAAATAGAGAAAATGTTAATTAAACTATTGTATTAGTTAACATATGTATAAATTCAAGTGGGAAACATTGTTTTAACTTTCTGTGTTAAATATTTAAGAAGTTCGGACTTTGAATTTGTGATTAAAATAGGCATATTTTGTTTTATAAATTAAAGGATTTTTGTGATACGAAAAAATAATGTATATCATGGTGTAGATATTGTTTTGTGCTATCTAAATAGATAACTTGTATTTGTGTATGACTTATGTGAATAAAGAAATTAAGTGAAACGTGAGAGAGTAATAGTACAAATTCATGTTGTTAAGTTGCGCAGGCACGCGAATGGCGCGGCTCACTTTCGCGTATAGTTCTGGGGGTAGCTTAGTGAACGGGTTTTATTGCAATTCGTTCGGGGAAATAGTTCGGGGAATTAGTTCGGAAAAATAAGAAAATCCTTCGGGAAAAGTGAAAAAACCAGCAGTCAAGAAGAAAAAGTGTAGGGAAGTGATAGGGAAAAGTGATTACTCTCTCACGGAACGGTTTGAAGATAATTGCTGTTTTATTCCCAAGTAATTCATCCCTAAAGTTATACAGTCCACATCGAAGAATTAAAGCGTCGGGACCGGGACGACTTCGGAAGACCCGTAATCCCCGTCTGAACCTACTTGCTGAAAAAGAAAGAGGTTATCGCCCTAGTGTGTTACTCCGTTGCGGAGATCACATACGTTGTTCCCGAACCCAACGTAGGCGTTATAGGAGGCCGGATCGAGAGAAGCCTCGATTCCTCCCTTCTGTTTCTTTATCGAACGTTCCAGCCCGTCTGGTTCGTTTTAAATTGGTCCTTCCGAACCTGTTTCCTTTTCACAATGACATGTTATCTTCTTTAAAATCAGTAAAAATGAAAGAATGTAAGCAATTCATTTTTTTAACAATCTTCACTGATTTTCATTAATCACCAAAGAACAATCCAAAGAAATATAATCTTATTTTTTATTCATATAATATAAGAAAAAAGATACACAAATATAATATAGATATAAAATAAAGCAGAGAAGCGGTATGTAACAACAATTCACGGTTTTGTTCTAGTAATATTATGAAATCGTTTAAAAAATATCTAGCTGGTACTAGGCGCGTTGCAGCCGCAAAATAGATAATTGTGGAAATATCGTTTTAAATTTGAAAGTGTTAAATTGTTGTGTGGGATAATAATGATGATAAAAAAGTTTTAAATAAATTTGTCAGTACGTTATACACGCCACCCACTGTATGTTAATTGTACTATGCCTATAATCTTCGTGCAAGGGTAAGCAATAAGTTGACAAAGTTTTACCGCAATCTGCTGAACAATATGGCAGCGCATAAAATACGAACAAAAACATACATTTTTATATATTAGATTTATTTATCATACACATAATTAAAAATGTTTAAGAGTATTTGGTAATTTTACCTTTTCATGATCTTTTCTATTCCCAATTTAGGTATCAGGGGTTGTCATTTTTGACATATAATCTTACAACTACTTTGTAATTCTGAAGTTATCCTGGGTAGCAAAATTTTCAAGTGTGGTTAGAAAAAGTCTACCACTATATTTTCTTTATAGTTTAGTAAAAGACGAAATATATTTGATTGCATATTTATAACAAGAGTACTTTCCTTTACCTTAAAAAAACGAATTAGCTTTTAATATGTTCATAGCATAGTAATACAAACAAAAACGAACTTATTTTGGCAACAGGTTGCGTGTTTCAACAGTATTTTGTATTTTTTTCTAACAATGGCCCCATCAATTTACTTGTTACTCGTATGATGTTAGTAGGTACATGACTTTGCTTCCACCTTCTTTTATACTTTTTGATTTATGGTCTGTCAGATTGTTTATATACAACTAAAATCGAATATTAGTTAGAAGACATAGAAATTCTCAGTAATAAACTAACAACGAGTAAAATAATAACACATGACTTAAAATTAATACATATTTTGAATTTGAATTTGTATCCAATCGTCCAAATTTAAAGGTGACTATCCCATTTGACGTCTGGATATTAGGTTCTTCTCTAGAGGACGCTGCGTAAGTAGGTACACTGTCAATGTATTTAAACATTTACACACACACACATACACAAGGCAATTACGTTTGACCTCATCCAAATTAACACTAGCTAAGGTGTCCTTTTGACAAGCCATTATCTCATGCCAACATGGACCGGACAACTGACTCTTTCCACTTAGCACACACATACACATAGATCTTTGTACAGTTTTCACGTCGCTATTAGCATCGATAGAAGATATACGCTTTAACAACACATACTCTCTTGCAGACCTATTAACATCCTAAATCATACAATAATCGACCACCTTCACAACACAAATCCTTTCTCTCGTATTAATTAAATTCAAACAAGTAACTTTGTCAATCACAATACACTTAGATACTGGTACACGTTATACTTATCAAAAAACTCATAAGAACACAAAAAGGCTACTTATTCTCTCAACTCACGGCATGTTGAAGTTTAACGTATCCCCGGTAAATGGTAAAAGGTAGAAAAAATTTCAAATTTCGAACTTTAAAATGTATGCCGTGGAATTCAAAATGGAAAATATTTCCATGAATATAAAACTGAGATAACAAATCCAGTAATAATTTCATCAGGCATGATTGTTTTAAGAATTTACTTGATGAGGAATCATAATTGAAAACCAGTTTCAGACGCTAATTCTTTAACTCTGGTTCCTTTCCTAAGTGTGATACCATTTTAGTAAACTTAAAATCGGTAAGAATTATCTTGCTGCTAAGCTAGCTGTGTGATCTTTTAAAGCTATTGTTATGCCATTTACAAATCAAATCATTTTCTATATAACAGTTTATTTTATGCATAAAGTTTACTACATTACATCATACCTCTATATGCGAGTTTGGATCATCTGAATTAAAATGCAAAATTTGTGTTGAATTTTTCACTCACTGTTGACATTTGCGGCATTGCTTACATACGTGATAAAATGCCTCCTTTACGTCCATATGTGTATCTACCCATACACGCTCGTCGGTTAAGGGTACTCTATAAAACGTACTCTGTATAATAATAATTACGGAGTAATAACTCTTTTGGTCACAACCAGAGTGACCGACATAGCCCAACGGATTAGTAAGCTGAAGTGGCAATGGGCCGGCCGTATAACTCGAAGAACCGATAATCGATGGGGAAGAAAGGTTCTCGAGTGGCAGCCTCGTACCGGTAGGCGTAGTGTAGGGTGACCCCCCACTAGATGGAATGACGACCTGGTAAGACATGCAGGAAGTCGATGGATGCAGGTGGCTCAGGACCGTGCTTTGTGGCCTTACTTGGGGGAGGCCTATGTTCAGCAGTGGACTTGTGAAGGGCTGTAATGATTATGATGATGATGAACTCTTTTGGTCACTTTTATTGCCAAGTTTTCCCGAAAAAATCTTCATGCATAGTGTGCTAACACACAGATTCAAGAACTTTTGTGGCTTACAGATAATCTCATGCATACAGAAGGTTAAATTTTATATGCAGAAAATTTTAAAAATTGCATGAAAGAGCCCTGATCAGTGTTATCGACAGGGTTGAAAAAGCACTTGAGGCTAAAGAATTAGCTCTTTGTGCCTTTCTAGATACTGAGGGCGCCTTCGACAGTAGCCCCCACAATACTGCTGATTGCGGGCCTGACATCTAAAACTGTTGACTCGACAACCATCAGGTGGGTGAAGTCGATACTGTCAAACAGAAAAGCAAAAATAGCCTTGTTTTTAAACTTCGATTGAGGTTGCAACTATAAAAGGCTGCCCACGAGGAGGTATTTTGACAACCCTTCTTTGGACTCTTGCGGTTGAGCAATTATTATACAAGATGGCAGACTTTTGGATTGACACACTAGGTTATGCTGATGACTTTGTGATCATTGAGAGGAGCAATTGCCAAAGTACTTTATCGTTAGTCATACAAAGAGCCATAAACACCATAAATAACTGGTGTAGGGATAACAGTTTAGTTAGTGGTTAATCAGTAAATGCTGATAAAGTTGTCACACCAAAACTCAATGGTAAAGAAGTACCATTTTTCATTGAAGTTAAGTACTTGGGCTTAACAATCGACCAAAAACTGACGTGGAACTCTCACATTAGCAACGTATGCCTTAAGGAAAAAATTACTTTAGGTACGTGCAGTCAATTGGTCGGGAACAATTAGCACAACTAGGGAACAAAATGGGCCTCGACATAGGCTTTGGAATTTATGGGGAACGCCCCAAATTCAAACTTAGTATGAATTAAGGTAGATTCATTTCTATCTTCCAAGCAAAAATTTTCACCATATTTCAGTGTGCGGAAATCAATCTGCAAAAGCACTAGGTCAACAATAACATTTATATAAACTCTGATAGTCAAGCAGCACTGCTAGCGCTGAGTTCAAACTTAGTGGTCTCGAAGCTAGTTGGAGACTGTGTAAACCGTTTAAACACCCTGGCATATAACAACAGGGTCGTTTTAAGATGAACTCATCTTAAAACGACCCTGTTGTTACATCCATTCGGGTCACGTGGGTATTGTGGGCAATAAGTTTGCCGACAAACTTGCACGGGAAGGCTTAAAGAGTGATAACTGTCCTGCATAATAAGCTTCAACCTCAGGAATTTTCTTTAAACTAAATTGTAGCTTGCCATCGTCTAGGTGCAAAATTGGAAGCTCATGCAAGACCAGTTCCGATTCAGTTTAGTGATCAGTCCATTAAGTCAACCATTTGGACCAAAAAGACTGTGTTAAAAGGCACTTCATATGTGCTATCCGAGTTTCTTACTCGACTTCAGCGTCAAGGTTTATTCATTGCTACACGTAAGTACTTTGGCATTAGACAAGTTTGGTCACTCAATGGTAATATACACGCCAAGTTTCCTTGTGGTTAGCGCCATCGGCTGACGGACACCAAGGACCATGATGAGCTCATTGCACAATATGAACAGCCTGTTGCATTGGGTCGACCATCTGATTCTACGACTAAGAAACACTAACTTTCACTAAATGTTAATAGTGGTAGTGCACCAAAGTCGACGGCGAGGCCAAAACGCATAATTCGCAACAAATAACTCACATTAACTTCGCTTTATTCTCATGTTGGATTTCATTTGTAAGCTGTTATGTGTATTTGTTATTTGTCCTATTATTATTGATAACAACTGGACATATTTGCAATGATACTGTAATGGTAACACATAAATTTTTATTTACCTACATAAAATGTAATATTTTGCAGAACTAAGACCCTAAATAACATACTGATATAATAGATATGTAACATACATGACATAATATTCACAGATGTCAGATGACATTGACAGCTTACTGTGTTTTTGGCTTTGGTTACATGACCTGCCATACTCACTATATTGCTATTGACAGAACATGTACACAAGTTACATGTGATACAGTTTTATTTTAGTTATATGTAATAATCTAGCCTAATTACTTACTAATTTGTTTTTTATTATATTTTCTTTAATTGTTTACTTTTAAATGATTTGCACGTTTATTGATTTTTTCTATTTTGTTATAGCTCGGCATTTGTTTTCTTTTATTGTCCTGGTGTTATTTTAAGATTGTAAACAGTTAGCCGGAGGGTGATGTATGTAGATATACATATATTCATGCAACGTACGTTAATATACGAAGAATTTCAAAAGTTGTTTAACTGTTTTATATTTGCCTGGATACTTTTTCTTCTAGTGCACTTCATGCTATACTCAGATCCGATATATATACATATATATAGAGTAAATATATATAAAAGTACGTCTTTGTTAAACATTACAGTAATGTACAGTGGCACATATTTTATTTTATTAAACAGAATGGAAGTACACATTACATTAGCCTTTTTTTAGTATCTTTTTAAAGACTAACTTTTTAGCACAAAAAAAAATCATATTTTTCAGTAATATTGCTTCAAAATCTCACTTCTCAAAAACGTACTTTGGCCCTCTTAGCACCAGGTATACATAATACACGCAGACACACACACACACACACACACACACACACACACACACACACAAATCCACAGTTATATATAATAAGAGGTCAATCGACGGATTCAACTCGGCTGGGCAGCGTTCGGAAAATTACGACACATCTTTTCGTCAGGTATACCTCAACACCTGAAAACTAGATTGTACATCCATTGCGTGTTTGCCAGTGATGATTTACGGATCTGAGACGTGGTCTTTCACTACTGGCCGTATGCGGACGCTCAAGGTCGCTCAACGAGCTATGGAGAGGGCTATACTCGGGGTTTCTCTGTGTGATAAACTTAGAAATGAAGATATCCGCAGTAGAACCAGAGTGACCGACATAGCCCAACGGATTAGTAACCTGAAGTGGCAATGGGCCGGCCATATAGCTCGAAGAACCGATAACCGATGGGGAAGAAAGGTTCTCGAGTGGCAGCCTCGTACCAGTAGGCGTAGTTTAGGGCGACCCCCCACTAGGTGGAGTGACGACCTGGTAAGATATGCCGGAAGTCGATGGATGCAGGTGGCTCAGGACCGTGCTTTGTGGCATTACTTGGGGGAGGCCTATGTTCAGCAGTGGACTTGTGAAGGGCTGTAATGATTAATGATGATGATAATAGTACGTGCAAATCGCTGGTTGTATATATTACAATTATCGATTGATCAATTTTAGTACTTATAATTAATTGATTGTTATTTAACTTAGTGTCTGGTCTTTCACCGATAGAGAAACCCACCCCCACTAGATGAACCCACCTGATAATGAATGCGAGAAGTCGATGGATACAGGTGCCTTAGGACCGTGCTTTGTGGCATTCCTTGGGGGAGGCCTGTGTTCAGCAGTAGACTTGTGAAGGGCTGTAATGATAATGATGATGATATATAATAAGTATGAAATCTTTTTAAATCCTATTGTAGTTTTTTCCACCAAGCAGCAATGAGGCTATAACCGTTTTCCTATTTGAAGAGTAAAAAGTGGTAGAAATAAACACCCTTAAGTATTTTATCCTAACCCTGAATGCAACTAAACTATGGCGTTTTTTAAATTGTTTGCAGGTGTGCATGGGCAGTAATCGCTTAGCATCCGGTGGACACGTTTGTTTAACGGTTGTTTCCCAGTCAAATATTTTAAAACAAGACTTTAAGTTATGTGAATATCAAAAAGGACTTGAAACTTTCGAATAATTACTTAGAGTTTTCAATCACAAGGACATCGTCTCGTTACAATCTGGTTTACATAGTTGATTAACCACACAACATTTCTTCAACAATATCTTAATAAACTCCTAAAAATTCACTAATGGACATTGGTCTTGCAAGGAAGAAAATCTTTCGTTCCCTCGTCGCTAGTCTGAACTAGCTAATCAAATACTAAGTACTAACTTACTGTGCAACCGTAATGTAAATGTAAAGCTTTATTAGTGACGGCGGCAGATGTTTATGATTCAATTGCTCGCCATTGGTCATTAGTAGATTGCATATGATGCATGAATAGTATGCAAATGAATTTCGATAAATTATTGACGAGATGTTTTATACTCTTAAGGGTATGCTTTTATTATGAAATGGGAAATATTTAATTTTATATACCAAACAATGAGTATTAGTTTCAAATACGCTCTTTTTCAGACCCGTGTCTACACTCGTGAATATGCGTAACGTGTGTGGTACGGCAATCGCCAACCTGCCCGCTAAGCGTGGCGATTAAAGCTAATCTGCCCTACAACGGGTGATGTCCATATTGGAAACAGGATACTGACGGGCTGATGATGATGGTGTCAGTGAATCCATCAACATATCACGTTACGCAAGTATTGTAAGAGGCGACTTATAAAATGCCCGCAAGATATTGTAGTCTTTGGCAGATGGCGGTGGCATTTAAACCAAATTTAAAATACCCACATCAGTGACAGAAATAAAAGTAATAAATGCGAAATATCTGGTTTTGCTTTCGCACTAATGAAATAGTTCAGATGTTGGTACCCAACCTAAAGATACTTTTCTGATAAGTTTTGGAAGGAGCCTTAAGCTAGAAAGCCTTTTTAGGAGTCATGTATAAAAAAAAAACATATTAGTATTTTATCATCTATAAGTGTAGTTACAGGAATGCACGATGAAATTGGCCTATGTTCACGTAAATAATGCAAACCCTTTATTATATAAGTATGTAAACTTGCAATAATTTTTGGATCGCAAGCTAATTAGGTCACAATGCAAAATACAATGAGGTTTATTATATCGAAATTGTTATGGTTGCACGAATAGTTCGTCTCGACTGGGTAAGGTCCACGCTTTCACAGAATACCAGTGTAAAATAGCAGTTAAATGCTGATCTCCAGTTCTCTACACTCACTATATGCAACTCGCATATAGTGAGTGTAGAGAACTGGAGATCCTTTTTACAATTGCGCATTGTGCTCAAACTTGAATCGCAAGCGAGTCAAGTTTGAGCACCGGCGGCATTACTTAAATTTCAATAGTAGTTTTAGGGTTATGTCAGTCTAGTAAAAATAGAATGCTGTATTTGAGAATGTGAGTTTGTCATCAAAAACAATAAAATGTTAAAAAAAGAACAAAACTTACTTTTAAGGGCCACATAAGTAAATCTTCAACAAGGAGAGTAAAATGAATTTCACAAACACATACGGATAGTTCTTATACTTCTTGTCTATCCACATGAAATATTCAGTAATCCCTAGCTGACATAAAGGCAAGCCTTCTCACGTTCTCCTTAGTATGTCTAAGACATTATTCACTAAAAGGGCCGAATCCTTTACCGGTAGGATTATTTATTAAAACGGAAGTACGAGATAATGTAACCAAGTTCATCATATTATGTTTATAATATAATGTAGCAATTTATCTTACAAAAGTAATAAACGTGTATTATAGAAACAGCCTATATTCTTATTAAAATGCATTCATATTAAAAAAATATTATTTTTAAGAATTGAAATGACAGAAATTCCAGTGACGGTAATGGAGGCCGTCATCACCGTTATTTAGAATGTCAAGTATGTTACGTGGCAGAATAAATAATAGTTCTACGTACAGAAGGTACACTTTTTTGATGTTCCTCCAATCCCCATGAAATTCCCATACAGTCTCATGCGCCTGGCAAAACCCGAGCGGTCGCATGCGATCGCACCCACCCACAGCATTTAAAACTATTAAAACTTATATTTAGAGACTACTTTTCCATGAAAAAATTGGCATTATAAAATCTATACAAAATTTTCTATCTTGTGGTCTAAACAAAAATCAGGTTTTACTTCATTACAAAAAGATTTTGTTGCATATTGATAACAAAAAAAAATATACCAAGCGGATGTCGGTAGCGTGAAAATCACAATTATTTCTATATATTACTCGAAATTATTTACGTAAAAAGATAAATTATATTCACACAAAAACTTTTATGACAATTTTATAATAAAACACTGTAGTAAAACACTAGAAAAATCCAATAATCAACACAATTACATTCACGCGAAAATGGCGTACGCAATAAATGTAGATTAATCAACACAAGAACATCCAAATGAAAATGGCGTACGTAATTACCGTAAAATATACATTAATATCCATAGACTAACAGTTTTTTTATTCCACTAGAGGATATAAAATTTTATAAACTTCTTCATAGAAAGGTAGTCTCTAAATATAAGTATTTATGGGTTAAAATGCTGTGGGTGGGTGCGGTCGAATTTGACCTCTTGAATTTTGACGGATTATCGAAGCGGTCAAATTTGGACACTGTCGTGAAGCGACAATTAAAAACTAAAGAACCTAACCTAACAACGAAACACAAAAAAAAATCAATTTAAAATTTGTAAAGATATTTACAGTTTCTTTTATAAAAAATGTAAAGCGACAATTAAAAACTATAGAACCTAACCTAACAAGGAAACAACAAAAAAGAAAATAATTTATTTAAAATTTGTAAAGATATTTACAGTTTCTTTTATAAAAAAAGGTATGAAGGTGATGATGGGCTGTATCGATGATAGTGAATTACAATTTTTAAATAAAAAAAAATTAATAAAGAAAAATGAGTACTGAAATAATGTATGCACAGGCTATGCCTGTGGTAGATGCAGAGCGCCTAATCTAGGTACACGCAGCGCTTGAAGTAGGCACACACAGCGACCAGAATGAGCACACACAACACCCGGAGTAGACACACGCAGCGTCTGGAGTAGACATGCAGCGTCTGGAGTAGGTCCACGCAGCGTCTGGAGTAGGTACACACAGCGTATGGAGCAGGTACACGCAGCACTTAAAGTAGGCACACACACCGCTCGGAGTAAGCACACACAACGCCCGGAGTAGAGACACACAGCGCCCGGAGTAGACACGCAGCGTCTGAAGTAGGAACACGCAGCGTCTGGAGTAGGCACACGCAGCGCTTGAGACAAGCACGCACAGCGGCCGAAGATAGCGCGGGCACTAGTAGGTGGAGGCATAGGCGTGGCTAGGCGACGACTTCAGGAGAAGGCAAAGGCTTGCAAGATCTCGAGGCAGTGCGGATAAAGCCTTTAAGAGGTGTATCAAAGCTGAAGTGAGAACCTTTATTGGCCGATTGTTCGGCTTTTATATTTTTTGACGGATCTGGGATAAGAACGAGAAATTATTTAAATTAAATTTGAAATTATTTAAATTAAATGCAAATTTTTGTAAATGGCCAAGAAGAAAAGAGTATTTTTGAAGTAAAAACATCAGGCCGGTAACGATATTTGAATAAAAATTGCCATGACAACCAGATAAACAACGATGTCAAAACATGTCAAATGACAATTCCCATCTGTGCCCCAGAAATGCCCAGATAAAGTATATTACAAGATTGCTGTAATAAATAAAAACTAGAATTATGTTGTTAATTTTAAATCATATGAAGCACTGGATAAAAAACAAAAAAAAAATAAGACGTTCAATTGACATTGCGGCGGTTTCAATCATTAACGTATGGTTTATTTATTACGGTCTGGAATCACGTCCTTTGGCCCATGTATATGGGTCAAAAAGTAATCGATTCCAATATCGATTATTATTTTACATTTGAATCAACAACAAGTTGAATAAAGATCTAAATGATGTGTACTGACACTCAAAAGTAAAAAAAGTACTTTAAGGTAGTGTATAAGTATATCTAGGCTTCAAATAAACAAATATAATTCAAGCAAAAACCTCATGAAGCAATGGCTCAAAAGACTTAGCTCCAAATCAAAAACATTCCAAAAAACTAAAATGACACTGTCACTGTCACTGCCTGCGCAGGGGGGTGAAACATAGATGAGATGACGTCTCTTAAATGAGCGAGTCGTCTCGCTATACCTTATAAAATCTGAAAATACTCTGCTGCTTGATAAAAAATCTACTTTGGTTTCGTTTTATGGATACTGATAGTGTCGTTTTATTCGGTGACTCCGGCTTTTTCTAATAAGGAGTTGACTGTGTTTTGTGATTTGGACTTTTCATTTGTGATACAAAATGTTGCATTGTCTGAACTGCGGGTTACGTATTCAACGAATACAGAGGCATGTGGTTACAACTCTGCCTCAAGAGTTGCTAATAATTTTATCTATTTGGCTGAGAATTAGAAAAAACTAATAGCAATGATGTCTGTAAACGATAAAATGTATAAAAAACCAGTAGGAAGTTATCATGTTTAATGTCCAATATCTTTTGAACCGGTGCTTTATATGACATTAAATCTAGATATCATATAAATACCGTTAAAAATTTATCATATGACATAGATCTGCAATTTGGGCATTGCATGGCATTGCTGACTTTCAGCTCCATACTAATATGGGCATGGTGTTTTGGGCATTGCATGGCATTGCTGACTTTCAGCTCCATACTAATATGGGCATGGTGCTTTGTTAATAATTTATTTAGTTTCCTCTCAAAGAATCAGTGTTTGCCAATAAAAAACCCTGCTTTAAATTACAAAAAATGTCAAATAACCAAAATACGAGTTAATTAAAACTGAGGATATAGTGTCAGCTCAGATTAAATGTTTAAAATTAATTTGAATTGATGTGATATTATAATTAGTGTACTTATGAATTATGAACTAAAAAGATATTATCGCTCATAGAAAATAATACATGATTAAGAATAAAATAAAGATCCGCTCACAACTCTAAGGACTAAGATGGAAAATTTAAGTAAAATCTTCTCCGGATTTCGTTTATAAATTACGGCATTATGCTGCTATTTTACGATGGTATATCGTAGACATATGCCAATCATGAATGATTCGTTCGTTTGAGCTGGTACTTAATGTACATTCAAAAAGGTACACACAAAAAGATGAATTGATGATTCATTCCTCTGTTTTTAATGTTCCGGTAGAACCATACAATTGACGGCACATTTTTACTCGTGGTTTGAGTGAATTGTGAATGAATCGAATACCGAATGATCCGAATTTTTTTTTAGTGTAGGGTACACAGTGCAGTATATGCTTTCGAAAGTGTACCTAGCCAAGTTAGGCGATTTTTAGCAATTTAGGCTAGCTCTAAAGAAATCGGAGCGACCAAAATTGTGATTTTCGACTAGTCGCCAAGTAGGCTATCTCCAAAAGATGGCGATTGTGAAGGATATACTATTAATCTTTTATTAGAAAATACTTAAACGTAGAACTTGCAACTGGCATCTTGAGTATTTTTTTCAATTGTAGTCTACTTCTACGCTTACAACCTTTTTCACTTCTGACGAATGATGATATAACCTTCAGGCTACATGAGTTCAAATTAAAGCATTTTCTTAAAATATTACTAATAAAATTGCCTGACTTTTTAAAACATTTAGTTTTTACTCTGCGTCAAATTTTTGGCGACTTGGATTCGGCTAGACTAAGTAGCACTACACTAGTCATCACAATGAATGAAGTACGTCAAAGTCGTAGATCTCAGATCTCTGTTTGTTTTCCTCATGCTCCAACCTGTGATGATAGTGAAGTGTACTAAATATATAATATATAAATATACTACTACTATATATACTAAATACATAATATATGAAGTGTACTAAATATAAATATATAATAAAGAATATTTTACTTGTGGTGCTTTGCTTTGTAATAAATAGCGCCATATACTTTCTTCTGCTTATAGTTAAAGATAAAAGTCATTCTCATTTTATCGAAATCAAACCAAAATTGATAAGACTCTCAAGGTGGTCCGCACAATAGATGCTAGATAGAAATAGGTCATGAAATTGTGTATTGTTAGGAATGAAATTTAAAAATAAACAAATTTATTAAATACAGTCAATATATAATAATTTTGAATAAAGTTATCGTGTTTGTCAATTGCATTCATAACATACCGACCGACTTATACTAAATTAGTTGTGTTTTTGCCAACGAGCGTCTATTGCACTTACCACCTTGAAGGTCAATAAAGTTTTGTTCGATAAAATGACTTTATTACCTACATAATGTAGTAGATGGCGCTATTACAAAGTGAAACAGAAAATTTACTTGCTAATAATAATTGCTCCTGTCCGAGAGTTTTATGATTATGTGTGTATGTTTGTACGTGTAAGTAAAATGTAAAATACTTTTTATGCTTGGTATAACAAACTTATTGTAAATAAACCCTTCAATTACCTTACTCTTAATACTCTGTATTCATCTCATTCTCTCGATCTCGACTTTCCTTTTCAAAGATTCAAAGTTTACTTTCCTAAATCAAAAGTTTTTCAGTATTAACTTCTCACGCATGTGAACTGTGACCTACGCCTTGCGATTGTTGGCGAAATCAAAAATTAGAATTTACTTTAGAACAATCTGAAATACTGAAGTACATAATCATAGAAGAGAGCAGTTCCCAATGGGTCTCACAGATCACAGACTCACAGAGTACTGGAGCCCGAAATGATCCATTTGAATGATCGATCTGAATGTACCGATACGTGTGACGAAAAGTACTTGAATGATTTGGTCAAAATGAATGAATTGATGGAAATGAATGAATGACACATGTCTAGTATACCGTGAATGCATGTTCCTTCTATGGTTGAACCAACCAAATTGGGATCCCGTCAAAGTACCACTGCAACGTTGAACTCTCACGTAAAAAATGTCAAATCTGCTTATACCAGATGCATTTTTCAATAAAAATAGTTTTAATTATTGCCTACTTCTCTTTTCAGTAGTCCTTTAACATTTCATGACTAGAATTGGGCCCTTCTCAAAGTGCAAGATTTAACGCTATTGTCACGTGATTGAGTATTAAATTAACTGGTTATATGTAATACCTGCTAGTACAACATGAGTAGGTATACAATTTTTGTCACAGCCCACAAAAATATTTTCGAGCATTTCCTTAAGTCACTTCTTATGACGCCCACGGAATGAAATATAGTTATATGATTTCTAGTACCGGAGACTAGACAAACTGTTAATTTAGTGAATTAATCGGTGAATAAATTACTAATTTATCGTCTACAATTACATTCAAATTCGCCTTCACGAACGTTAAAATATGCGGGATTATTAACATTTTATAAAAATATATTAAAAAAATTAATTAACAAGACCGTAATGTATGCGATATTACGGAACTGAATAATTAACGGTTATATTTTAAAATGAGAAGACTAACTTTCTAAACGATTGAATGAACAGCTGAAGGTAAAGTCGTAAAAACAGAAAAATGTTTCCCGTCACAAGTCATAAAATATAAAGGCGACAATACGTTTACGATCCATAAATCTTCAAATGAACCATAAAATTTAAGACAAAGGTTTGGGAGTTTTTACTGTACGCTCAAAATAAAATAGTATATGACATAAATATGAATATCGCCAAACAAAATAAATATATTACTAAACAGGAACTTTTATTTCAACTAACAGGCAAAATAGATGACGAAGTGCACATAGACCTGAAAATTGGTACAGACCTAAACAAACACAATTTTCTACCGAGTTTTATACGATCCTCTACAAAAAGGTTATACATTTTATACATTGTTCCCGTAAACTATATTTCGTGATATATGGCGATATTGAAATCTGAGGATTCTAATATTTAATATACCTAATTGCTTATTTCAAAGTAAATAAAACCTTATATCTTCTACCTTTTTTTCTGTGTGCCGTAGCAAAAAATTTATTTATTTATTTATTATTGCATTCTTCATATACAAAAAAAAAACACAGGGCGGAATTAATACCTTGAGGAATTCTCTACCTCTATAATCCGTGGATTGGTGAAATTGATGTAAAAAATTAAAAATGATAGTAAACTATGTAATAAATACATATGACTAGTATATAAAATATAAGTAGTTACGTTGTACCAGTTCCGGCGCACTTGTAGAAAGGTTGTACCAGTTCTGGCGCACTGAGTCACAAGTACGACGTTCGTCGACTCACGATCCTAAAAAAAAAAAAAAAAAAAAAAGGTTTTTGCATGCTCTGATCACGAATCCGCGGTCCATTTTTGCGTAGGATGCACGGTTCCGGAGATGTGCAGATCAATTAACTCTTATCTAATTGATATCCGCTTCGAGCCTCCACCGTCATTAGCGCTCCATTGTTCTTATCTACTTATCTCTTGTTCATTCAATACCGTCATTATCTATTCTTCCTCAGCGTGGTGATATTGTTATATACTCCTTTGTTCCTATCTACACTAATCTGACTCATTAATAAAACACATTACCCAATTTTGTTAAAATTTTTATTTATAAAATACAAAATCTTATTACTTATTATCTATAAAATAGGAGCGAAACATCTCATCCACTAAAATATCGTTGTACAATGTGTTCCCTGTAAATATACTCGTAAAACTATGCATTGAACATCCCTGAAACTTATATAGCAAATACATTAAGCAATATTCGCCACAAACTGAAGTCCACTCATTCTGAATCCTATCAACATTCCAGTTCCATCTTTTACAATTTCTTTTAAAAAACTCTAGATGATATCGTACAGGTGCCCGTCCGAATGAATCAAAATATTGACCGACGTCATTCGTATCGATATATAAAGCTACCCAATGTGACCCTGGTTTATCATCTGTATCCAAATTGCATATTATATACGTTGGTACGTGGGTGTACATGGGTAGTTTATTGGCAGCATAAACATTATTTTCTAGAGTGGGGTGAATCTTTTTCAGATGTTGTTGTACATCTAGTGTATCCATAATATTACTGCTATTAGTAGATTATTACAGTACCAATCTACTCAACGACTAATATAGGAATGATCAATTATAGTGATATCTAAATATTAAATTACATTCTTTGTGTTATACAAATCGTATTTGAGTCACCAATACACTGAACAAGACACGACAGGAAGGACGTAGGAATGTAGAGATAAGCAACAGAATGTAAGGTAAGCTTGTTGACGCATAAAGGTACTATCAATTCTACTGCAGAAATTCTTTAGATTAGAATTATTACTCACTGGTACTATATAAGACCAAGCAACTGCAGTCATGGAGTTAGTGTATGGTCGTTTGACCGCAGTGGATCTATCAATACTACGTTTGTGTTACTTCAACGCATCAAAGGCCATGGATGTAAGTATTTATTCTATTGACAAACTTACTTTTCTTTCTGTTATTTTCTTACGTGTGTATGATTTAGTGTTAACAAATTATATTTAAATATTATGTGTGTGTATATGGTTAAGCCGTGGTAGCTCAGATGGTTAGCGCAAAATGTAAAATTCACAGTACGCGACCCGGGTTCGATCCCCGCCGGCACCAATTAAATTGTTAATTACAATTTTAAGTGTTAATTTACCACGTGCTCAGCGGTGAAGGAAAACATCGTGAGGAATGCATGTCTGAGATAATTTCGAAGGCATGTGAAGTTTGCCAACACGCATTGAGGTATCGCAGCGAACATTTCCTAGCCCTAAAACCCTCTCAGAAATGAGAGGAGGCCTATGTTCAGCAGTGGACTTCTGTACGCTCTGACAGCGCGCGACATGTTACACTCCCGTTCACTCGGGACCTTTTTGGCGGGAAAATTTCTAGGTTAGGAAATTTTTTGCAATATTGCAAATTTTGCTATATTTTCACTTTGAGACAATATTTATGGATAAAACTTACAGGAAGTCTTGTTGAATGTATAAACTATCGAATAAAATTATTTTTGGTTGCTAGAAATTGTAATAAAGTATATAAATTACACTGTATAGCATAATAGTAGTATAAACTTCAATTTTAGTGACAAAATTACTACTAATTTGAATTCTACACCTTTGTTTTTGGAGAAATTTATATGAAATTGTTTGGAAATATGTATATTTTATGTTTTATGTGTTTCCATTCGTTACTCATACCAAAATATTAAAATATTAAAAAATTAAAAAAAAAAATAAAATAATATTTTATCTGTGACATTTCGAACAATATTTCTAAAATATGTTCGTGTGAATTTGAAATAAATACAACGTCATGTTATTTGAAATATATACGAAAACTATTTTTACTTACATTTTACACTAAAAATAAATGAGAATTTGAAAAATAACACATTTATAACTCACCTGCCAAAACGGGCTTTCTGGAATTTGAAGTACTTTTGGCAATTTACTTTTCACTTTTTATACCACAAATTACATATCTACGTGTTTACTATATTACAAGGAATATAAAAAAGTATAATACTTTCGTTTTTAGTCCAGACACAAATATAAAATTCTATAAAAAAGACGGACGGACCTTCATCAAAGTGACACGTGGAACGCCGGAAGTTCAGAGTGATTTCTTTTTTTTTTTTTCTAAGAAACATTGCCAGGTTATGGTTTAAAATAAAAGAGCATATCTTTGTCTTTGATACTAATATCTATTGCATAGTGTCTTTGGTTTTGTTTAAAACGAAAAAATAGTTTTTTCATAGGTAGACATGTTTACATAATTCTGATCTAATTCGATCACTACTTGGCGGGCGTAAGGTTGGTATTGCGCGATCGAAAGTGAGCATGGCTTGGCGTACAGGTTAGGTTGTAACTTTAGCTTTTTTAACTTTTATGATTAAGTGTTACCAAATATATATTAACATGATAACTGTGTTGTTGCAGAAATCATTGAGCTTCGATGAAAATACATATAAACAGTATTACCACTCGCCACTCTCCCCTCAAGAAGAGAGTGATGACATCGTCATTAATAATAACACATGCGATGGTGGAAAAAGAAAATCGCAATCGATTGATCATTTTTTTGAAGCTGAATCAAAAATAAAAAAGAGGAAGCTGTTATCATCAACCGTAGCACGAGCCGCTAGAGATGGTGTATCATACATTTCTACTAATTCTGACGATGGAGACCAAGCGACGCATCTCATCAAAATTGAAATGTACGATATGAAGAAGCTATCCAAGATTCCAACTACTGATCATTGGAAACATGCTTCCACGAGGATTAAATATTACGTAAAGACTAATAAGGATAGCATCTACGACAACACAAACGCCCTCGTATACAATATTACAAAGACAATAGCAGAAAGTGAAAAAGTTAAAAAATACTTTTTTAACAATGACAGTCATTAGCTGATCATTAGTGAATGTGATTCTATTTACTTAAATTACTTCCGTGTACTCATTATATTCTATTTCTAATCCTTTGTTAGACTTAAATATCGGACATTATTTGAAATTTGGGTATCAGTTGGTCTACCAACACTGAACTGTTACTTACTCTGCTACCTAATTTCTTCTTTACTATAAGGATGGCAAACTTCAGTGAAGTGTGCACCAGTGCTTTCTTTTCCACAACCATGGAAGAGAATACGGAACTATTCAACAGCGAATTAAATCAGGAGTTGTCTAAAGTTTGTGATGAAATGGAGAAGGATCAACTGTTCGATTCATCGTATGATGATGATTTGTATAATCACTGTGCGATGGTTGAAACACAGTTTAAGTAAGTAAAATAAACATTCATTTCGATCATAATTTACACAATGTCTTGTACAGTTTTTAATAAATTTAAACATTTTAGTAGTCAACCACTACAACTTGGAAGAGGAACGAAGCGAACGAGCAGCAAAGAACCCAAGATCATCAAAAAACCAACAACGGAAGCAGAAGCGCCTACCTCTGCAGGGAACAGTATCAGTAACGATGATCAAGTGGAATGTCTAACGTGTCATATATTTATCAAGAAACGGTATTTAGCTAATCATTTTAAAAGTAATGTTCACAAAAATAATCTTTTAAATTCACATAATTCTTTATCAAACGTTAGTGTTATTGAATCTGCTTTTGGAAATAGGATTTTAACTTATAAAATCAAGAGTAGAGTAGATAGTTCGACATTGGTAAATTTTGAAACTCCTGAACTATTTTTAAATTCTATTAAAGATGATATTTTATTTTTAATACAAGAGTGTATTCATCAACACATAATTTTTAAAGTAAACTTCATATTGCATGCTGATTTTGTTCAACAAACTAAAGATATTCATGATACGTTCGATTTTCAAACGCTTAACTATATTATTTGTCAAGGAGATGACTTAAATATTTTTTTCATCTTTAAATGATACAATTACTACTAAAATTAGTGCATTTGAAAAAAAAAGATAGTGGATGGAGTCTAAAAAACATAAAATCTATAGACATGAATGTTAATAAATTTAACCCCCTACGCGGTACTTCATACATAGATCTTCCTCGTGACATAAAATTAAAAAAGGCTGTTATAAATGTAAAAAGCAAGGATTATTTTTGTTTTAAATGGGCGTTACTCTCGGCGTTATATCCCGTAAACAAAGACGCGGATCGTGTATCATCGTACGTTAAACATGCAAATAAACTTAAATTTGATGGTATTTCCTTTCCAGTTAAAATTTCTGACATAGCAAAAGTAGAGAAATTAAATGATATTAGTATTAATGTTTTTGGGTTAGAATATGATAAAGAAAAACGATGTGATTCTATAGTAGGTCCATTATTTTTAACAAAGTGTCGTAAAGATAGACATATCAATTTATTATTTTTTTCCAAGGATACAAAAAATCATTATTGTTACATAAAAAATTTATCGCGGTTAGTTAGTAAACAAATTTCAAAAGACGGTCACATCATGTACATTTGCGAAGCATGTCTACTTCACTTTCCATCTAAGGAAAGTTTAAATAACCATGAACAATACGATTGTGCCCACATTTGTACAGAATTACCAAACAGTGAAACTTTTAAAAAAAAGAATTGGTTTGGTCAACCTATTTCAAATGATAAAATTAAATTTGATAGTTATGAAAAAAAGTTGAAGATACCATTCGTAGTTTATGCTGATTTTGAAGCATTTTTAAAACCAATAGAATCATGTTCTAACGATCCTTCCAAACCTTTCACACACAATATTCAGAAACATGAAGTACATAGTTTTGGTTATTATATAAAATGTTCATATGATGATAAACTATCAAAATATGTAACGTATTGCGGACCCAACTGTGCACAAGTGTTTATGGAAAGTTTATCTAACAATCTCAAAGAAATAAATAGAATTCAAAAATATCCTCCACTTCCGCTAACAAATGAAGACAAAAACCAAATTTCAAATGCAACCATTTGTCATATTTGTGAAACAGAGTTAGCAGAACATTTTTATGATTTTGATTGGTACACCGGTAGTTTTATAGGTGTTGCTCACGGATCATGTAGCTCGAAGTTCAGAAAACCTCGTTATATACCAATATTTTTACACAACCTTAGTCGCTATGATGCTCATTTTATTGTTCACGCGTTAAACTTTTGTGATGGTGAAGTCGAAGTTATCCCTCAAAATAAAGAAAAATATATATCCTTTTCCAAAAAATTAAAAATGAATAACCACGAAATTATATTAAGATTCATAGATTCATTTAAGTTTTTATCATGTAAATTAGAAGAATTGGCCAAAAATCTCAGTAATGATCAATTTCAAGAATTACATATACTTATTCACATTAATTATTTCAGAAATTATCCTAATGATGAAGATTTCTTTCGTTTAAAACGGAAAGGCGTTTATCCATATGAACTTATGACTAATTACGATAGTATAAGCCTAACATCGCTCCCCGAACAAAAATTTTTTTATAGCTCGCTCACAGATTCCCATATTTCAAATGATGATTACAATCATGCTAAAGATGTTTGGGAACACTTTGGGTGTTGTAATATGCTAGATTATTCAAACCTGTATTTAAAAACAGACGTTTTACTTTTAACCGATGTATTTGAAAACTTTAGAAAGTTATGTATTAATACTTATGATTTAGACCCTACCCATTATTACACAGCACCCGGTTTAAGTTGGGATGCAATGTTAAAATATACAAAAATAGAATTAGAACTTTTAACAGATTATGAGAAAATTGCATTTATTAGATCAGGTATCAGGGGTGGTGTATCTCAATGTAGTAATCGTTATGCTAGAGCTAATAACAAATATATGGGGGATTATGATGCAAGGAAACCAAATTCATATATCACATATTTTGATGCCAACAATTTATATTGTTGGGCTATGTCTCAATGTCTTCCTACTGGTGGATTCGAATGGGTAAATCCGAATACAGAATTTAATGTGTCTGAGACATCGAACTTCGGTTTTATTTTAGAAGTTGATTTGGAATATCCAGATGAACTTCATGATTTACATTCGGACTTTCCTTTATGCCCCGAAAACATTTGTGCAGACAATAATAATGAAAATAAACTAGTCCCAAATTTAAATAATAAAGATAAATATGTAATTCATTACAGAAATTTAAAGCAGTGCATAGAAATGGGGGTTAAATTAACTAAAATTCATAGAGTTTTAAAATTTAAACAGTCTCGCTGGTTGAAGATGTACATAGATCTAAACACAAAATTAAGAACGTTAGCAAAATCAGATTTCGAAAAAGATTTTTATAAATTAATGAATAATTCAGTCTTCGGAAAGACTATGGAGAATATTGAAAAAAGGGTTAACATAAAATTAGTTACACACTGGGAGAACCAGGGCAAAGCTTTAGGTGTTCAAGATCTAATCGCTAAACCACAATTTCATAGTCTTTCAGTATTTTCGGAAAACCTAGTTGCGGTTCAGTTGCGAAAAACAAAGTTAGTATATAACAAACCAATTTATTTAGGGTTTTGCATTTTAGATATTTCAAAAACATTAATGTATGATTTTCATTATAACTATATGGTTAAAAAGTTTAGTAAAATCAAATTATTGTATACAGATACGGATAGTTTAATATATCATATATTTACAGATGATTTTTACTCTGATATAAAACCTGACCTTTCATCATACTTTGATACCTCAGCTTATGATGCAAATAATATTTTTGAATATCCAAAATTAAATAAAAAGAAATTAGGTTTTTTTAAAGATGAAAATAATGGTAAAATCATGAAAGAATTTGTGGGTTTACGATCCAAAATGTACGCTTTTAACTTAGAGAATAAGACTATAGCCAAGGCAAAAGGGGTAAATAAATGTATCACTAAAAAGATGACCATGGATAATTATAAGTCTTCTCTATTTAATAAAAAAGTGCAATATTATAGTATGCTTAGATTTAAATCAATTAAACACACAATTTTTACACAAAAATTAAATAAGATTGGTTTATCATATAATGACACAAAGAGGCATATTTTAGATAATAATATTGAAACATTAGCTTGGGGTCATTATAAACTGCGTTAAGTGTTGATAGTTGTTAATTTTATGTCTGCATGTAAATAAAATTTGTATTGATTGTAAAATAATGATAATAGTATAATATGACGTAGAGTTTATTACATATTTAATCGTTGTTTTATTGTAAATAATTTAAGTTAATTGTTGTTTATATTTGCGTGTGTGTGTGTGTGCATTTATTTGAGGTTGAGTTGATTGTAAAATTATGATGTACTAATTGTGTTAGAAATAGTATACAGATCATTCTGTTTTATATAATGTTTGCAATATATATTAATTGTTAACACCAACACTTTCATTTTTTATTTCACCCCTTAGTACTTTAGACGTGTGTAATGTTTCACTTTATCCATCCGTTTACTGCTATTGTGGCGGGGCCAAGTGGATGTGGGAAGTCAAATTTTGTAACAAATTTCATAAAATCAGTTACAGAAATATGTAATTGTGATTTTAATCAGATCACATGGTGCTTTGATGAAATGCAACCTTTATATAATTTACCAAATGTTAACTACCATCAAGGAATTCCAAATGTTAATATGTTTGACGGTGAAAACCCACATCTTGTTATTATTGATGATCTAATGAGAGAGTCCGATGGAAGAATTGTGGATATATTTACAAAAGGTAGTCATCACAGGAATCTTAGTGTATTTTATTTAACACAAAATTTATTTCATCAGGGTAAAGGGCAAAGAGACATATCCTTAAACTCAAGTTATATAATATATTTTAAAAACCCTCGAGATAAAACTCAAATAAGATATTTAGCACGACAAGTGTCACCAGATAACCCAAAATTTATTGAAGATGCCTACAGGGATGCAACTCTAGAGGCGCATGGATATTTAATGGTAGATTTAAAACAGAATACCAATGATTTTTGTCGTATCAAGACAAATGTCTTCCCATTTAATGGTTTCTGCACAGTCTACGTTCCCATAAAACAGTTTAAATACACCAAGAATCAAACATTTCAAATCATTGCTAAATGATGCATCGTCGACTCACAACGCATAAACATTTGCTAAACGCTTTGCATACGCTTAAACCAAAATATCAAAGAGCATTACTTAAAACGTGTGATGAAGAAGAAATTAACTGTATTTGTGAGTGTATTCATAACGTTTTACAAGGAAAAGTACCTCTTAAAGATCAAGATATACAAAAATTGAATAAACACAAAAATATATTCCGTCAAATAGTGCGTAAGTGTAAACATAAACTAAGAAAAAATATAATTATACAAAAAGGAAGGGCTTTCTTACCAATAATATTAGGTGCAATATTGAGTGGATTAGTGAGTGGACTAGCCAGTTAACATGGAAAATGCAAAGAAAATGATACTTATCGAACCTGGATTGATTGAAAAATTAAAACAAGAAAATAAGATTAATACGAGTAGTAGTTTATCTCGATTAGATATTGAAATGCAAAATATTATGAATAGTAAGACGGAAGATCGAAAGAAATGGATGTTATATTTACAAACACTGCAAAGATACCTTCATTTTACCGAAGAGGATCGTCAACCACTCAGATTACCAATTTATTCTGATACATCTAATGAAGATTCAAACGAGTCTAAAATTGGTTTTAAAAATAAAGATAGAGATCTAAAAACTTCAGTTGATGCTGAATTTTTGTTGGAGGAGAATCGATCCATCAAAAGTAAAGAAAATGTTGAAAATCCACTTTACACACCAGCTCAAATACTCAGTTTAATACCAAAAACTTATAATAAAAAAGGACAGTTATTATTAAACTTATTTGAAACAAGTAAAGGTAAAATACATTGGGATAATGAAGGTACAGTCATAATTGATAATGAAAAAATTCCTGGAAGTAATATTGTTGATTTAATAAATGATTCACTAAGACCCTTAAAAAGAAGTGATCCAGTAGGGTGGGATAGATTTGCTGAAGCATTAAAAGATATTAAAGTACCACTTACTTATATTGGAAATCCAAAGAGATGTGAGTTTATTAACCAACTTCAAGCAAAAGATCTGAACAAACCCTCTAAGATTGAATTTCAAGAGTTTTCTACACCGAGCAGTAGAGATAAAAAGTCTACAACTAAAATACGTATAAGGCTTGAGTGGGAAAAATGGACCCCGTACTAGAAGAAATTAACAGGATTTATTATGATCCATCTAATCCCGCTTGTTTTGGTAGTATTGATAAATTATCAAAAGCCATGAAAGGTAAAATGAATAAAAAGCAAGTAAAGGAATGGTTAAAATCACAAGAAACATACACATTACATAAACCCATTCGAAAAAAATTCCCGCGTAATAGGTACATTCTATCAAATATTAATGAACTGTGGCAAGCTGATTTAAGTGATATGCGAACTTATTCTCAATATAATGATGGTTTCAAGTATATACTTTGTGTTATTGATGTATTTAGTAAATATGCTTTTGCAAGACCAATGAAAAAGAAAAACTCAAAAACAACTAAAGAATGTTTTGAAAGTATATTTACTGAAAGTAATTTAACACCTACTCACATACAATCTGATAAAGGTACAGAATTTGTTTCAAAAGATGTACAAAAATACTTTAAATCCAAAAAGATTAATTACTATACCACTAACAATCCTGACATTAAGGCCAGTATTGTTGAACGATTTCAAAGAACACTAAAAATGAAAATGTGGCGTTATTTCACTCATAATAATACTTATAGATATATAGATGTTTTACAAGATTTATTATACTCTTACAATCACAGCTTTCACTCTAGTATTAAGATGTGCCCATGTGATGTAAATTCCAACAATATTATGACAGTTTGGACTAATCTTTATGATAGACGGTCAAACAAACTTTCTTTAGAAAATCCTAAACCAAATTTCAATGTGGGTGATTATGTTCGAATAACTAAATATAAACATGCTTTCCAAAAATGATATGAATCAAATTGGAGTGATGAAATATTTATTATATCTTCAATAATTGATAGATCTCCATGGGTTGTTTATACAATAACAGATTTACAAAATGAACCAATAGTTGGTACTTTTTATGAAAGAGAATTACAGAAAATCACTTACAACCCCACCTCACAATATAAAATAGATAAAATAATTGACACTCGTTACTCAGGTAACAGAAAAGAAGTATTAGTGAAGTGGAAAGGTTATCCAGATAAATTTAACAGTTGGATTTTAGCTTCTAGTTTAAAAGAAATATGAATAAAGAAAGTTTTTATTTAACTTTGCTCAGCAATAGTTCAATGGAATACTTTCCTGATAACAAGACCACAAATTTTTCAACGAAATTACCGAAAGCTATTAAATTAGAAGGTGAATGGTCGGTTGGAGTTGTCGAGTTTCAATATCCATGTACCATGTTTACTGTTCAAGATCATGAAAATGTTATATACATTACAAAATCTATGTTAATGCCTAATGAAGATAAACCATCCACAGTGTACTACAAAAAACATATTCCAGCTACCAACTATGATAACGTTGAGCATATTTTAAGAGTGTTAAATTGTATCGGAGAGAACTTGAAATTTCGCTATGATGAAATAACAAAATTTGTGCCTATTTCTGTTTTGGATAAAAATATAACATCCGTAACATTATCACCCAAATTAAGTTTACAACTAGGTTATGAACCAAATAAAAATCTCCTAGAGAGAAATTTTGGAAAGTGTCCTGCTAATTTACACTTAGGGTTACCATCTCAACTCTTTCTATATTGTGACATTATCGATCCTCAGATTGTGGGTGATGTTATGACTCCTTTACTAAGAGTCATTTCATTAGATCCTACAAAATACATTTATGGTGCAAATAAAATGCACGTTTTCTCTCAACCTCACTACTTACCTGTTATGCGAAGAGAGTTCGATACGCTGGAAATAGTTATAAGATCGAGCACAGGACAAAAAATACCATTCCAGTTTGGAACCGTGTGTATTAAACTACATTTCCGAAAATTATTATAATGAATTCTCTTCGTGATCATCATAAATGTCCATATGAAAATTATTATACACATCAAGCTGGGTCAGGAGTTGGAGTAATTTATAAGGGTGCACCATACCAACGCGGTCATGGTATTGGGAGCTTCTTAGGGGGGTTATTTAGATCAGTTTTACCTTTACTTTCAAGTGGTGCTCGAGTGATTGGTAAGGAGGCATTAAGCGCTGGAGTAGGACTTTTATCGGATATGGTTCAAGCGCGTCCTATGGAAGCCTCAATAAAAGATCGTCTAAAGCAAGTTAGTACGAATTTAAAACGAAAGGCTGATGAGAAAATTGATCAATTTAACATGACAGGATCTGGGTATAAAACTAAAAGAAAACTATTGACCTCGTTCATTCCACTGGTCTAAAACCAAAAAATAACAAAGATATATTTTCAAATTAAATATGTCTTTCCTTCATAATCATTCTTGCGAGTGCGTTAAGTCAGAATTGGATTTGTTTGCACTACCGTCTACACAAACTAGCATTGAAAATGGATTGTGGATTCATTATAAACCAATTTCATCTCTTAGTGATGATGGACCTATCGAGTTTCAAGTTCCTGGGACAGGCGATGACTACATAGATTTGTCTCATACATTACTCCACATAAAGGCAAAAGTATTAAATCAAGATTCAACTAACTTGATATCTACTACAATAGTAGCACCTGTAAATAATTGGCTGCATTCACTTTTTAGTCAACTTGATGTTTATTTAAACCAAAACTTGTATCACCACCTAATAATACCTATGCATATCGAGCATACATGGAAACCCTTTTAAACTATGCTCCTGCTGCTAAACAATCCTATCTTACTTGTAGTCTTTGGTATGATGATACAGCAGGAAAAATGGATTCTACGGATGGTAAAAACATGGGATTTGTTAAAAGACAGGAATTGATTAGTGAAAGTAAGGAAATAGAAATGATTGGTCATCATCACGGTGACATTTTCAACCAAGATAAATTTTTAATTAATGGTGTTGAAATGAGTGTTAAATTGTTTCGATCGAGAGAGAGCTTTAATTTAATTGCTGGGTCAAACGATGTAAAGTTTAAAGTTTGCATTACAGACGCAACTCTTATTGTTCGACGAGCACGAATTAATCCAAGCGTATTACTCGCACATCAAAAAGTTTTAGCTTCTACCACTGCTAAATATCCTATTACTCGAGCTGAAGTAAAAGTTTTAACAATTCCATCGGGTGTTCAAGGAAAAACTCTTGATAATATATTTTTAGGGCAGGTACCCAAAAGATGTATAATTGGATTTGTGAACAATTCTGCATTTAATGGTTCCCTTACTAAAAATCCATTTAACTTTGAAAACTATGGTATTAATTCTTTCAGCTTATATATTGATGGTCAACAAATACCTTCAAAAGCTTTGCAACCATCTTTTAATAATAGCATATTTACATCAGCATATCATACTCTATTCTCGGGAACTGGTATTCACTTTCTTAATGAAGGAAATAGAATCTCTTGTGAACAGTATGCCAGAGGTTACTGTCTATTAGCACTTGACTTAACTCCTGATTTATCAGCCAACTCATCAGCTCATTGGAATCTCATAAAGCATGGTAGTGTAAGATTAGAAGTACGATTTGAATCCTCACTAATACAAACAATTAACTGTATAGTTTATGCTGAGTTTGATAATATTATTGAGATAGATAAAAACAGAAATGTTACTGTAGACTATAGTAGTTAAGGTTATAATATGTGTTGTGTGTTAGATTTTATGAGTTATGTGTAATGTATTTTGTGTGTATGTAACTATGTGAAACATTATAAAATTAAATAAAACAAATTGTATGCAATATATTATTTTTTATTTCTTTATAAATATTCTATTTAATCTAATACAAAACTCTGTTCGAGTTTAAATTTTACATAAGCACACTGACTAAACCACTGAACATGCTGCTGCAAAGGATCATCATCATCTTCCCAATCTTTTAAGCCACCACCACAATGGAAACACTTGGTCCTGTCTGCATGGCCAGTATAAAAGAAACCGGCTTCTGCAAGATCTTCAGGTTTCTGTCGCATAACGAGAGGCCAGTTTTCGAAACTGAGCAACCGGCTAGATTTTGAACTGAAGAATGGATATTCAGCTCTTGAGTACTGCATATTCTTCTCGTTTTCATCTCCACTCAGTGTTGTAGTTTTGTTCTTCAATGATGTGTTCTGTACACGTATGCCACACTCATCTCTTTCTTCTGCTCTTGTCTTCCTGTAATTTAAGTAAACAGAATCACATTCACTAATGATCAGCTAATGACTGTCATTGCTAAAAAAGTATTTTTTAACTTTTTCACTTTCTGCTATTGTCTTTGTAATATTGTGTACGAGGGCGTTTGTGTTGTCGTAGATGCTATCCTTATTAGTCTTTACGTAATATTTAATCCTCGTGGAAGCATGTTTCCAATGATCAGTAGTTGGAATCTTGGATAGCTTCTTCATATCGTACATTTCAATTTTGATGAGATGCGTCGCTTGGTCTCCATCGTCAGAATTAGTAGAAATGTATGATACACCATCTCTAGCGGCTCGTGCTACGGTTGATGATAACAGCTTCCTCTTTTTTATTTTTGATTCAGCTTCAAAAAAATGATCAATCGATTGCGATTTTCTTTTTCCACCATCGCATGTGTTATTATTAATGACGATGTCATCACTCTCTTCTTGAGGGGAGAGTGGCGAGTAGTAATACTGTTTATATGTATTTTCATCGAAGCTCAATGATTTCTGCAACAACACAGTTATCATGTTAATATCAATTTGGTAACACTTAATCATAAAAGTTAAAAAAGCTAAAGTTACAACCTATTAAAGTCCACTGCTGAACATAGGCCTCCTCTCATTTCTGAGAGGGTTTTAGGGCTAGGAAATGTTCGCTGCGATACCTCAATGCGTGTTGGCAAACTTCACATGCCTTCGAAATTATCTCAGACATGCATTCCTCACGATGTTTTCCTTCACCGCTGAGCACGTGGTAAATTAACACTTAAAATTGTAATTAACAATTTAATTGGTGCCGGCGGGGATCGAACCCGGGTCGCGTACTGTGAATTTTACATTTTGCGCTAACCATCTGAGCTACCACGGCTTAACCATATACACGCACATAATATTTAAATATAATTTGTTAACACTAAATCATACACACGTAAGAAAATAACAGAAAGAAAAGTAAGTTTGTCAATAGAATAAACACTTACATCCATGGCCTTTGATGCGTTGAAGTAACACAAACGTAGTATTGATAGATCCACTGCGGTCAAACGACCATACACTAACTCCATGACTGCAGTTGCTTGGTCTTATATAGTACCAGTGAGTAATAATTCTAATCTAAAGAATTTCTGCAGTAGAATTGATAGTATCTTTATGCGTCAACAAGCTTACCTTACATTCTGTTGCTTATCTCTACATTCCTACGTCCTTCCTGTCGTGTCTTGTTCAGTGTATTGGTGACTCAAATACGATTTGTATAACACAAAGAATGTAAATGTAATATTTAGATATCACTATAATTGATCATTCCTATATTAGTCGTTGAGTAGATTGGTACTGTAATAATCTACTAATAGCAGTAATATTATGGATACACTAGATGTACAACAACATCTGAAAAAGATTCACCCCACTCTAGAAAATAATGTTTATGCTGCCAATAAACTACCCATGTACACCCACGTACCAACGTATATAATATGCAATTTGGATACAGATGATAAACCAGTGTCACATTGGGTAGCTTTATATATCGATACAAATGACGTCGGTCAATATTTTGATTCATTCGGACGGGCACCTGTACGATATCATCTAGAGTTTTTTAAAAGAAATTGTAAAAGATGGAACTGGAATGTTGATAGGATTCAGAATGAGTGGACTTCAGTTTGTGGCGAATATTGCTTAATGTATTTGCTATATAAGTTTCAGGGATGTTCAATGCATAGTTTTACGAGTATATTTACAGGGAACACATTGTACAACGATATTTTAGTGGATGAGATGTTTCGCTCCTATTTTATAGATAATAAGTAATAAGATTTTGTATTTTATAAATAAAAATTTTAACAAAATTGGGTAATGTGTTTTATTAATGAGTCAGATTAGTGTAGATAGGAACAAAGGAGTATATAACAATATCACCACGCTGAGGAAGAATAGATAACGACGGTATTGAATGAACAATAGATAAGTAGATAAGAACAATGGAGCGCTAATGACGGTGGAGGCTCGAAGCGGATATCAATTAGATAAGAGTTAATTGATCTGCACATCTCCGGAACCGTGCATCCTACGCAAAAATGGACCGCGGATTCGTGATCAGAGCATGCCAAAACCTTTTTTTTTTGTTTTTTTTTTTTTAGGATCGTGAGTCGACGAACGTCGTACTTGTGACTCAGTGCGCCAGAACTGGTACAACCTTTCTACAAGTGCGCCAGAACTGGTACAACGTAACTACTTATATTTTATATACTAGTCATATGTATCTATTACATAGTTTACTATCATTTTTAATTTTTTACATCAATTTCACCAATCCACGGATTATAGAGGTAGAGAATTCCTCAAGGTATTAATTCCGCCCTGTGTTTTTTTTTTGTATATGAAGAATGCAATAATAAATAAATAAATAAATTTTTTGCTACGGCACACAGAAAAAAAGGTAGAAGATATAAGGTTTTATTTACTTTGAAATAAGCAATTAGGTATATTAAATATTAGAATCCTTTCTACAAGTGCGCCAGAACTGGTACAACGTAACTACTAATATAGAAATATCGATATAATTAGATATTAGTCTAATAAATAAACTATAGATACGTCGATATAGTTGGATATTTTTTAGTCTTTAAAGATTGATCTCGAAAAAGATTCTATATTCTATCTTTACACGAGATAGGAAAGCAAATGAGCACATGTAAAGAAAACCACTTCACTCATATGCGCGCGCTTTTCTTAAATTTGTATTTGCCGTATTATAGAAAATGTTTAGATGTCACAAACTGACAGTTGTGACATCTAGACATTTTCTACAACACGACATGAAATTAAAATATTAGAATAAATATTACTGCGAGTAAGAAATTTTATGTACTTTAAGGTATTATTTTCTGTATTTCTAAATTATAAAAAGATCTAATAAAGACTGAAGTTATTACCTTCATTTTATAGGTGAATGAATTTATTTTAACTAATATCTAATTGTTTAATAGTTTTAAATATTATATTATACTTAAAAAAATACGTATGGCACTAGGGGACAGCCACGGTAAAGCTATTGCATAGCATTTTTATCAACTTATGCAATTATAATTATTTATTTACTTTATTTATGCAGCATTTTTTTCTTTGATATTGATTCAAGTTACACATTTTGAGAGTGGTGACCGATAAGAAAACAACTTTCTTTCTTATAATGAATAAATGGGAAGTTAATATTATTTAAAATATATTTATTATCTTACAATACATGTAGGTCTAGTTGCACGCACAAAAATACCGTGCCGAAATCTGCCGAATTGGAACGACGTTAGACGATGCACGGCTTTTGATGAATTATGTGCAGAAAAATTAATAATAAATAAGTATTGATTTTTAAAACAGTTTATTTCATTTTTACTCAACTAACCATTATTATTTTACATTAATAATATGGGATCTGGGATCACCATCCCAGTAATACTTTCAACACAAAAGAATGATTTAATGTCTATCTACACAAAAGCCATAAATCAGTCAGTCACTTTTATTCGCCAGATTAGTTATTTGACGATTGAAAATTCAGCCCAGTATCTATGTAAATACCTACAGAATAAAGTAAATTAAGCAACAAATCCAATTATATAAAATGAGAAAAAAGTTCATATTAGTTAAAATATCGATATCAGCTGCGCATATTGCAGAGTTACAACCCTATAAAAGGCGGCCATTTATTGCGCCAGATTTTTGTAGGTAGTCACGATAATTTTGTAGGTATGCCCAGTCCATATACTTCTAAGTCAGTGGTACATAGTCATTGCATGGTAGCGTGAGTGACGCGAGCCGAACTTGTCCAACTTCAGCCGAGCCGAGCCGAAAGCGAGAGAGCCACCTTCCCGCCCGTCATTTAAGTTGTCATGTTATTGTCAACAAATAAAACTATACGTACTTTCTTTAAACTGAGTAATTGTTTACGAGAAATTTTAATTATTGTAATCATCGGCTTATTATTCCACATTTTACTAAAACAAACGAAGCGGTTGCAAAATGTAAACAGTGTTTTAAGTCTGTGAAGTATGGTGGCAATACGTCCAATTTATTCAAGCATTCTAAAACTCTTGGAATTACTTTGGATAAAGGCAAATTACATAAAAAAGTAGATAAAGTTACCAACGCAAGGTAGGATCCTAAACGTTTCTTTTTTGCGACTGCTTTCCCAAAATGTAAATGTAGAAGTAGTTAGTAAAAAGTAGATTCCTTTTTGTATAAAAATTAAGTTTTGTATCCAGCAGTGGCACTGTGATCGTCTATATACTGATGATATATGATATGATTTGATGACGGACGATGAGATGAGATAATTCGTAAGTGGCTGTAGTGTTGGGTTGGGATTATCGATACTTTGTAGATTATCGATCTATCGAGTGTTAATTTTTACTCTTATGTTTCATTTCAGAAAATACAATAACATTGGCCAGCTCAAAGCATTTAATGAAAGATGATCAATCGCAACCATCAACATTTTTTGTTATTTTGTGAAATGTTATTAGTTGAAATTTTTGTTCAGAAGATAACGATGATGGTTCTTGTTGAGACACATTGAGTAGTATTATGGACACGGAGATTAGAAATGAATCTTTACTGAGCAGTTCAATAAAGGATGCATTTGATCGAATTTCATCTAATAAAGGTAAAGAAATAAATAGTTAAAAAAATAGTAATAAAATTATCTTATTATAAATTAATGATCTTAATATTATTGACGAAAATGTAAATATTCAATTTAATATAACATATATAAAATTAATTTCTTTTTTTTCAGCTGGTGGTATGAAGTATAACAGAATTGTTCAAGCATTGATATTTTTATCTATAAAGATATGCGTCCATTTAACATAGTTGAAGGTGAAGGTTTTTTTAAGACGTGTAAAAGAACTGGAACCTACTTTTAAAGTTCCTGGTGCAAAATATTTAAAGAAAAGGACTACCGAAAAGTACGAAGCTTTTGTTACTATTTGTAAGTCCAAATTATCCAAGATAGACAATTTCTGTTTAACGCTAGACATATGGACAGAGACAATGAATGAAGTAGGATTCATGGGCGTCACCATACATTTTGTAGATAATGGTAAAATGTGTATGTATTATCTTGCAACTCGTGCATTAAATGAGCGACATACAGCTGAATACATATCAGAAAACCTGCTTGTTATTTTGAAAACTGGGATATTCCACTCACCAAAATTCGTGCAGCTGTAACAGATAATGCTAGTTTAATGTTGCCTGCCATACGAATGTCTCTTGGCGAAAAAAACATTTACATATAATCTTGTAGTTAAAGAGGCACTAAAGTTACCTAGTGTTAAATCAGCTGTTATAAAAGTACGAGAAATTGTTAATTGGATAAAAAATAGTGTTGTGCAGTCGGATAAGCTACGAAAAATCCAAATGCGTAATGATGTTTCGGAAGAATCAGTTCTAAAACTTATTGCAGATGTAAGAACTAGATGGAACTCAACTTTTTTTCATGTTAGAGCGATTCCTTAAGTTAAGAATAGTAACATCAGAAATTGTAATTGAGAGTGTAGTGGCTCCAAATTTGCCAAGTGCTGTGGAAATGGAAAATTAGAATGAGCTTACAGCTGTTTTGAAGCCTTTGAATACGTAACAAGAGAATCATCAGGCCAAAAGTATGTAACAATCTCCAAAATTATACCAATGCCTAATTGCTTAACTACGGAACTGAATAGTATAACTCCAAACTCTGCTATCGTAAAAGAATGTAAGGATGTTTTGTTGAGAGAGCTCAAAAGGAGGTATTAGATGATTGAATTAAACGACCATGCGGCTATTGCCACACTTTTAGACCCAAGGATTAAAAACTTGCATTTCCAAGACCCTTCTGCATGCGGAAGGGCTATTCAAAAACTTAGAACCATGGTTGTCGGACAATTAAGTAGCCCGAGTGAGTCAGAAGATGATGTCTCATCTATTGCACCACCTGAATATGATTTTTGGAAACATCATAAGGAGTTAGCACATGGACACAAGAAGAAAAAGAAATGTCATCAGGGGGGATGAAGTTTCTCTTTATTTATCAAATCCAGTAGTTTCTCATAAAAGCAACCCATTTGCAGAATGGGATGACATGAAATTTGTTTTTCCTTGTCTGTACAAGAATGCACAGCAGTATTTAATAGTTGGGGCAACGTCAGTTCCTAGCGAGTGCCTTTTTTCCAAAGCCTGGATCCTGGAACATTCTGGATGTTTCGGTGAAAAGGCATATTTATAGCCGCTGAGAGCCGCAACTGGGGCAGTACTGAATTGGTGATACGAGCGAAGCTTTCAGAGTGAAATACAGTGAACTAACGTGTTAAGTGTGAATAATTATTTGTGTGATTTAAGTTTTAATTGGTGATCAGCAATTAAAGTGTCTATTTTGGTAATTCAATCGGCAGTTTTATTGTCACGAACCCTAAGCTCATAACGGTATGTATGTAAGTTTATTCGTGGTAGAGTCACAAAGCCCGTGGCCTAAAAGCCCGTGGCCTGAGAGGCCGCGGGCCCTGAGTCCCACGAAGTTGTGAGAACCGCATAGGCTAGCAGCATCAAAATCACAGAAACCAGTCACGTGGTAGAACCATGCTGTAGTTATAGTAGCACTATAGTTGTAGCACGAATGGGTCGGCTCCACCGTGGAAAGACTACGCTCTCACAGAATACCAGCGTAAAGTAGTAGTAGCCTAATGCTGCTGTGTTTCGTATAGTGAGTGTATAGAACTGGAGACCCTTTTTACTGGAAATGAGGCATTCCATCTTAATCCTCACGGGTCACAACGCTTCTGCATTTTAATTCATAATCGAGGATACATGTAGGTGCCTATGGGCCACAGCAACCACTTACCATCAGGTGGAATGTGTGCTCGTTTGTCACCCTATCCTATAAAAAAATATCACTCTAGTTGTACGCGAGTTTTCGACTAAATCGACTATTTTCAGTCCCTGCATCGAGTAAAAGTTTATAACTCGAGTTGAGAGTAGCGATTACTTTAGTTAAAACATTTTTAAGTATGTACCTGTATTAAATAAGTGAAATATTAAATTAAATGCAAATATTATGTATTTATTTATTTGTAGTATTTCATGTCTAGTATTTTAAAATCTATAAACTGCTTTTTACATATCTTATCTTATACCACCTTCTAACCGATATTATTTTTTTTTTTCAAAATAAAGCCACACTGACGATTTTTGTTTTGTTGTTTCATTTCATTTTATCACTCATACTATAAACAAACAAGTATTTATGTCAATCGCCGTTTATGGTATGTACTACTTATACGAAGCTCAGACGGAATAAAATTTATTTCGTCTGAGATACGAAGTAACAAAAATAATCAGCAATGATAGTACAACCACGATATTATAAATCAAACTAAAAATACAGTTTCTCGTCGTATATCGCGTATCGCGGTATCGCGGTGTATCGCGGTATACAAAGGATAGTGCGACATTGTTATGTTATGAGTCATTTGTTTTCCATTATTACACCCGCGCCTAATACTTGCAAATTAGTGCAATGATAATTTAGTAAATATATCGAAGAAAAATTTGTTTTTGCGAATTCGCTCTCTGAATTTCTTTAGTGACACAATGGCTACTCCTTTTTTTGTACCAAAACGGCAGAATTTATTCAAAATAATATATTATTGCCTGTTGGCACCAGCACAAGCACGTGTTGTTATCAACAATGTTTTAACATTTTTCACTGAAATTAAAATAGATCCCGAAAGTTACAGAGTTAATTTCTGCCGTTCTCGTGCTGCGGCGATATGTGTTGTGACTGTTAGAGCGGTCAACAAAATTAAAAAGGAGTGCATAAAGGGAGAAGGAAGAAGTTAGCTCTCCGCGAGAAAGCGTCTGTCGGCCTTTACTGCATTATACGGCTGTGAAAAAATGTAATTAAACAAATAGTGTCACCGTTTTATCGCGACGGTGAATATCCTTTCACGGCTAAAATTTTGAGTACAGCAAAAGAAATAATTGACGGATTCTAGTGGTATATTTCTTCTATGTGTAAAATACTCATAGAACTTGCGTTCAAGTACGCACAAGCTTCAGATGGTCGTAAACAATTGATGGGAGGGACTGACATCGTTTGTGCGCAGCTACAATTCCTGAGAAAACTCAAGACCCTGAGAGATAGTGAAGACACTTGACCAAGAATTTATTTAGTTGAGACTTGGGTGAGCCAAAATCACAGCCACAAACGAATTTGGCTAGACAAGGATGGACAAGGCGGGAAAGTGGGGCAGACTAATTGGTATATTCTTTCATCTTTTATGTAAAAAATACGACTTCATAATAATTTAATACAAAATATGATATTCATCTAAGTAAATATGTTGATTCAGTTTGTCATGCAGGCTGCGCAAAATATGATTTTATACCCGAAGCTATTCAGAAATGAATGCCGAAGGTTTCAAAGACTGGTTAACAAAGCTGCTGCAGAGTCTTGAAGAATTATCAGAAAATAAACGAAAAAAAAATCGTACTATCAGGCGAACTTAACAAAACTTTAATAAAAGATGTCCACGATACTTATTGCCATATTGAGAGAACCCAGATGAAAAATCAGTAACACCATCCTACACAGCAAAGAATATCATCGCAAACATTAACGATAAACAAAGGAGAGTGCCACATGTTCTATTGAAGTTTACCCACCCAAAAGTGGGGCCACACCACACACGAATGCCGTACGCAACAATTTTTGCTGCTTTATTACTTCATCCAAATTATATTATTTGAAGTCTCTAGAAGTTGTGATTTTCTTAAAGTGGACTTTAGTAATTACATTAACCTTATGTTTTAGAAGAGCATCCGTTGTAGTTCATTGTAATTGCAGAATATAAAATATCAGGCGCTAATGATAGCTATAAATTATATAAATAATAATTAAATGAATCGAGATAAACTTTCGTTAAGCGTGGATGAAATAATTATATAATGAACACATACATGTGTCTATCATTTCACAAAATCACGAAAATTAATGATTGTTTTTCAGTAATGATTTATTGAAATCCATCATTATTTTCGACTAATAATTCATAGTTTATTTAAAAGGAAAATAAAAATTGATAAACATTAATTATATTACATATACTTATAATATATTCTAACAGAAATAGTTATTGTTTATACTTTAAAGCTTTAAACGTACGTATTTACGTAGTCTTACAAAAGAAGTGCATATGTTATTAGGTATGACTGGAAATGAATATCAAATGTTGAATTCTCTTTTTTCAGATAATATTTTACCGCAAGTTGTACGAAATAACGATTTACCACAAAAATATTCGTAATGCATAAGATTAATTTGCATATATTAACCTTTTTTTTGTACAGGGTGGGGCACGATCCGGCATTCTCCTTTGTGAAGAATGTGAAACTTGTATAAAAAGCAAATCAAGGAAGAAAACAAAATGGGGCTTAATGTCACATTTAGGTCCAGCAATAAGCCCTATTGAAATTATGCTCATATCTATTGATACCATTGCATCACGGTCAAGTCAAATCAAGTTCACATCAAGAAAACAATGCTCAAGTGATTTTATGAAACTAATTAAAAATGTGATACAAAGTTAAAATACTGATATTTTAGTAACGGACCGGTAACCTGGTATAAATTCCAAAGAATTTAAGGAATTTCGGAAGAAGGAAAACATAAAAACAAACCATTTTTACTACTGTCGATGCACTATTTTTAAATGGCCTAATGGAAATGTTAAATCAAACTTTAGTCAATAAGATCAGATGTAAAATAAATTAAAGTGATAAAAAACAGCATGAACTACTATTGTACAGAAATGTGTAGAAAAATATAACGAAACAGAACACATCATCACAAGGTTTGGTCCGAAATACCTTTTGGAAGGTGAGATTGTGAACACACATGAATTGAAATCAAGATGTACAAAAGAAAATCTGAAAATAGAAAATCTGAAATTAGCACTTAGAAACAATAAAATCTCAAAATTATTATTAAAACGTAATTGACATGCATAGGGAAGAATTTAAGGACAGAGTCTAAGTAGAAAACGAAAATCGTCTTAAAAGAAAGAAAATGGATAAATTCAGGATTGGACCATACAAAATTCTGAAGAAGATTTCTAATTCAATCTATGAAGTTGATATCTGACACAAGAAAACGGAATCAAATCTCTACCACATTACAAAACTATCTCTAGGGTTTGTTAGTAAATGAACAATTACATACATTGTCTTTTGCAATTGTTTCTTTCTAAGGGGGAGGTGGGAGATGTAAAGAAAACCACTTCACTCATATACGAGTGCTTTTCCTAAGTTTGTATTTGCCGTGTTAAATAAAATGTCTAGATGTCACAACAGGCAGGTGTGATATGGAATAAAATATAAGAATTTTTATTATTGTGAGTTTTCTTAAAGATAATATTTTCATTATTTGTAAGATATAAAAATACCTAAAATAATGGCTTTCAATGATATTTGTTTTATTTTACATGTGAATGAAATTGTTTTTTACTAATATGTAATTGTTTAATAGTTGTAAATATTATATAATACCTATTTAAACGTTTTGTTTTGCAGTGAAACGCAATTACGTCTTTATTTTATTATTCCCAGTTATACAAGAGTATAATATAATTATATACATAGTCAATCTTTGTAGTGAGTGGATCCTTTGATCAAGACTAGGTGGAATAAAATACCTTGGTACCAGTAACAATGCTATTTGGTTTACATCACCAATTAAGCGAAACAAAACAGTTTTTTATGCTACTCTTTGAGACTAGTGTTCTGCGAGAACGTAAGGTACCAAAGTATTAATCGATATACCTACACCAGCCCTTATTCAGCAACACGGCTATAACACATAAAAATTGAACCTCATCGTTTTTAAATAATAATAAAAATACATAATATTTAATCGACAACTGCCTTTGACGATTCGACATAGGCGAATATTTGACATACGTTCCTACGGAAGTCTTAACTTTATACTTTTTATCTTTATTTACCTTTAAACACACAATTATTTGCAATTTTACCGGTTTTATGGAGATGTAAACTGTTTTTCAACACGTGCGATAAAATCGATGTGTAACTTTCTCCTTTTACAAATAGCGTAGCCAATAAATCACATTGGGATATTATACATCTTTCTGCAGAAAAGAAAGAAACAGATTTAGTTTTATATTTCCCAAACCAATAGTATAGATAATTAAAGTACAAATGCAAGATTTTAGTGAAAACAGAGGACGTAATATTGTTTTTTTGTTTGTTTTTATAATTAGTTTACCGTAAAACGTTATTTGAAAATTATAAAATAAATAAAAAAACCTAACACATTTTATTTTAATAATTTAAATCATCAAAATTTTATATTAAATCTAACGTTACTACCACTATATTCTTGTTTCATAAATTAAATGTTATATACATATTATATTCCGTGTTTTGTATGTTTTCAACTGAACTTGTAACTTATGAGAAATTAGTAATGAAATTACGTGAAATCGCAAAAGATTAAATAAGGATCTACGGGCCTGTACCTATATCCCTAATACCGAAAAGTATTTGTACGGCCTACAAGTAATTTTATTTTCTAGTTCGAGATATTGTTTGTCCATGTGCTATTTTTGGCGTGGCTGCTCCGTGGACTGAGTTTCATTTATCAAACTGTCAACAATTGGACATAACGCTTCAAATTACCAAAATGTAGCTACGAACTTGCATAGTAGGACTAAGTTTTTAATTGCCAACTATCACAATATCGCGTACAGAAGAGTAGCTTTTCAGTTGGGTGGGTGGATAAAACTGAGCAAGGGATAAAAAATGTATCCTCTTCCCGTGGATATATTGTCACTTGCCCATGCTAGCTCGGCTGGTGGTAAGTGGGGATGCAGCATTAGATGGTAAATCGCACTGTCTTAGCGTAACGAAAGCTTATTGGCTCTTGCTTTGGTGACGCCCAGATTGTATATCGTGATGATATGTGAATATCGACAACAAAGGGGTGAAGACCCGCCGACCGCCTGGTCATACGACGGTGTAAAAGTGAGGGAGGAATTAATGCATTAAATTCCTGCACACACTCTCCGAAATGCATCCTATAGAATACCGAAAGGCTGGCTACTCTGCGCCTGTACACGAGTCTGACAAGGTTGGTTTCAATCAAGGCAAGGTCACCAATGAGCCTCCTAGCATGTCTCTCTAAGGAGTCTAACACTGCCAGGTGGCATTTTGCGGCACCATCCCACATGTGACAGCAGTACTCCATAAGCACCGATTTTTTTGCGGCTGCTTTGGCTCTGAACTCAATGAAACGCCCATAGTTGAGGTTTGGAGAAAATTCAACCCCTAACAACTGAAGGCGGTCAGTGTGCTCCCAGGATACATTTCAGAAAATAGTAGCCAGTGTGAGCGGGCTCATTTTAACGGTGAAAAGATACGCTTTTGTTTTGGAGACGATGAATCCCACGAGAATCTTTCTACACCTCGCCGATCGGTACCAGTATTGCTTGAGCATTCGTGATGTTTCAGTAGAAAAGGTCCTATTATAAAAGCGTTAAGGACCTGACCGAGGCAGTATTGAATTGGCGATACAAGCGAGGACTCGGGAGCGAAATAAAGTGAACTAAAATGTTAGGGTTGATTAATTATTAGTATGCTTTAAGTTTTAATTGGTTTTCGATTATTAAAGGGTCAATTTTGGTAATTCAATCGGTAGTTTTTGTTGTCACGAATCCTAAGGTCGTAACAATATTATACGAGTACCTTTACCATTATTATTCGGTATTTAAAGAAAACTTCTTTTAGATTAAATAAAAAATGAATTAAGGATGTTTCAAAGCACACATGGTTGCGGGGGGAGGGGTTTGAGATATTTGACGTCCCACCCGAAACGTTGTGAATTAAAAATAAGTTAATAAAAGGCGACAAAATCCATAAAAACAGTTTTATTCAATGTGTAGTGTTCACGTAAAGTAAATTAAAGTAAAGTTACAGCTATATGTCTACACTATATGCACCTATATGTCCTACTGCTGAGCACAGGCCTTCCCTCATTTCCGAAAGGGTTCACGTAAATATAAGAAATTATTATATGAATTATGGGTCTTCGTTACTCTCCAACAAAACCAAATATCAGTAATTTAATTTCAATGTAAATATAAAATTAAATATAAACTTTCTGCTCCCTAAACGTATTATATACCTCGATAGTGCAACCTAGTAGTGAAATAGGCCAAGAAAACTGCACTTATTCAGAAATGGATATTGTATTTTATTACTTTTCCATTTCCGCTCTGGTTTCAATTTCCGTTCTGATAATTAATAGTCCTTCTTGTCGTTGACATTTTCAATTCATCGAGAATAGAAAATTGAATACTTAATTTACAAGTTATTAATACCTTACGTATAATTCAAATGTTATTCAAAAAGATTTCAAAAATTAATGAACTGACTAGTGTCAGTTTTTTTTTTCAAATCTCCCAATTTTTTTCTCAATATGGAAAATGGAAGTTAGAATAGTTTTTACACTTCTTAGCTTAAAACTTAAGCAGGACGAAGACCTCTTAATGTTTGAAAGGATGTTTTGGATCAGTAAAGATGCCGCCACATTACTCGAGTTCATGCTGGTTTTTTACATACCCTCGAAATATTTTTTGTGTCTTGAGTCATACCGAATTCTTCTCAATTTCGTCATCGCCTGGTAAACTCTCTAAGCGCACTGACAGATAAATGACACTTTGGTAACGACAAGACAATCTTTAACGGCTGTTGTCGTCTTGTTAGCGACAGCGATCGCGAATGTATCACCATGACTATCTATCACAAAAAACCTACTATTAACATCACGCAAAAATCATAAAAATTACAATGGCAGAATCTCACCTATCAGCAAGTATATTCAGGATACTGTTGGTAGAGGTACGTAGTCGATTCAGTAATGAAGCGATCCTTTTACGTATAATGGCATGAGCCATCCGTGTGTGCCTCACCGAACAACTTTTATTTTTGAGTGTCAACCCTCCTTAATTTTTTTGTATATAGTGGACAAACTTACGCCCTTACTGTGGGTGAAATTTCAAAATTTTCGGATTAGCAGTTTTTTAATAGTGATTTTTTTTTTGTAAAATATATCCTTTTCGCCATTCCGTTATAAGTGTTGACGACGCTCACGTTGCTTCTCGAACACCTGAAATATAAATAAGTAATATTAATCAATAAAAAATAAAATATGTAAAATATATACTCATAAAACATTGTTACTTACCTTATGTACTTGCTGTTTTTCTATAATAAATAAGTACGTGTGCATACGGGGACGGTGGCACTTACCGCGATTTTTATCAGTAGGGTGAAGGTATATTTGCAACAACGGTGTTGCACCGCTGAGTACATGATCCCGCGTTTCGAGTTAGTTGCACTAGAACATCATACGAGGTGACACCTATGTCTCCCTCCCGCGGATGTACACGCGCTCACCAAATTTTTTTTTGTATATTTTTCTCCCAGACGACACCAGCGGCCTACATCATCAACATAGTGGTCCTTCGGCCGAATCCTTACGTCGTCTGCAAAAAATATAATAATAATAAGTACCAGTTATGTTCCACGCGCCGGCTACGCCGCAAAAAAAGCGACGACCACGTGGCACCGCTGCAAAATCGGAGTGCAAGAACAACCAAGATGTGTTACCATCGTTCAGCTTAAAGGATGAAGTGCTGGAAAAACCTGGAAATGCGCTAAGTGCCTCTAGTAAGAGTAAAAAGTCATCAAAGACCTCAGGCACGTCGTCAAGTACGGCACGCAAACGGCAATTGGAATACGAAACCGCTAAAGCTATGGCTCTCGTGGAAATACAAGCAGCGGAAGCTGAAGCAGAAGCCAAAGTTAAGAGTGCTCAGGCAGAAGCTGCCAAGCTTAAGGCAAATATTCAGTCGAAGCTGCTAAACAAACAGCTTGCAGCTGAGATGGCAGAATTGGAGTCTCATTCACGCTCTTCCCACAAGTCGGCTATGAAATCTTCGACCAGCAAAGTTGAAAATTGGCTGAATGCTCCAGGAAACCAGCATGAGGAGAACCGAGAAGAGTACTCTTGTGAAAAAATCGGCCTAGAAAAGCTAGCACATGCCTTGAATGATGCAGTAGCTGCCTCATCATATAAAATACAGAACCAGGAGCTCTTAACAAGATTAGCAACGTCTAAAGACCTGCCTTTATTTTTTGGAGATCCAATGGAGTGGTTGCAGTTTAAACAGGCGTACCAAGAATCTACCCAATTATGCAAATATAGTGACACAGAGAATTTATGGCGGCTACGTAAGTGTCTTCGTGGCGATGCTAAAGAAGCAGTGACTTCACTCTTGATTGGTGGAACTACACCCGATTTAATAATTGACACCTTAGAACTTCGATTTGGCAAACCAGAAACAATTATGAGTAAAATAGTTTTACAGCTTAAAAAACTATGTCCGTTGCCGTTAACTTATCATAATGATATCATTAATTTTGCAATAAAAATAAAGAATTATGTGGCTGCTGCCAAAGCAATGCAACAAAGTGATTATCTTCGCAGCCCGGAGTTAGTATCGATTGTCGTATCTAAGCTTCCAACTTTGCTTGTCGCAAAATGGACCGACTACGTTTATGAACGGCGAGAGTGTAATTTACCGAAGCTAGAATTGCTTAGTGATTTTTTATATGAGGAAGCCACTAAAACAGCTGCATCAGGAGTAAGTCATATTCACGCTCAATATAATTTAAAGAAGCCCGATGAACGTAAACACCGTTCACACTCGTTGTTGTACACAAATAGTAATCAATTACAAAACGCGGAAAAGTGTACATTTTGCCGAAAATGGGCTCATGGTGTCGCAGATTGTTCACGGTTTAAGCGCGCCTTACGCAAAGATCGCTGGCGATTTGTACGCGTAAATAAACTTTGCTTCAAATGTCTTGCCCCCCGCCATACGAATGGTATGTCTTGTATTGGCAGTAATTGCGACATTGACGGCTGCAATCAACCGCATCATCGTTTACTGCACTGGATAAAACCATTGGAAGAAAGCTTAAAAACTGTGGAGCGAAGTGAGGATGAGCATCCCAGCACCAATGAAACAGTGACTCATACGGTGGCATCCCACTGTCACAAGGTGCTTTTGAAAGTGGTGCCGCTCACTCTTCACGGACCGAATGGCAGTTTGCATACGCATGCACTACTGGATGATGGAGCTACCGTGACGGTGATATCCTCTGATATCGCAGATGAGCTCGGATTACACGGTGCAAACGTGATATTGCGCGCGCGCAGCGCATGGGACTCGGGCGAGCTTGTGTGTGAATCTCAAGTAGTGAGTGTTAGTGTTACCAATTCGTATAACGAAATGTTTACTTTCCGTGCGCGTAAAATTAAAGAATTAAATTTACCAACACAAAAAGTGCCGAATATGGACTTTAAAAATTATGGATTGTTAAGTGAAGATCTTATGTTATGTAATTGTAACGCTAAGCCAAAATTATTAATAGGTCAGGACAACCATCATTTAATTTCTTCCATTCGTTGTGTTCGTGGTAAGCAGCGTGAGCCGTACATAACTCAAACTGCGCTTGGATGGTGTGTGCACGGATATATGGTAAGTGATGTTAATTGCACTGATCGCTTTGTCTCTTTCATTAATAATTGCACCGAAAAAGCGGGACAGTCGCAGTGTATCTTTCACTTACACACGGTAGAATCGATTGCTAGCGATCTCTCTCTCGATAACGATAACGGTGAATGCACCTGCGCGCAGTTGCACGATGCGGTTCGTAGATCCTTCGCGTTAGAGTCTATTGGTGTAGGTTCGAAGCCGCGCCGCAACCCAGACGAAATACGCGCTTTACAAATTTTAGATGACACTGCAGAATTAGTAAATGGTCAATGGAATGTCGGCTTACCGTGGAAATACGATGAATTACATTTACCCGACTCTTACCCTAACGCTTTTAATCGTCTAAAGTCAATAGAAAGAAAATTTTTGCTCAACAAAGAGTATGCAACTCGTTATTGTGAAAGAATGAGATACTTATTTTCTAATGGTTATGCTAGAGAACTTAATGAGACCGATGAAAACTCTAATAAACGTATAATATGGTATTTGCCGCACTTTGGTGTAGATAATACAAATAAGAAAAAACTGCGTTTAGTTTATGACGCGGCAGCAAAGTCGAACGGTTATTCTTTAAATGATTTTCTTTTACAAGGCCCTGATTTGTTACAATCGTTATTAGGAATAATGTTACGATTTAGAGAAAACCGCGTAGGTATCATAGGGGACATAAAAGATATGTTTTTAAGGATTAATGTACGAAAAGAAGATGTTAATTCTTTGCGTTTTTTGTGGAAAGATATCTATTTAAGCAATGAAAATGAACAATTAGGCTTCGGAAGTAGTAACAAAGGTTCAAAATTACCTATACAACATCCTGTTAAGAAATATGTTACGACGTCATTAATTTTTGGCGCTAACTGCTCCCCATTTATAGCACAATATATTAACCAAAATAAAAACACATTGCGCTTTCAGAATAAAATGCCGGATGCAGTTAATGCAATTAGGAAAAATCAATATATGGACGATTTTATCGATAGTTTACCAGACGTCGCTACTGCTACAAAAATGATAAAAGATGTTTCATATATTAATCAGCAAGGTGGTTTCGTGATGCGTAACTGGTTAAGTAACAAGTCAGATGTTCTTAATGATATGCCAAAAGAGACTTTAAATGACATGGCGATACGGTTTAATGTTGAATCCCAGCCGGAACGAACGCTTGGGCTTTTGTGGTTTCCCGCGAGTGATATGTTCGGGTTCGATCTTTCGTTAAAGCGTATACCGAGTGATATTTTACAACTATCACGAAAACCGACTAAGCGTGAAGTTCTTCGTATTATAATGTCTGTATATGATATTCATGGTTTTTTAGCACCTTTTACGATAAAATCCAAAATTTTAATGCGCGAAATATGGAATGTAGGTATAAAGTGGGATCAGGAAATAACAGATAGTTTATTTGTTTTATTTAAAGATTGGATTTCGCAGTTACAAGAAATGAGTTACGTTCGAATCCCGCGGTGGTATTTCTATAGCAACGATTCTGTCGGTGTGAATGAGAAGAGCGGCCACACCGTAAACGACGATGAGACGTCGTTGCAATTGCATATTTTTTGTGATGCATCTCCATTCGCATACGCATGTGTTGCTTATTGGCGTAAACAAGACAGCAACGGCGTGCAGGTGTCATTCATTGCGAGTAAAAGTCGCGTTGCGCCGTTAAAACCGTTAACTATGCCTAAACTCGAACTTCAAGGCGCGCTATTAGCATGTCGCTTGGCAGAGACTATAAAAAAGGAGCATAGAATTAAACCGTCACGTGTTTTTTATTGGACTGATTCAATGATTGTTATTTATTGGATACGTAACGAGCATAGAAATTACAAAGTTTTTATTGCGAATAGGTTAGGTGAAATTGATGAGTTAAGTAAAATTGATGAGTGGCATTATGTGCCGACAAATTTAAATATAGCCGAAGCATTAAACAAAGGAGTTTCCTGGCAGTTTATACCACCGGCCAGTCCTCATATGGGGGGAGCTTGGGAGCGTCTGATTAGAAGTGTGAAAACGGCACTGAAAGTCGTTCTTAGAGAGAGGGCTCCTCGAGAAGAAGTTTTATTAACGCTTCTCGCTGAAGTCGAAAATATAATTAATAGTAGACCGCTTACCCAGGTTTCGGTGGACCCTCAAAGTAAAGAGGCATTAACTCCAAATCATTTTTTACTAGGATCTTCGTCGAACTTACCTGTACCTGGGGTCTTTGATGATGGCGACATGTATGTTAGACGACAGTGGCGTATTGCCCAACGGTTGACAGACTTATTTTGGAGCAGATGGGTAAAAGAGTTTTTGCCAGAGCCAATTCCTCGTCGTAAATGGGATAGGGAAGGTCCGCAATTAAAAGTAGGAGATCTTGTTGTAGTAGTCGATCCATCATTATTTCGAAACTGTTGGCCAATAGGTAATATTGAAAAGGTTTATCCAGGTTCAGACGGCAGAGTCAGAGTAGTTGACGTTAGGACTAAGTCAGGAGTGATGAAGCGATCAGCTGCTCGCGTGGCCTTTCTCCAGCTTGATAATGAGTGTCGGCGAACCGACACTTGGGGGGAGGATGTTGACGACGCTCACGTTGCTTCTCGAACACCTGAAATATAAATAAGTAATATTAATCAATAAAAAATAAAATATGTAAAATATATACTCATAAAACATTGTTACTTACCTTATGTACTTGCTGTTTTTCTATAATAAATAAGTACGTGTGCATACGGGGACGGTGGCACTTACCGCGATTTTTATCAGTAGGGTGAAGGTATATTTGCAACAACGGTGTTGCACCGCTGAGTACATGATCCCGCGTTTCGAGTTAGTTGCACTAGAACATCATACGAGGTGACACCTATGTCTCCCTCCCGCGGATGTACACGCGCTCACCAAATTTTTTTTTTTGTATATTTTTCTCCCAGACGACACCAGCGGCCTACATCATCAACATAGTGGTCCTTCGGCCGAATCCTTACGTCGTCTGCAAAAAATATAATAATAATAAGTACCAGTTATGTTCCACGCGCCGGCTACGCCGCAAAAAAAGCGACGACCACGTGGCACCGCTGCAAAATCGGAGTGCAAGAACAACCAAGATGTGTTACCATCGTTCAGCTTAAAGGATGAAGTGCTGGAAAAACCTGGAAATGCGCTAAGTGCCTCTAGTAAGAGTAAAAAGTCATCAAAGACCGCAGGCACGTCGTCAAGTACGGCACGCAAACGGCAATTGGAATACGAAACCGCTAAAGCTATGGCTCTCGTGGAAATACAAGCAGCGGAAGCTGAAGTGCAAGCAGCGGAAGCTGAAGCAGAAGCCAAAGTTAAGAGTGCTCAGGCAGAAGCTGCCAAGCTTAAGGCAAATATTCAGTCGAAGCTGCTAAACAAACAGCTTGCAGCTGAGATGGCAGAATTGGAGTCTCATTCACGCTCTTCCCACAAGTCGGCTATGAAATCTTCGACCAGCAAAGTTGAAAATTGGCTGAATGCTCCAGGAAACCAGCATGAGGAGAACCGAGAAGAGTACTCTTGTGAAAAAATCGGCCTAGAAAAGGCCTTGAATGATGCAGTAGCTGCCTCATCATATAAAATACAGAACCAGGAGCTCTTAACAAGATTAGCAACGTCTAAAGACCTGCCTTTATTTTTTGGAGATCCAATGGAGTGGTTGCAGTTTAAACAGGCGTACCAAGAATCTACCCAATTATGCAAATATAGTGACACAGAGAATTTATGGCGGCTACGTAAGTGTCTTCGTGGCGATGCTAAAGAAGCAGTGACTTCACTCTTGATTGGTGGAACTACACCCGATTTAATCATTGACACCTTAGAACTTCGATTTGGCAAACCAGAAACAATTATGAGTAAAATAGTTTTACAGCTTAAAAAACTATGTCCGTTGCCGTTAGCTTATCATAATGATATCATTAATTTTGCAATAAAAATAAAGAACTATGTGGCTGCTGCCAAAGCAATGCAACAAAGTGATTATCTTCGCAGCCCGGAGTTAGTATCGATTGTCGTATCTAAGCTTCCAACTTTGCTTGTCGCAAAATGGACCGACTACGTTTATGAACAGCGAGAGTGTAATTTACCGAAGCTAGAATTGCTTAGTGATTTTTTATATGAGGAAGCCACTAAAACAGCTGCATCAGGAGTAAGTCATATTCACGCTCAATATAATTTAAAGAAGCCCGATGAACGTAAACACCGTTCACACTCGTTGTTGTACACAAATAGTAATCAATTACAAAACGCGGAAAAGTGTACATTTTGCCGAAAATGGGCTCATGGTGTCGCAGATTGTTCACGGTTTAAGCGCGCCTTACGCAAAGATCGCTGGCGATTTGTACGCGTAAATAAACTTTGCTTCAAATGTCTTGCCCCCCGCCATACGAATGGTATGTCTTGTATTGGCAGTAATTGCGACATTGACGGCTGCAATCAACCGCATCATCGTTTACTGCACTGGATTAAACCATTGGAAGAAAGCTTAAAAACTGTGGAGCGAAGTGAGGATGAGCATCCCAGCACCAATGAAACAGTGACTCATACGGTGGCATCCCACTGTCACAAGGTGTTTTTGAAAGTGGTGCCGCTCACTCTTCACGGACCGAATGGCAGTTTGCATACGCATGCACTACTGGATGATGGAGCTACCGTGACGGTGATATCCTCTGATATCGCAGATGAGCTCGGATTATACGGTGCAAACGTGATATTGCGCGCGCGCAGCGCATGGGACTCGGGCGAGCTTGTGTGTGAATCTCAAGTAGTGAGTGTTAGTGTTACCAATTCGTATAACGAAATGTTTACTTTCCGTGCGCGTAAAATTAAAGAATTAAATTTACCAACACAAAAAGTGCCGAATATGGACTTTAATAATTATGGATTGTTAAGTGAAGATCTTATGTTATGTAATTGTAACGCTAAGCCAAAATTATTAATAGGTCAGGACAACCATCATTTAATTTCTCCCATTCGTTGTGTTCGTGGTAAGCAGCGTGAGCCGTACATAACTCAAACTGCGCTTGGATGGTGTGTGCACGGACATATGGTAAGTGATGTTAATTGCACTGATCGCTTTGTCTCTTTCATTAATAGTTGCCACGAAAAGGCGGGACAGTCGCAGTGTATCTTTCACTTACACACGGTAGAATCGATTGCTAGCGATCTCTCTCTCGATAACGATAACGGTGAATGCACCTGCGCGCAATTGCACGATGCGGTTCGTAGATCCTTCGCGTTAGAGTCTATTGGTGTAGGTTCGAAGCCGCGCCGCAACCCAGACGAAATACGCGCTTTACAAATTTTAGATGACACTGCAGAGTTAGTAAATGGTCAATGGAATGTCGGCTTACCGTGGAAATACGATGAATTACATTTACCCGACTCTTACCCTAACGCTTTTAATCGTCTAAAGTCAATAGAAAGAAAATTTTTGCTCAACAAAGAGTATGCAACTCGTTATTGTGAAAGAATGAGATACTTATTTTCTAATGGTTATGCTAGAGAACTTAATGAGACCGATGAAAACTCTAATAAACGTATAATATGGTATTTGCCGCACTTTGGTGTAGATAATCCAAATAAAAAAAAACTGCGTTTAGTTTATGACGCGGCAGCAAAGTCGAACGGTTATTCTTTAAATGATTTTCTTTTACAAGGCCCTGATTTGTTACAATCGTTATTAGGAATAATGTTACGATTTAGAGAAAACCGCGTAGGTATCATAGGGGACATAAAAGATATGTTTTTAAGGATTAATGTACGAAAAGAAGATGTTAATTCTTTGCGTTTTTTGTGGAAAGATATCTATTTAAGCAATGAAAATGAACAATTAGGCTTCGGAAGTAGTAACAAAGGTTCAAAATTACCTATACAACATCCTGTTAAGAAATATGTTATGACGTCATTAATTTTTGGCGCTAACTGCTCCCCATTTATAGCACAATATATTAACCAAAATAAAAACACATTGCGTTTTCAGAATAAAATGCCGGATGCAGTTAATGCAATTAGGAAAAATCAATATATGGACGATTTTATCGATAGTTTACCAGACGTCGCTACTGCTACAAAAATGATAAAAGATGTTTCATATATTAATCAGCAAGGTGGTTTCGTGATGCGTAACTGGTTAAGTAACAAGTCAGATGTTCTTAGTGATATGCCAAAAGAGACTTTAAATGACATGGCGATACGGTTTAATGTTGAATCCCAGCCGGAACGAACGCTTGGGCTTTTGTGGTTTCCCGCGAGTGATATGTTCGGGTTCGATCTTTCGTTAAAGCGTATACCGAGTGATATTTTACAACTATCACGAAAACCGACTAAGCGTGAAGTTCTTCGTATTATAATGTCTGTATACGATATTCATGGTTTTTTAGCACCTTTTACGATAAAATTTAAAATTTTAATGCGCGAAATATGGAATGTAGGTATAAAGTGGGATCAGGAAATAACAGATAGTTTATTTGTTTTATTTAAAGATTGGATTTCGCAGTTACAAGAAATGAGTTACGTTCGAATCCCGCGGTGGTATTTCTATAGCAACGATTCTGTCGGTGTGAATGAGAAGAGCGGCCACACCGTAAATGACGATGAGACGTCGTTGCAATTGCATATTTTTTGTGATGCATCTCCATGCGCATACGCATGTGTTGCTTATTGGCGTAAACAAGACAGCAACGGCGTGCAGGTGTCATTCATTGCGAGTAAAAGTCGCGTTGCGCCGTTAAAACCGTTAACTATGCCTAAACTCGAACTTCAAGGCGCGCTATTAGCATGTCGCTTGGCAGAGACTATAAAAAAGGAGCACAGAATTAAACCGTCACGTGTTTTTTATTGGACTGATTCAATGATTGTTATTTATTGGATACGTAACGAGCATAGAAATTACAAAGTTTTTATTGCAAATAGGTTAGGTGAAATTGATGAGTTAAGTAAAATTGATGAGTGGCATTATGTGCCGACAAATTTAAATATAGCCGAAGCATTAAACAAAGGAGTTTCCTGGCAGTTTATACCACCAGCCAGTCCTCATATGGGGGGAGCTTGGGAGCGTCTGATTAGAAGTGTGAAAACGGCACTGAAAGTCGTTCTTAGAGAGAGGGCTCCACGAGAAGAAGTTTTATTAACGCTTCTCGCTGAAGTCGAAAATATAATTAATAATAGACCGCTTACCCATGTTTCGGTGGACCCTCAAAGTAAAGAGGCATTAACTCCAAATCATTTTTTACTAGGATCTTCGTCGAACTTACCTGTACCTGGGGTCTTTGATGATGGCGACATGTATGTTAGACGACAGTGGCGTATTGCCCAACGGTTGACAGACTTATTTTGGAGCAGATGGGTAAAAGAGTTTTTGCCAGAGCTAATTCCTCGTCGTAAATGGGATAGGGAAGGTCCGCAATTAAAAGTAGGAGATCTTGTAGTAGTAGTCGATCCATCATTATTTCGAAACTGTTGGCCAATAGGTATTATTGAAAAGGTTTATCCAGGTTCAGACGGCAGAGTCAGAGTAGTTTACGTTAGGACTAAGTCAGGAGTGATGAAGCGATCAGCTGCTCGCGTGGCCTTTCTCCAGCTTGATGATGAGTGTCGGCGAACCGACACTTGGGGGGAGGATGTTGACGACGCTCACGTTGCTTCTCGAACACCTGAAATATAAATAATATTAATCAATAAAAAAAAATATATGTAAAAAATATACTCATAAAACATTGTTACTTACCTAATGTACTTGCTGTTTTTCTATAATAAATAAGTACGTGTGCATACGGGGACGGTGGCACTTACCGCGATTTTTATCAGTAGGGTGAAGGTATATTTGCAACAACGGTGTTGCACCGCTGAGTACATGATCCCGCGTTTCGAGTTAGTTGCACTAGAACATCATACGAGGTGACACCTATGTCTCCCTCCCGCGGATGTACACGCGCTCACCAAATTTTTTTTAGTATATTTTTCTCCCAGACGACACCAGCGGCCTACATCATCAACATAGTGGTACAAAAATTAATGAACTGACTAGTGTCAGTTTTTTTTTTCAAATCTCCCAATTTTTTTCTCAATATGGAAAATGGAAGTTAGAATAGTTTTTACACTTCTTAGCTTAAAACTTAAGCAGGACGAAGACCTCTTAATGTTTGAAAGGATGTTTTGGATCAGTAAAGATGCCGCCACATTACTCGAGTTCATGCTGGTTTTTTACATACCCTCGAAATATTTTTTGTGTCTTGAGTCATACCGAATTCTTCTCAATTTCGTCATCGCCTGGTAAACTCTCTAAGCGCACTGACAGATAAATGACACTTTGGTAACGACAAGACAATCTTTAACGGCTGTTGTCGTCTTGTTAGCGACAGCGATCGCGAATGTATCACCATGACTATCTATCACAAAAAACCTACTATTAACATCACGCAAAAATCATAAAAATTACAATGGCAGAATCTCACCTATCAGCAAGTATATTCAGGATACTGTTGGTAGAGGTACGTAGTCGATTCAGTAATGAAGCGATCCTTTTACGTATAATGGCATGAGCCATCCGTGTGTGCCTCACCGAACAACTTTTATTTTTGAGTGTCAACCCTCCTTAATTTTTTTGTATATAGTGGACAAACTTACGCCCTTACTGTGGGTGAAATTTCAAAATTTTCGGATTAGCAGTTTTTTAATAGTGATTTTTTTTTTGTAAAATATATCCTTTTCGCCATTCCGTTATAAGTTTGTTTTGTGTGTAGTGGCTAGCTAGACCGTAAACGCTAGTTCAAAAAAAATGAAATTATCGTTCACTTTAATAGTTATGAATATATTGATTTATATCCGTTTTGCTTTTTCTTTCTTCTCTTAACTTTATTTCGTGCCTAACCTGTTTTATTCTATATTTGATAGAACATCTCTGCACGTTGTTAATTTTACATATTAGATTTAGTATAGTAATAAGGTCCACTTTTTGATTATCCTATTTTAATTATTAAGTACTCTGATCACGTTTCGATCGCCGATGTAATTCTTTTTCTTCTTTTTCAAAATCTTACAACAAAATATAGTTGCATTAGGCTCGAGACATCTTTTTTGTATTGAAATGGTTCGAAGATAAACTTAAACCCACCTCCATGAATGAGGATAAAATTATCCCTTTCAAATGTCAAAAAGGGATAATTTTTTCTCATTCCTTCGGTCCCATGCTACGTACGGGGAGATATATTACTACTCGTTATGTCAAATGGGAATATACTATATGGATAAGATAATTTTATCTCTTGTCAGAGGATATAATCGGGGGATATTTTTGTCTCCTGATCATGCTCGGAGGGTGGATAAAACTGAGCAAGGGATAAAAAATGTATCCTCCTCCCGTGATATATTGTCTCTGCTTTGCTGCACTGCTCATGGTAGCTCGGCTGGTGGTAAGTGCTGATGCAGCCTTAGATGGTAAATCGCACTATCTTAGCGTAACGAAAGCCTATTCACTCTTGCTTTAAAGACGCCCAGATTGCATTTAGACGGAAAGATAGACACCAGCAAATTATTCCACTCCTTTGTTGTACGCATTAAAAAAATTGTAGCAAACCGTTTGGTTCTAATGCTTGGAATATAGGCAACAAAGGAGTGAAGACCGGCCGACCGCCTGGTCGTCCGATGGTGGAAAAGTGAGGGAGGAATTAATACATACCATTCCTGCGCACACTCTCCGAAATGCATCCTATAGAATACCGAGAGTACTCCATGAACATTAAGTTTCTATACTGCTGCTTTGGCTCCGTACTCAACGAAAGGCCCATAGTTGAGGTTCAGAGAAAATTCAACCCCTTACAACTGAAGGCGGTCAGTGTGCCCCCAGGATATATTTCGGAAAATAGTAACCAGTGTGAGCGGGCTGCTTTTAACGGTAAAAAGACACGCTTTTGTTTTGGAGGCGTAGAATCTCACAAGATTGGCATCACCCCATTCGGAGACTGCCTGTAGTGTGAGATTCATACGCTCAATAGCCTCTCTTTCGTACTTATCAAATAAATATACTAAAAGATGTTTTTGCGAAATTAATATTTTTTTTATTTTGTTTCATAAATTATTAAGGAGTATCTCCCTAAAACAATTAAGTTACTTTACAGAATATATATGATCGTAAACGTATCAAGTGTCCTTTATGACGATATTCTTATTAAACATTATATAATATTAAAGGCTTAAAACATGAGTTCAAGATCATTTCTAATTTACAATTAACTAATAATTTATAATTTTATAAATTTATTCTTATTTTGTAATTTATTTGTAATTTCAAAATATTAATTTATGCTTACCGTTACCGCTACCGTTATAGCCTAACAAAAATCCACTGCTGAACATAGGCCTCCCCACATTAGGCAATGTATGGGGATGGCCTATGTTAAGGTTGATAATTGCCTAAGTGTGGCAAATATGAAAATATAAAATCCAACTCAATTTACCAATATTATTAATAACGGTGAAGGTAATAGTCATAACTTCTGAACATTAGGGGAAAATAACACAAAACTTTTAAAATTAGTCAATAATTAATCTATATACAGGATGGGCCACGAATTAGTTAACATTTAAAAAAAATGTATAAAAAACCATTTGACATATTTTAAAAATTGTTTATTTATAAGAAAGCTTGTTACGTAGAATTTTTTTTTAAAAAATAATATCATATAAATGGCCATCGTTTCGACTTTTGCACTTTTCTAAGCAAGTACCAAAATTTTCGAATACTCGACGGCAAAGAGACTGCGAGATTGCCGACATTTCTTTGCTGATTTTTTCTTTTAGTTTACGTAGTGTATTTGGTTTATGGATGTAGACACGACTTTTTAAATACCCTCATAAAAAGAAGTCTGCTGGGGACGGATCTGGGCTCAGGAGGCGACATCCCATGGTCACCCAGGGGTGGCCATTGGATGTCGCCTCGTCTGGAAATCAGCTTTTCCGGAAACATTTCTTTGACCACCGACTCTGGTACTCGTTGGATGTGTGACAGGTGGCCCCATCTTGTTGAAACCATGTGTTATGATTGTAGCCAGCAAATTTCAGTAGCATCAGTGTTAAGAACTCCCGTAACATTTTCACATACTCAGCAGAATTAACAGTAACTGAACGGCCGCGAGAATCTTAAAAAAAGTAGGGTCCAATGATTCCTTTTGCAGAAATTGCAGCCCATACAGTTACCTTAGGAGAATGAAGTGGCGTCGCATGTTTAGTTTTAAGATTTTTACAGCTCTAATACCGGCAATTTTGTTTGTTGATATGTCTGTCCTTTGAGGTGAAAATGGGCTTCGTCGGAAAATAAGGGGTTATCAAAATTACTGAAATGATCTAACATTGTTTCAGCATACGACTTACGCAAATTCAAATCATTAGGTTTTAGTTCTTACACTATCTGGATCTTATATGGATGTAACTCCAAATCTAATTTCAAAATACGGCGTAATGATGTGCGAGATAACCTTAATTCAGCCGAACGTTTGCGCCTCGATAAATCTGGATCACGTTGAACAGAAGCGGAAACTTGCTGCACGTTCCCTTCACTCCAAGAAGTCCGCGGGCCGCCGGTTTGCTTCACATTTAGTGTACATCCCGTTTATTTGAACTTCTTCACCCATTTATTTATTAAAAGAGCACTCGGACACTTACTTCAGTCGTGTAAATCGTATTCAACGCGAAATAAAACGTCTCACAGTAATGAGCGAATTGTTGTTTAAATAAAATAGTTTCACACAATAAGCGCGCTGCGGCCCCATGAAGCAATCCATTGCTAGTAAATTTGCGAGAAAGGAGCTAGTGGCAAGACCCTTCCCCGCGCCCAGTACGGCTTTTGTTTGCGCGGGGTGCTAAATTCAAATGTTAACGAATTCTTGGCCCAACCTGTATTATATTCTGCTAACAGTACATTCAATGTTGCATTAATATAGTTATAAGTGTATAGAGAGCTTAGTAAAGACTATGAGGCATTCCATTTTAATCTTTAAAGGTGGGATCTGTAGCCTTCTTTCTTTCAAGTCACATGCAGTAACCAATTTACAAGTTACTGTTAGTTCCTTTCTCAATCTAATGTTACTGTAATATTGCTTAATTAACCTATAATGACATGTTCTTTAAACAAAACTGGTCGTAAATGGAAAGGATTAATGGCAAAGTAATAAAAGAAACAAATCACAGGTGCAGCAATGTATATGTGTGGCGGAGCGCAGTGGAACAAACAAAATAATTGTAGAAGCAAACTAAAGTACTGATAAAGTAAACAGGGCATGCGGCTGCCTCAGTAGATTACCTTTCTTGTTTATATATATATATATATATATATATATATATATATATATATATATATATATATATATATATATATAATTTATTAAATTATGCGATAAAAACGTGAAGAACATTTACTCACAGCAAACATTATAAAATGTAGCCTGAAAATATCCGGTAGTAAAACTAAAATCTAACGTTCGTAACGTAACGAAACGAAGTTCAGTAAACAGTTTTAACTGTAGGAGGTTACAGAGTAACAGACAGATATTATATACATATACATTAAATACTCGTGTATTTGAAATGACCTCCAGTGATGACTTATGGATCGGAGACGTGGTCCTTCACACCTGACCCTATGTTAAAGCTTAAGGTCACTCCGTGAGGTATGTATACGTGATAGAACTAACCAGAACCTTAAGTAGAACCAGAGTAGCCGACACAGCTGAACGGATTAGTAAGATGAAGTTGCAATGAGCCGGCCATATAGCTCGAAGGAGTGACAACCGATGAGTAAGGAAAGTTTGCGGTCTCGTACCGGTGGGCAAAATGTGGGTTGATCTGTACTAGATGGAATGACATCTTAGCTCAGGGGCTCAGGACCGTGCTTCGTTGCATTTGTATGGGGAGGCCTATTTTCAACAGTGTACTTGTGAAGGGCTGTAATTAAGATATACCTGAAGAACCAATAAAATTCCTTATGGAGGTTACCATGAGGATGTTCCTTATGAAGGATGATTCGGATTCAAAATCAGTAATTCCATTTCATGCCTTAGGGGTGAGAACGAATCTGCATTTTGATTTTTAATTGAGGATAGATGTAGTCATGTACAGGTTACAGCCACTTATAATCAGGTGGATCTTGTGCTGGTTTGTCACCCTTATTCCATAAAAAATCACACTCCGGTGCGTCGCCCTTTTCTTTTTCGAACGTGGTTGACACATTGACGCATATCTAGATTAACTCTTGGCATAACTAAATGTACGTATGTTACATTTAGAACATAAATAGATATATTCCACCTCATTTTCGAGTCACAAGATATATCAAGCATCTATTTTTAAACACCCAGCAAATTTAATTTTACAAATAATACTGCAGAAGTGGCTATAAATTGCCACAACAGCCACAACATAGCGTATATATTTTATTGGTAGTATAGCTACCTATACTACAAAAAATATATACTTTCTAGTGGCAATATAAAGTAAAGTAATTAGTTCGTATACTGGCTTTTCTAACAGTGCATCTTTACGTAATTCAAATTTTATTACAAAGAGATATCATGGACAAAAAAGTGTAGGTATTTTTAAGAATTGAGTATATACTTTACATGGATTACCTTCCAATTGAAAAATTGTCATGTCGCAGATGAATATCGGCCAGGAAATTATGATAAAGAAAACAGTTTTTGTTACACTTTAACAATGCCCTTAATTTTACATTTGTTTGGTACTTAACAGAAATAATATAAAAGCGACTTTCTTAATCAGGAATAAGAAACCGTATTCGCAGTGACTGCAATGTACTTAAGCAGGAGCGTAGAGAAACGTTGTTTACTTTCAAAGATTATTTCCTTAAATAAACAGTATCACGTAACTATGCACACAAATACAAATGAGAAATCCTGCAAAATTACTGAAATAACAGTCCTTTCCTGTAGAAGCAGTATATTGCTACACTTTTACTTTTCATTTACTTTAAATGATAAAACTAATGTCTAATGACACATAGCTACCATATTTACACCTAATATCATCCCAAAGGTTTCGTAAGAATGCTATGGGAAGTGTCAGAATAATCCTTTTTTAGAATAATCTTTTTTGGGAATATTTAGACCATTGAATAAGAGCTTTGGGAAAAGCTCTTATTCAATGGTCTAAATATTGCTATGGTAAATTCTTCTCTGTGTGTCAATGTATGAGAGATGCCTATGTTCAGCAGTGAACTTTTACAGGATGTAACGGAATGGAATGAAATGTAAAAGCTCGATCTGTAATTCTAAAAATGTAAATCCTCTCTACAATGGAATGAAATGTTTAGCAGTAAGCTGTTACGGTCTAATGGAACATTATTAAGAATGTTTAATATGGGGACAGTAACAAACAACCTAATAGTTTAATATCATTTAAGTGGCTACTGTATCCAATAGATACTTAAAATAAAAGATACTACAGAAATATTGTCACAGGGGGAGGACACGGTAATCTTCGAATCCGGTAACTTGCTCTATCACCGAGAGGGTGACCATCCGTCCCAAGTAGGTATCGGATTTGTCGTCCACAAGTATCTCGTCAACAACGATTTAAAGATCCAATTGTCATAGTTGAAGACCGAGTGTGGCAGCATCATTTCCGGGACAACTGAGATTTTGAGTAAAATTGAGAGTTTCTATGGGCAACTGTACACGTCATCGTTGGAGCCACACGCAAGTGTGAGTAGCGATGCAAGAGCAAGTCTTATTCGACACTATTTCATCCCATTAAGAGCAAGCCTTATTTTAATTTTATTATTTATAATATTTAACGAAAATAGTAATAAGAATATATTATTTTTCGTTAAATATTATATGAGAAGCCAAACTGAAAAGGGTTAACAGAATGGAATACAATAAAGAATCGAATATTTTTATTCAATATACATTACACGAATGCTTATTGATAGCCATTTATTTTTTTAAATTGGTGAGAAAAAAATCTGTCCTGGGAAGAACCAACGCTTCTTCAACGCGTGACTCAGCGGAACTATATTTTAAACAATAATTTACAGTATAGTATGTTATATTCTGAAACAGTTATGGTTTGTTCCAAGCTAATTTTCTTTTCGGTGATATTATTTTAGTTCGGTATCGCAGGGTTTTAACTTCCTAATTTACTATCTGGTGTATTTCTATATAGGTATACATACCCTCTAACTATTTTTAAACGATGATGGTATACTCTTTTATCCCTAAATATGTTCCGCCAAAGGGGTTCATTAAATATTCATTCAATGCGAATCATTCATAAGCACGTAAAAATAATTTTGAATATATTGTGTAAGAAAATCGCAACTGTTCCAGAATCCAGACGGTCAACAGAACTCAAATTTATTACTGAAAATTTCAGCCGCTTTTTGATGACTTTTTTTAAAACTTCAACTACTTTTCCCGTCTATGGAAGCAATACTTTTGTGGAAATAAGTATTTAACTTAAAATCATTTGTTCTCATCACTAAGACATTTGTCATATTCGTAGCCTAAATGTTATAATATTCTGAGCACGAATTCTTAGGAATTGATATGTTTTGTTTCTTTCTTTCCTATAAGTTAAAATTATAGTTCCTAGTTTAGTTAGCTTGTCCTTCTGCTAGTCACGGGCCTTTTTTCATTTCTAAAAGTCTTTTACGGCAAGGAAATGTTCGCCACGCTACCTCAGTGCGTATGTGCGGCCTTAAAAGGCTTAAATTTTTTTCTAATACATACGTGGTAAATCAACGCTTAAAAATACAATTAATAATTTTAATGATGCCGGCTTGTGGCTAGCGTACTGTGATATATTACGGGCTCATAAAAGATATACCAGATTTCTTTTTGAGTAGCTAAGATGAAAAGCGATAAACTGCTATTTACTCTGATATTGTGTGAGAACGTGATATTTCCTCAGTCGGATCAAACCATGCTACAGCTATGATACAGCTCTGTGCTGTACGTATGTTGTACGCTGTCTGTAGGGTTGGAAACCATTCCCTTACCTATTTCTGCTACCAAGCAGCACTAATACCCAGCTTGCGCTTCGACATCGATCGCTTAGCCCCCAAGTACTTTATCTCGGACTTGACATAATACACTGAAAATTTCGGGAATCAAGGAAGTGACACAACATTACTATTCAAAAATGTTATTAGTTTTCAAAGTATTCTCCGCGAAATTTGACACATTTTTCCATACGATGGAACCAATCATTGAAGCAACCATTCCATTCGGAAGTTGGGGTCTCCAAAATGGCCGTTTTGTAGGCGTCCACAGCTTCTTCAGGTGATGAAAATCTCTGTTCACGTAATTTATTCTTATTTTAGGGAAAGTATAGAAATCATTAGGGCTTAGGTCGGGGCTGTACTGCGGATGGTCTAATAATTCTATGTTTTCTTGCTCTAGAAACTCTTTTGTTCTGTGTGCGGTGTGAGAACTCGCATTGTCGTGATGGAGGATGATGCGGCGGTTGCAGTTCTCTTTACGGAGTTCAGAAGTGACCTGTGGCAAACAAATGCTAGCATACCATTCTGCATTAACCGTTCTTTATCCCTCAAGAGGAATAGTCTTAACATGGCTGGTTTTGGTGACAAACGTGGCCACCATTTTTTTGCTCTCACTCGTTTTCGAACACCCAAACTCGTGACTGGTTTTTTGTTTCGGGTTTGTACGCGTATATTCAGGATTCGTCACCTGATACAATGTTGTATACAGCATTTGAGGATCCTGCGTGGAATCTTTCGAGAGTTCGGACGCACCAAGTAACGCGAGCCGCTTTTTCCTCTTCACAGAGCGAATTTTTTTTTCTCTTTATTAGGATTACCAACGATTGATACACTATAACATCATTAATTAAAATTTTCAGTTTCGTTATTCTAAATGTACAATCACTTAAAGGTAATCACAACATGCTATCAATTTAATCCGGCGGTATCCATCGGGAAAACAACTTTTTTACACCTACTTGTTCATGCAAGATTATTTGTGTTTGACTCATGCCAATGTCTAAAGTTGCCTAAATTTCGCGGTATTTCACATGTCGATCTTCCTCAATCAGCTTACGCACAGCATCAACGTTTTCTTGGGTGACTGCTGTTTTTGGACGACCTTGACGGGGATCATTACTGAGCTTGACACGTCCACGTTGAAATTCAGCAAACCAGCGATAAATTGTGGTTTTGGATGGGACTTCATTACTAAATGCAGCAATCATCCGGTCAACACACTGTTTTTGTGTTAAACCACTTCGAAAGTCATAATAAATCATCGCTCTTAAATTTTCTTGAGTCAATTCCATTTTCTCAATGACTAAACAAGTTTGACAAAACCTTGTGACAAGACCGAGAATCTTTTTTAAAATTAATAAATGTTATTCGATTTTTAAAACCGAGGAGTTTTCAATTAAAAAGATTTTAATATGACAGGAACAGTGGAAATATTCCAAAGCCTAGTACTTCATTTTATAATGCATATTGAAAGTATATTCAAATTATAAAATTATTAGAAAGGTAGTACAGAATTTCATATTTATACTTATAAAATTACAAAGACCTAAAAATTTTAAGTTATAAAACAATATCTACGGCTTTCGGAGACTTCCCTGTTCATATTCCAAACACGTCACAACAATGTTTACAAATTTCGAATGCAAACAATTAACAGGGCTTGGTTGTTCAATGTTTTCCAACGTAACTTTTTGTTCGAGCTTTTAAAAACCTGAAAAACACCTAAAAAAACTTGACTTTCGTATAAAATATTTCATGTCAAGTGACATGCAAAGACTACAATAGTATACTGGGTGACATGTAAACACGAGAGTTGCTTGTCGCATTTTTAATATAGATCCATCTGGTGCAACACTCAACTCAACACATGTATAGGCCGAGGCCGTTCTAGTCGCCTAAACTTCAACCGGAAAAAGTTTTAGGCGACTATCTCCTCTCTCTCGCCCGGGCGTTTGAGTGGGTAAACAATGACTTGTGGTATTATTTATGCATAAAACTGCATACAAAGTAATGTGTGATTTTGATCACATCATGGAACTGTTAATTTCATAGTAAACGAGTAACGCCGGTTTAATCATTTCCAGCAAATTGTTAATGGCTATTTCATGTGATAGTTAGCCACAAACTTGGCGATGAAGGAAAACAAGGTTAGACTGCGCCAACACGCATTTGGGCTGCACGGTGAACACTTTTTTGGCTTATAATTAATGACTTTTTTTACCGTCAGGAAAAAAATAGGGTGTAACAGGTGAACAGAGTAAAAGCTCAGTGCCATACACTGATATTTTACAAAAAAATAAAAACAAAAATTTTTAGTTAAAAAAATAGTCAACTGAAATCTACCGAAACACAAATCATACGTGCCTGGCACGTGACGGTACGGACTCGTAAGCACGAGCCACAGCACGCACCCAACGACACTTGCTAAGTCGGAAAGATAGGGCCGAGTCGGGAACACCCACCGCCGCGCTCCGCAATCGCTTTTGTTTGAGACTTTGTTGACTTTTAATGAAATTTTGCTAGCAGTCTTTTATTAGTTTCATTTTCTCTTATTGTAAAATAAATTAATATACGCGTTTGTTTAAGTAAATTAGCTTTTTTAATTTAATAGGTTATATTACTAAATTAATAGTATATAATAATACTAATAATGATGATTAAAACTACTTTTACGGATTTTATCGCGTTTATTTTTACTTTTTATTTTTAATTCCCGACGTTTCGGGCGCTTTCCAGCACCCATGGTCACGGGGGACTGAGATGACTGACGTCCCGATGTCATTGTTAAACCCGGAGTACCTTCAGCTTTTTTAATTATTGTTTATGGTCCGATCTATGCAAAATGAACTAACTCTGTCTTGAGGTCTTGCAGTGGTATGCTTGGGTTTAGTTTTAATTTTATTGATTATAGGATCCCAAGCAGGTGGTAGTACCCAGCCTCCTTCTCTATTGAAATTAGGATGTTTTTTAATTTCAATAGCCTCACGTATCATCCTTGGTAGGAATCGGTGTTCTTTCGCGAGGATTTGTGGTCTATCAAATCTGATGTAATGGTTGGGGCCGTCTAGGATATGATCACAAACTGCAGACTTCCCGGAACGTTGATGCTTCACATCAGCTATATGTTCTTTTACGCGGGTCCTAATTGATCTTTTGGTTTGTCCTATATAAGAGAGACCACATTCACAATCAAGCTTGTACACTCCTGCATCTTGTAGAGGAATATGACACTTGACGGATGGTAGGAACTGACTAATCTTCTTCGGCGGCTTGTAGAATGTTCTAATAGAAGCTCGCTTCAAGATATAGCCAATCTTGTCTGTGACACCTCTGACATATGGTAGTACAGCAGGCACACGCTCGACTGTGGCTGGCTTCACTCGGTCACTGTGACGTAGGCGCGGGACCCGAAGCTTGTTGTCGTGCAGAACTTGCTTGACGTGCTGAAGCTCGGCGGCCAGGTGTTTGCTGTCACAGATCCCTCGTGCTCTCTGTAACAAAGATTTGCCCACGGTAGCTAACTGTGAAGGATGGTGGTGAGATTCACCGTTTAAATATCGGTTTGTATGGGTCTTTTTCCTATACACAGTGTGACCAATGGTGTTATTAGGATTTCTGATGACTAACACATCTAGGAAAGGTAAGGAATTATTTGCCTCTAACTCCATAGTAAATTGAATTTTAGAGTTTATGGAATTAAGATGTTCTAAAAATGCAGTTACTTTGTCTGATGGTAAAATTGTGAAAGTATCGTCTACGTACCGCTTGTAGATCCTTGGTGTAACAGGTGCAGTAAGGAGGGCTTTCTCCTCAAAGTCTTCCATGAATATATCGGCGACAATGGGAGATACAGGTGAGCCCATCGCCACACCATCTACTTGCTTGTAAAACTCTTCCTTCCACAATAGATAGCCAGATGTAAGGCAATGTCTTAGTAATACTGCATATTCTGCTGGCATGTTATTTTCCTCTAGTTTCCTAGTTATAATTGAGATGCAGTCTTCAACAGGTAGGGATGTAAATAGAGACTGAACATCAAAACTGACCATGGTTTCATTGTCAGTAAGATGTAGGTCTTTTATCTCACTGACAAAATGGTATGAATCCTTAGTGTGTGCTCTTGTGTGTCCTCTGAGTGGTGATAATATTTTAGCTAAGTATTGAGCCAATCTGTAAGTTGGCGAATCAATCTGACTCACTATTGGACGTAAAGGAGCATTCGGTTTGTGTATCTTTGGTAACCCATACAACTTCGGTGGTTTGGCACATGAAGGTATTATCGAATTAACGTCCAGATTCAATTTTTCGGAGTATTTCTTAATTAGATCGCTAGTTGTTTTAAGCGTATTAGTTGTAGGGTCTGTTTTGACCTTTCGATAAGTAGTTTCATCCGACAAAAGTTGTTGTATTTTAAAATTGTAATCTGACGTATCCATTATAACCGTAGAATTACCTTTATCTGCGCGGAGAATCGTAAGCTCTGGTCTGTTGCGTAAGTTTTTCAACGCGTTAAATTCATTTTTGGGGAGATTTAATTTCGGCGCTGAACTTCGACGTAACATAGACGAGATGTCTTGACGTATGGCCTCTAAATCTTCATTACCAATATTATTTTTATACAGACAGTCCTCAACACTACAGATAATGTCCTCATACGGTATTTTTCGCGGTGTAATTGCGAAATTAATACCTTTTTCTAAAACTTTTATTGTGGCGTCGTCCAGTGTTTGTTTTGATAAGTTGTAGACAGCGCGTTGTTTATGATTCGTGTCTGTGGTCAACGATTTCGTATGTTGGACATTTGATTTAGTTGTTAATTTATGGTATTTATCAATATGTTTATTTTTGCATTCATTGTATTTAGTTGTTTCGCGTTTGTCTAAAGTTTCCATGCAATTTTTATAATCAAATGTCGATAAAACTGTCTTTAATTCACTGGACGAATTGTCTATGGTTTTGTTTATGAAATATAGATCGGTACGTTTTTGCTGAATCACCGTTATTAACAACTTTTTACTAGCCTGATTTAAGATCTTAGCGCTTCCTCGAATGTCTTTTTTAGTGGATATCTTGACACACGTAGGAATGAGATTATGATCTCTGCATCTCTTCAAGAAATTTAAAGCTATTATGTATCTTGCGCGCTTGGTCATTAGATCTTCTAATCGGCGTATTTTATTTGCTATTTTCAGTCCGTACTGGTTAACATAATGATTTCTTATATTTACGCGAACACTACACATGATTAAAACTACTTTTACGGATTTTATCGCGTTTATTTTTACTTTTTATTTTTAATTCCCGACGTTTCGGGCGCTTTCCAGCACCCATGGTCACGGGGGACTGAGATGACTGACGTCCCGATGTCATTGTTAAACCCGGAGTACCTTCAGCTTTTTTAATTATTGTTTATGGTCCGATCTATGCAAAATGAACTAACTCTGTCTTGAGGTCTTGCAGTGGTATGCTTGGGTTTAGTTTTAATTTTATTGATTATAGGATCCCAAGCAGGTGGTAGTACCCAGCCTCCTTCTCTATTGAAATTAGGATGTTTTTTAATTTCAATAGCCTCACGTATCATCCTTGGTAGGAATCGGTGTTCTTTCGCGAGGATTTGTGGTCTATCAAATCTGATGTAATGGTTGGGGCCGTCTAGGATATGATCACAAACTGCAGACTTCCCGGAACGTTGATGCTTCACATCAGCTATATGTTCTTTTACGCGGGTCCTAATTGATCTTTTGGTTTGTCCTATATAAGAGAGACCACATTCACAATCAAGCTTGTACACTCCTGCATCTTGTAGAGGAATATGACACTTGACGGATGGTAGGAACTGACTAATCTTCTTCGGCGGCTTGTAGAATGTTCTAATAGAAGCTCGCTTCAAGATATAGCCAATCTTGTCTGTGACACCTCTGACATATGGTAGTACAGCAGGCACACGCTCGACTGTGGCTGGCTTCACTCGGTCACTGTGACGTAGGCGCGGGACCCGAAGCTTGTTGTCGTGCAGAACTTGCTTGACGTGCTGAAGCTCGGCGGCCAGGTGTTTGCTGTCACAGATCCCTCGTGCTCTCTGTAACAAAGATTTGCCCACGGTAGCTAACTGTGAAGGATGGTGGTGAGATTCACCGTTTAAATATCGGTTTGTATGGGTCTTTTTCCTATACACAGTGTGACCAATGGTGTTATTAGGATTTCTGATGACTAACACATCTAGGAAAGGTAAGGAATTATTTGCCTCTAACTCCATAGTAAATTGAATTTTAGAGTTTATGGAATTAAGATGTTCTAAAAATGCAGTTACTTTGTCTGATGGTAAAATTGTGAAAGTATCATCTACGTACCGCTTGTAGATCCTTGGTGTAACAGGTGCAGTAAGGAGGGCTTTCTCCTCAAAGTCTTCCATGAATATATGATATATTGAGGAGAAAGTCCTCCTTACTGCACCTGTTACACCAAGGATCTACAAGCGGTACGTAGACGATACTTTCACAATTTTACCATCAGACAAAGTAACTGCATTTTTAGAACATCTTAATTCCATAAACTCTAAAATTCAATTTACTATGGAGTTAGAGGCAAATAATTCCTTACCTTTCCTAGATGTGTTAGTCATCAGAAATCCTAATAACACCATTGGTCACACTGTGTATAGGAAAAAGACCCATACAAACCGATATTTAAACGGTGAATCTCACCACCATCCTTCACAGTTAGCTACCGTGGGCAAATCTTTGTTACAGAGAGCACGAGGGATCTGTGACAGCAAACACCTGGCCGCCGAGCTTCAGCACGTCAAGCAAGTTCTGCACGACAACAAGCTTCGGGTCCCGCGCCTACGTCACAGTGACCGAGTGAAGCCAGCCACAGTCGAGCGTGTGCCTGCTGTACTACCATATGTCAGAGGTGTCACAGACAAGATTGGCTATATCTTGAAGCGAGCTTCTATTAGAACATTCTACAAGCCGCCGAAGAAGATTAGTCAGTTCCTACCATCCGTCAAGTGTCATATTCCTCTACAAGATGCAGGAGTGTACAAGCTTGATTGTGAATGTGGTCTCTCTTATATAGGACAAACCAAAAGATCAATTAGGACCCGCGTAAAAGAACATATAGCTGATGTGAAGCATCAACGTTCCGGGAAGTCTGCAGTTTGTGATCATATCCTAGACGGCCCCAACCATTACATCAGATTTGATAGACCACAAATCCTCGCGAAAGAACACCGATTCCTACCAAGGATGATACGTGAGGCTATTGAAATTAAAAAACATCCTAATTTCAATAGAGAAGGAGGCTGGGTACTACCACCTGCTTGGGATCCTATAATCAATAAAATTAAAACTAAACCCAAGCATACCACTGCAAGACCTCAAGACAGAGTTAGTTCATTTTGCATAGATCGGACCATAAACAATAATTAAAAAAGCTGAAGGTACTCCGGGTTTAACAATGACATCGGGACGTCAGTCATCTCAGTCCCCCGTGACCATGGGTGCTGGAAAGCGCCCGAAACGTCGGGAATTAAAAATAAAAAGTAAAAATAAACGCGATAAAATCCGTAAAAGTAGTTTTAATCATGTGTAGTGTTCGCGTAAATATAAGAAATCATTATGTTAACCAGTACGGACTGAAAATAGCAAATAAAATACGCCGATTAGAAGATCTAATGACCAAGCGCGCAAGATACATAATAGCTTTAAATTTCTTGAAGAGATGCAGAGATCATAATCTCATTCCTACGTGTGTCAAGATATCCACTAAAAAAGACATTCGAGGAAGCGCTAAGATCTTAAATCAGGCTAGTAAAAAGTTGTTAATAACGGTGATTCAGCAAAAACGTACCGATCTATATTTCATAAACAAAACCATAGACAATTCGTCCAGTGAATTAAAGACAGTTTTATCGACATTTGATTATAAAAATTGCATGGAAACTTTAGACAAACGCGAAACAACTAAATACAATGAATGCAAAAATAAACATATTGATAAATACCATAAATTAACAACTAAATCAAATGTCCAACATACGAAATCGTTGACCACAGACACGAATCATAAACAACGCGCTGTCTACAACTTATCAAAACAAACACTGGACGACGCCACAATAAAAGTTTTAGAAAAAGGTATTAATTTCGCAATTACACCGCGAAAAATACCGTATGAGGACATTATCTGTAGTGTTGAGGACTGTCTGTATAAAAATAATATTGGTAATGAAGATTTAGAGGCCATACGTCAAGACATCTCGTCTATGTTACGTCGAAGTTCAGCGCCGAAATTAAATCTCCCCAAAAATGAATTTAACGCGTTGAAAAACTTACGCAACAGACCAGAGCTTACGATTCTCCGCGCAGATAAAGGTAATTCTACGGTTATAATGGATACGTCAGATTACAATTTTAAAATACAACAACTATTGTCGGATGAAACTACTTATCGAAAGGTCAAAACAGACCCTACAACTAATACGCTTAAAACAACTAGCGATCTAATTAAGAAATACTCCGAAAAATTGAATCTGGACGTTAATTCGATAATACCTTCATGTGCCAAACCACCGAAGTTGTATGGGTTACCAAAGATACACAAACCGAATGCTCCTTTACGTCCAATAGTGAGTCAGATTGATTCGCCAACTTACAGATTGGCTCAATACTTAGCTAAAATATTATCACCACTCAGAGGACACACAAGAGCACACACTAAGGATTCATACCATTTTGTCAGTGAGATAAAAGACCTACATCTTACTGACAATGAAACCATGGTCAGTTTTGATGTTCAGTCTCTATTTACATCCCTACCTGTTGAAGACTGCATCTCAATTATAACTAGGAAACTAGAGGAAAATAACATGCCAGCAGAATATGCAGTATTACTAAGACATTGCCTTACATCTGGCTATCTATTGTGGAAGGAAGAGTTTTACAAGCAAGTAGATGGTGTGGCGATGGGCTCACCTGTATCTCCCATTGTCGCCGATATATTCATGGAAGACTTTGAGGAGAAAGCCCTCCTTACTGCACCTGTTACACCAAGGATCTACAAGCGGTACGTAGACGATACTTTCACAATTTTACCATCAGACAAAGTAACTGCATTTTTAGAACATCTTAATTCCATAAACTCTAAAATTCAATTTACTATGGAGTTAGAGGCAAATAATTCCTTACCTTTCCTAGATGTGTTAGTCATCAGAAATCCTAATAACACCATTGGTCACACTGTGTATAGGAAAAAGACCCATACAAACCGATATTTAAACGGTGAATCTCACCACCATCCTTCACAGTTAGCTACCGTGGGCAAATCTTTGTTACAGAGAGCACGAGGGATCTGTGACAGCAAACACCTGGCCGCCGAGCTTCAGCACGTCAAGCAAGTTCTGCACGACAACAAGCTTCGGGTCCCGCGCCTACGTCACAGTGACCGAGTGAAGCCAGCCACAGTCGAGCGTGTGCCTGCTGTACTACCATATGTCAGAGGTGTCACAGACAAGATTGGCTATATCTTGAAGCGAGCTTCTATTAGAACATTCTACAAGCCGCCGAAGAAGATTAGTCAGTTCCTACCATCCGTCAAGTGTCATATTCCTCTACAAGATGCAGGAGTGTACAAGCTTGATTGTGAATGTGGTCTCTCTTATATAGGACAAACCAAAAGATCAATTAGGACCCGCGTAAAAGAACATATAGCTGATGTGAAGCATCAACGTTCCGGGAAGTCTGCAGTTTGTGATCATATCCTAGACGGCCCCAACCATTACATCAGATTTGATAGACCACAAATCCTCGCGAAAGAACACCGATTCCTACCAAGGATGATACGTGAGGCTATTGAAATTATAAAACATCCTAATTTCAATAGAGAAGGAGGCTGGGTACTACCACCTGCTTGGGATCCTATAATCAATAAAATTAAAACTAAACCCAAGCATACCACTGCAAGACCTCAAGACAGAGTTAGTTCATTTTGCATAGATCGGACCATAAACAATAATTAAAAAAGCTGAAGGTACTCCGGGTTTAACAATGACATCGGGACGTCAGTCATCTCAGTCCCCCGTGACCATGGGTGCTGGAAAGCGCCCGAAACGTCGGGAATTAAAAATAAAAAGTAAAAATAAACGCGATAAAATCCGTAAAAGTAGTTTTAATCATGTGTAGTGTTCGCGTAAATATAAGAAATCACTAATAATGATATAATATAATAATTATTTATTAATTTGTAAATTATAACTTAAAAATTGTGCTGAGTTGCTTGCTCCCATGACAGAGAATCCCGATAAAAGTTTGACGTGGTAGAGCCATGCTGCAGCTATATTACGGTTGTAGCACAAGTAGGTTGCTCCACTGGGGGAAGACGACACTCTACAGGATAGTAGAGAACCGGAAACCCTGTTTACTGGAAACAAAACATTCCATCTCAGGCCTCAAAGGTAACAACGCATCTGCATTTTGTTTCTTAATTGAGAACAGATCTAGATCTCTATGGGGCGCAGGATCCACTTACCATCTAGTGACCGATGTGCTCATTTGTTGCCTTTATATTATAAAAAAGACACGTAATATTCTCAAATACACGCCACTGCCCAAAGCAGCGCGTCGAACATTTCCTTGGCCTAAAAACCCCATCAGAAATGAGACGAGGCCTTTTGCCCAGCTTTGTGAGGTATATTATTATTTATTTAACTTCAAGTATCAAGGACTCATTTTTATTTACATTACATTTTTTTTAAATTATAATTATTAAAAAAAATTAAAATCGAATAATCTAACAAAATTTGATGATACAAATATATTAAAACTATTAATTATTACTAAATGCTGTAATGCACATAAACAACAGTCAAATTATCTGCTGGGCATATGCAGTCTACAACAATGTTGCAGATAGGGACAGTTCACGCTGTCACCTATCATTTTAAGAATGCCATTGGGGCTGGCCCTTACCCTACGCACCAGCGATGCAGCTCTTTTACGCAAAGTTGCGTAAAAACAATCTACATGTGCTTGAGCAAACATTGCTGATGCGCTTCAGCGTCGGGACAGCCCCATCAGCACCCGGAACGCGTTGTTATATTGGATCCGGAGAGCTCCATGGGCTCGTTGCGTGTAGTCCCTCCACAGGCTGCACGTGTAAAGAGATGTACAAACGTTCTAAATAAAGTGACTTTAACCTCCCTTGAACATCTCGCGAACCACGTGCAATCATATTTGCACGAACCGACAGAGCCCTACGTTCCCTTTCTATGTCAGTAGTATCGTTGAGGTCGGACATATATTGTAGGAGACCAGATCAAATGCCCTCGACAGGTCAAGGAAACAAGCGTAGACAGGTGTTTTCCTATCAACATAATATTTGACATTGTGTTTAAGGCAAAGTATCGCACTTTCTGTGAACAGTCCGGTACGAAATCCGAACTGATTGTCATGCAGTTTTAGATATTTATTGATCTGCGTATTAAGCACACTGTCCAATATCTTTGCTATGATGGTTGCCAAGGATATTGGTCCATAATTACATTTATCTGACAAGTCACGCCTTTTATTTTTTACCACCGGTACTACTATGGTCTTCATTAGATCAGGGGGCAGATATGCGTGCCGTATACCTGTAGTGTAGAACATAGCCAGTACCCGGTGTATATGTGAGCTAGCATACCGTAGATGCTCGATACTGAGAAATCATGACCTGGATACTTGCCCCTAGACATAGATTTTTGCTACATCTTTCACACCTATCCCCTACTCCATCAATGACTGTCCCAGCATCTTGCACCGATTCAATGACAATAACTAAAATAAAGAAACCTTAAACACGAGTGAAGCTTCTAGTATTGTTCGTTCAGTTTTCGTAACGAAATCTCCTTCACTCCTGAGTACATTGTTAGTCAGCAGTTTTAACGAACTACAATTTTTAGCGATGCCGACAAGGTTCGAAATTAGGCAGCTGTACAATATAAAATTTAGCTCCCAACTCATATTTATTTTATACGTAACAGAAGTCACATACATCATGCGTGAAAACTAAATCACTCGTTGTATGTCACCGTACATGAATTACAGGCTGCGAGCGAAATCTTTTTTCATGTGTTCCAACATACCCGTGTAAAAGGTTGTGTTGATACATACCGAACGGGCAGGAACCGTGACTGTTTACATTCGAATGTTGTAAACATTGCTGTGGCGCATTCGGATACCGCAAAGTGCTCTTAAATTTATTTTGTTATCTTTTATAAAACTACGCCTACAGACTGTTACAATTTCATACTGAGTAAATCTTAATTCGGGTTTTATTTTTAATTATCTGTAGCTTATTCTGAAAAAAAAATCATTGTCGTTCCTATTTTTTACTGTCTTAAATTTTAATTACAAACAAAATCAATATACACAAATTAACGTATCTCCATGTGTCTGATACTGCATCTAAGCTGCTGAAAAATAAAACCTATCGTTAACAGAATAAACTAAGTATATCCTACATTTACTAAACTTAGACTTCGCTCAAAAATGACTACTAGGTTCATCAGCACCAATCAACTTTTCTGGGGTTTTGTGATTTGTTTGGTTTTTTTTTTATTATTCGCACTTTACGTTTTGAGCGTTCTTTTATTCCCTTAATACTCTTATCTCCTCTCTAGTCATATCACACTGTATAGACCGGTATGCAGAAATAATCTAAAATTTAAACTCTAAGTGCTCCTACGCACTAGCAGTTAGCCGCGCGGTTAGCCGCTTTTCTAGATTTATGTGCAACCGCTTGTGATGTTACGCACTTGACCGCAACAAAATTTCAACCGCGTCAGTTGAACGAAGAGCCGCGGCCTGCTTCGCGGCTGGCCACTATTTTATTATTCGCACTGGCGGTTTAGTTTTCGGCGAGCCGCCGATGTGCTTGGTACGCGTTTCGAGTTTGAGTTGCGTAGCCAAGAACTTGGACACAGAGAAATTCATTGTTGAAATTCAACAACGAGAAGCTATTTGGAAATTTGAAGTCCCATTATATAGGAATATAGATTTAAAACGGAAACAATGTAAAGGATGTAGCCAGTATCTTTTTTAACTTTTTTTCATTCGTTTTTTCCGGGAATAAAACTATTTAACACAAGCTACCTCAACGGAAATCATTTCGTTTATGGCCCAACAAGCCTATTGAGCGATATAACCACTTACCGCGGTTTCATCGCGGTTTAACCGCGGTTGGCTGCCATAGCGGTCAGCCGCTATTCTAACAGCGTCAGGCTGCTGGCCGCTCACATGAAGGCCTAGGCGGCCAACCGCTGGTGCGTAAGGGAGCTAACATAACAATGTGTCACAATTTAAGTATAGAGAACAATATTATTCCCTAATATATCTAGAGTAACATAACATACATATATATGTAGTTAATATGTTACCCAATTTTCGACTTTATCAAGCTTGAGCTTAAGCTTTCAGTTGTCTCTGATTTTTGGTCTAAGACTTACCCCTGTATAGTGGATGCATTTTATATATCATGTTCATAAATATTGTGATATCATACATAGAGAAACTCATAGCAGCAGCATCGCAGTCGAGCAATCAGCTGCCGAATCTTCAAAGTATTTTACGTAACTTTAGGTTATTTCAAACAAAATAAACGTAACCGAAAACCGTGTGGTCACGAACGTCTCATAAATCGCGAACGTGCTCGAGGTACAATGCTCTACTAAATCGAAGCAAAAAATTTAATTGCTTTTCGTAGTGTCTGAAATATGTACTTAAAATTAATCTTCTATATTTTACTTCTTTGCCTATGTTATATACGATCACCACATGGGAATTTAACAATTGCTATCTTTTCTTCTAATAGAAACGTCACCTAGTGCCTTTTCTCTTTCGCTCTCAAACTCTCTCTCCAATGTAGCTTATATCCCCCAGACTTATGATAAAGAGCAAAATCACTCTAGGTCTTGGTTTTGAGATCAACACCTGTCCTGTGAAGTATAGGCAAATATTTCTGAAATACAAGCCTATCTATATATATATATATATATATATATATATATATATATATAATATCCCCATATATAGCCTATCCTAACTATTTGATAATTCAAAAGTTAGTTCCATTTCAATTGTGAGAAACTTGATCCATAATAATACTTATAATAGCAACATCGTACAACTAATGACAATGCTTCTACATAATATTGCTGTTAAGGCATACCAGCATAAGATTGGTAACAATGTAACAAATTCCAAACATAAGTAATAGTAACAACAATACTGCTCTAAAAGTTTTCTCTAATTGAAAGTACGTTACGTGGGATACTAAAAAGTTTTGAGATATACAAAAGTATTCTAGATACTGTTAATATTTATTTTACACCTTTTCAAAACATCCTCCATCATGCTACATACAAAGTATCATTCGCCTAAGCCAACTCTAAAAACACTTTTGCCAGTCTTGATCTGACAGGTCGAAAATCACTTCTTCGTAGACAGCCACGGCTTCTTCGACGCTTGAAAAACACTTCTTTTATTTTTTTCTTTGGCTCTTGGAAACAAAAAGAAATTATGGATATATACGGATATATATAATTATTAAGGAGATAAGCCAGGGCCATAGGGTGGGTGACTTTGAGTTTCAACACCAGATTCAATCAATAAATGCTTTTGTTCTAAGGGAGGTACGTGAAGAGGCGTTATCGTGATGCAGCATGATTCCTCGAAGCCCGGTCTTTGGTCTTCTCTCCCGCACAGCTTGAAAAGCTTTGCGCAATGCAACTTTAGTATATCATTCAGAGTTGTCTGACCTACAATTTTCCAACATTGACGTCGACAAATGTCCTCTCCGCGAAAAATAACTAGCCGCCACTTTTTGCCGACGTTGCGAGGTCTTTGCAGTTTTGTCGGTAACTGTTATTCCGACTAGACCCATACCGATGATTGCCTTTTATTTTCCGGATCCTATTAAAATATCCACGTGTCGTCACCAGTAACGATTTCTGAAATACGCCTACATGCCCCATTTTAAAAACGTAGACACATCTCATTCAAAACTTAACGCCGTCCACTACCATCTGGAAACGGCGAAGCCGGCCTTGCTCTTTTAACCGAGACACAGGTGTCCTCTCCGGCTGATACTTCTTATCTCTCCTATTCGGGGTACAAATTAGAACGCTCCTTTGTTCCCCTTGCTGGAGTTTGCGTGTGCGTCAGAGAGTACATATGTTTTCGACGCCTCGATAGCCTTCAAGGTACGGACCTGTCTATCTTACGGTTGCGCGTAGACAACGACGACCATCCCCACGTCTACGGGTGCCTAAAGTCCCAGGTAATGCCGTATACAGACTTCGTGTTACAACAGATCCCATCAGCAGAGATCGTGATACTTGGTGATTTTAACGCTCACCACGCTGAATGGCTTGGTTCTCATTTAACCGATCATGCGGGTAGATCTGTTTATGACTTTGCTTTGGCATATGGTCAGACATAACTGGTTAACTCGCCTACGCGGATCCCAGATGTGGAAGACCATGTACCTTCCTTGTTGAACCTTCTGCTGACCTCTCATCCGGACGGATATCAGGTCCCCGTCGATGTCCCTCTTGGCTCCTCGGACCATTGTCTAATCCGGAGTCTGGTGCCACTCACGCTCTCATCGCGATTGCATACTGCAGCTTGCCGCCGTGTTTGGCATTATAAGTCAGCAGATTGGAACGGTATGCGATCTTTTTGTGCATTTTACTCTTAGTGGCTGGTTTGCTTCGTCTCAGGATGCAAATACCAGCGATCTTAAAAAGAAGTACAGTTCTGCCACCAGGTACTTCAAAAGTGTCATTTTCAAGGCAGTCAGAGCACATCGGCCTAATTAGCGAGAAACTAGTTCGTCTTCATTCAGGAACACTTGCATTTTAGTCTCTCACCAAGGCTGTCCAAGGGAACTTCTGTCAGCCATCTCTCCCATCTCTGTACAGGGATGACGACTCACTGGCCCATGCCACAAAGGACAAAATCGATCTGTTGGGCTCTCTCTTTGCGTCCTACTCGACACTTGATGACGAGGGGAACACACCACCGACCATCCCACGGAGTGAGTGCTCCATGTAGGATGTCCTGTCTACCCAACGCTCAGTGCGTAGAGCACTCCTCTCCCTGGACATCAACAAGTCGAGTGGGCCGGATGGCGTCCCTCCTATAGCGCTGAATACGTCTGTTCCAGAGTTAACATCGCTTTTAACGCGTCTTTTCCGGTATTCCTACTCCCTTGGCGTAGTCCCGAAATCATGAAAGACAGCCCTTGTGCACCCGATCCCTAAAAAAGTTAACCGCTCTGATCCGTCCAACTATAGGCCTATCGCCATCATCTCCTTGTTTTCTATAATAATGGAATCCATTTTTAACAGCCAGCTCATGCGGTACCTTGTAGATCAACAGCTGAGTAGTGACGGCCAGTACGGTTTCCGTCGCGGTCGCTCAGCTGGTGATCTTCTGGGTTACCTAACTCATAAATGGGCAGAGGCAGTAGAGTTCAAGGGTATGCGTGGGCCGTAAGTTTGGAAATAGCAAATACCTTCGATCGGGTTTGGCATAAAGCGTTTCTTACGAAGCTTCCTTCCTAGGGGCTTCCCGAGAAGTTGTTCAATTGGAGCACCAGTTCTCTTTTTTTATTGAAGAGGGGGCAAACTAGCATGCGGCTCACCTTACGCTAAGTAACTACCGCCGCCCATGATCAACCGCTACACCAGGAGAATTGCAGGTGCATTGCCGGCCCTTAAGAAAGGAGTAAGCTCTTTTCTTGAAGGTCCCCAGGTCTTATAGATCCGGAAAAATCGTCGGTGGTAATCTATTCCACAGAGAGGTCATACGCGGAAGAAAACAGTACAGAGAAGAGTACAGTGGTGGACCGCCAAGCATCCAGATGGTGTGGATGTACCGGGATGTTTGCCGCGTAGTGCGTTCACGAAATTTGGCGGCTGGGATTAATCCGAACAATTCCTCAGAGCACTACCCGTGGAATATGCGAAAGAAAATGCAATGAGATGCAACATCTCTCCGCAGCGCCAGTGAATCGAGTCGATCGGAAAGCACTCGATCGTCGACGATTCGAGCCACTCTGCATATTTCTTGCTGGTCGGAGAATCAATGTCGTAGTAGACGGTGCATGACCTGATTACAAGCCCATTAACGCTGCCGTTCTGCAAGGCTGCGTGCTATCACCTACGCTGTGTCTTCTGCATATCAATGACATGTTGCAAACTGGTAGCATTCATTGATATGCAGGTGACAGCACTTGTGATGCTTTATACCGCGGCCGTGCCAATATTTCTCGGGAAAACATCACTAAGTACCGAGACATTTGAGTATTCAACCAACCGGAGAGGCCATGCTCGTTAATTCCTAAACAAAAGTTCTGTCAACGTCAGGGGGCGCAAGATAAACACACAACTGTATACATAACTACAAACGCAAAATTAAACCGCGTCAATATAAACGCACACTACAACATTTGTGTTTGTGTTCATTGAATTTACGCATACCACCAAATTGTACACGTGTCGACACACTGGTGACACTGTTCAAATGCGTAAGCAACGTAGGCCGTGGACGATGTCGATATTTTTTATCGATAAACAAATCACCATAGTCTGCGTATGTTTTTATTTGATTATAAGTAATACGCAGATAAATAATGCCGAGGTGTTATTTGAATTTTTTTTAATATTTAAAAATGATCTCCGGAAAAAAAACTTCGAAATTGTTAAAAGTAAGTTTATTATTTTGCTACAGGTTTATTTTAAATTATGCAGGATAAAACTTAAAACATGTAACAAATCGAAATGGGAGGTTTAGCTATCTTATTTTAAAAATCAGATTTGTAAAAAGAAAAGTGGTATCAGTTTATCGTCTTAGATAGTATTAACCAAGTTTTTGTTTTTATTATAAGGCTTCAATCAAACCGCTATTTAAAAAAAGTCGTTGATTTTCAAGAGTTATTAAGTGAATTATCTGGAAAATATTTAATAAGTTAGAAAAATAAAGAAGTTTTACAAAATATCGTAGTTGAACAAAGTGAACTTTAAACAAACAGCTGCTTAAAAATAAAACTTGACATATACCTAGGGCTAAGTATTCTCGAGAAAGATGTTTTGCTTTAACTTTACATTACTATTCACCGAAAGCTTAATGATATGTGCGAAATATCAAAAGTTTTGAAATTTATCTGTCTTCATCAGGTACAATTAACAAATTGGTTTAGTACAATTAATGGCTTACTTGGGTATACAAAAAAGCGTTAACTGTTTTAAAACTAAGACTAGAGAGTAATCCTGATAAGAAATTGTATTGTAATGCTATATGATAGATGAAATGAAAATAAAACAATTGATGGATTACTATGCAAGTTCTAAAAGACATTTTGGTTATGTTGACTTCATTTCTGACGATTCGGAGAACGCTACTGATGCTTTAGCATTTTTATTAATGGGCGTTAATACTTCTTGTAAAGTACCCATTCGTTACTTCTTAGTAAAGGGTACAAGTGCTGACCTAAAAGCACGACTGGTGACTCAAGCTTCACATATAGTTCATGAAACCTACGGATTAAAAGTTAGTATTTTGTAACTTAGTAATTTGAAACTTTTTTCTTTAAATACCGTTTCTGCGATTGAAGTCTTTTTATGCTATGGTTTTTAAAGTCAAGGCATTTTTTCAGTTTAATTTTCCTGGGCATATCTTCCAAATGTTGGCTCGTACTTGCAGTGGGAGTAGGACTAATTGGGGCTATATATGGAAGTTTCCCGAACATCCAGCTTTCTTTTTTTCGATGTTGTACAACCACTACGATCAGCCTAAAATAAATAATTTACTTATGTAAGTTTGAAGATTCAAGCTATATATATATATATATATATATATATATATATATATATATATATATATATATATATATATATATATATACAACACGTAACTGAATCGATTCCTATCATTTTTGATAAAGGTAATTTTTTATCCCAAAAACAATTAAAACTACGTAAATTACAGTCACACTAAATCTGTTCAGTCAAAACAAACAGAAATGGACCGTAACTTAAGGCAATAAGACTTTTAAGAGTGCAGTCTTATTTGTATACGTTACGTTACGTTATATATATAAATTGAATTTGACATATTAGTGTTTTTTTAAACTTATCGAAATTCTAAAATATATATTTTCTAGTAGAATAATATCGGTGTCAAGGATAATAGTAAAACTATTTAGTCTAAATATAATTACAGCCAAATAGTATACTTGTGGGAGGTAACTCCCACAAGTTCAAGGTTGGTACTGCAGTGTCGGCTTACCTTCTTTTATTGTTAGCTTGGGGTATAAAACATGATTTTTCTAAATGTTCGGAGCAAATGGTGCTATTCCGTTTAGGTATCCAAGAGTTATGGTTTCTACAAGCAGCAATCCAAGTTTGCCGCCTAAGAGGATCTCTTGGAAATCTGTAAAAACAAACCAATAATAGAAATATTTACTACTTTTTGTAATATGTACTTTATTATAAAATCTAAATAAAAACTTCAAACCGGTTCGGCAGACAAACCCGCACGATTAATTAACTTATCGATAGCTAAAGTTGTGGCGCACATCACTATAGTGCAATACTTTCGGTTGCAGTGATACCAGTTTATTTTTATAAAAATTGCACACTTCTGCTGCGAGGTAGCAAGTTTCTATTTGACTTATTTGGCCTTTATTTTTATTTTTTTTTTTTATAGAAGAGGGGGCAAACGAGCATGCGGCTCACCTGATGTTAAGTGACTACCGCCGCCCATGATCAACCGCAACACCAGGAGAATTGCGGGTGCGTTGCCGGCCCTTTAGAAAGGAGTAAGCTCTTTTCTTGAGGATCCCCAGGTCGTATCGGTCCGGAAAAATCGCCGGTGATAAACTATTCCACAGAGAGGTTGTACGTGGAAGAAAACTCCTTGTGAAACGTACAGTGGTTGACCGCCAAGCATCCAGATGGTGTGGATGGTATCGGGACGTTTGCCGAGTCGTGCGTTCACGAAATTTGGCGGCTGGGATTAATCCGAACAATTCCTCAGAGCACTCCCCGTGATAGATGCGATAAAATACGCAAAGAGATGCAACATCTCTTCGCAACGCCAGTGAATCGAGCCGTTCGGAAAGCACTCGGTCGTCGACGATTCGAGCCACTCTGCGCTGGATGCGGTCAAGTGGAAGGAGCTGGTACTGGGGAGCCCCAGCCCAGAGATGGGAACAGTATTCCATGTGCGGCCGAACCTGCGCCTTGTAAAGTTGCAGGCGGTGTGCCGGCATGAAATACTGTCCCGCTCTGCTGAGCACGCCAAGCTTTTTAGAGGCCAATTTGGCCTTCCCTTCCAAGTGACCACGAAACTGCACGTCACTCGATATGTCAACGCCGAGGATTCCGATTGTATAATATTTTAATAAATAATATTTATCTATTATATTAAATTATACAATATTCAGAATCTAGTTGAAATTGATCTGAATATATAAATCATTTAACAAAATTCACCACACATCTGTATGTTATTATTATTATTCATCACAAACTTATTTAGTTATTATGGAATACATTTTCGTTAATATATTTAACTTGTGTAGCGGAGCGACTAATTTTATATAACGAGCATAAGTCGGACTCTTGTACCTTTTACAGAGGGTATCCCTTGCGATGGCGTCTCCTTTGGTTTAATACTCATAGACCGAGACAAACTTGTGTCTGAAGTCGAAACTTTGTGAAACAAAGTCTCAGACTGGGGTGACTAAGTCTTGTCCAGTTTAATCCTCAGAAGACACAAGTTTGCGCGTTTACCGCTAAAAAAACCCTTCGTCGTATCTTCTCAGTTAAAGGCACTCCCCTTGTTGCCTCAGCCAGTATCGGAATCCTCGGCATCGACATATCGAGTGACTATTGCTGTTGTTGCTGCTGTACTGCTGAATTTCATGGTCACTTGGAAGAGAAGGCCAAACTGGCCTAATGTTTTGCATATTTGCATATTTTGATTATTTTATGACTAACACTAACTAGAGGTAAGTATAAAGAAGGCTTTTAATCTATGCACATACAGGATGGGAAATGCGGGATGGTAAAATAATGTTGAATTAGTAATAAACGAGGTCTTTCATTTATTTTAAAGACAAATATAAGAGGAGAAAATACAAAATGCCGGCGGGTGTCGTGTAATCCGGCTGAGGTATAAATGTGGGAATACGGAGTAAAAGCACAAAGCGAATCATAGAGTTTCGTATTGTATGTTAGTATTGATATAGTAACTGTGTCTATAGCCCTATAAACCTCAAAACTTAACCTCATAGTAAAAAAAGAATAAGTTATATATCCTACAATTAGACCGGTATCTTCATATTTCTGAGAGGGTTTTAGTGCGCGAAATACGTTACTAATTTTCATTAAACCCTTTACCACATATTTAATAATTATGACAAGCTAAAGAAAAATTCGTGAGATGCATGATAGCAAGGTAATATTGAATTATTTTCTTAGGCTTATTATTCCAGTTCCAGTCCAAAACCAAATCATTCAACGTTTTTCATTTTAAATTTGAAAAAGCTGTATCTGTGTGCCGTCATTGCAGATATATTTGAAACAACTAAAATTTGTTTTAATCTGCCGAGATTGGTATGCCGAGACGATTTCTTTACAATCCCATTGTAGAGCAAACCTATGTAAGAAAAATAACGAAAACAGAAAGTTAAATATACCTATAATATATTATGCCAGCAACTCTATTTCATTTGCTGTTTTCTGGAACAGGTCAAATTTAAAATTGTTGAGAACAAATTTTTTGACTCTTACAAAAATTCACGACGAAAACCCGGTACACTAAATTTACAGAAAATTTTTGGAGTACATCTATAGCTGTTTTGGAAAACTTTTATTTTAAAAATGTAATAGTTTTTTCGTAACCAAATTAATAATCAAAGTAGTATAGATTAGTAATTGTTATATTTAATAACTGTGCGGTAGCTGTGCACGTGTCATCGTTCACGTAGAATTCTTGTTAGTAATCTATTTGTTCTGAAGTTTTATTTTTTCTGGTTTTATAATTTGGGCTTAGTTGGTAATATTTTATAAACTCCACTACCGTTTAAACCAAAATAGTTTTAATATAGGCAGTTATTGTATATTCATAAAAAGTAGTATTATCATAAAACTGATCAGTATATGATGACTACAACACCGAGGGTGCTGAAAAAAATAAAACTAAGTAATGTACATAAATTTGCACTAAAAAATATGAGAATTATGAAAACGAGGTTAACATTTGGTCTATTTTATGAAAACAGAGGGTTTCTTGCATTGCAAACTTATGATAATTCGTTAACCGTGTACTCGTAGTGGCGGTATAAACAAACTCATCACTCCGTTACGTACGTGTAGTAAGAAGCGAGTACTTACGGAAAACGCCTGAAAAATTGGTTACGTTGCCAGACCTACATATAGAGCCAGTGCCACCTAAATATAGGCCAGACGTAAATATATCCAGACCGGCTACGGGCAGCAACGTCAAAGGTGTGACAAGTCTTGTTCTGCATTCGTCAATCTGCTTGCCCACCGTGACAAATGACAAGTCACCCTTACATTGGGAGAGACCCATTTCTTGCAGTGGACTTTTACGGACTGATGATGAAGAATAAGAATAATCAAAAACAATACTTTTTAAAGACATGTGATGTCTGCCAACCGCACTGCATTATGACTACGTGGCGGATATTTATTTGTCATAAAACCTAAAAACCTCTCAGAAATAAGTTAATATCTATGCGCAGTTTTGGAACATATAAAAGCACAAGACCATTATGAAGGTGGTACCGATAAAAATTTCATTATAGCTATAGTAATCTTGGCCGGTTCCCAACCCAGTAGGACCAGTAACTCTAGTAATGGAGTATTCTTCACTGAGCATCCATGCTCAAGCCAAGCCTACTTTTCCAGAGCGTGGATGCTAAGGCTGTACCGCGTACTGGTTCTGGACGGAGAGAGGGGAAAAGCCGCTCATCACTGATCTTCTCGGGACAAACAGAGCAACAAATCCATGGCGAACCCTGCCACGCTTTCTGTGAATATCTGTAACATTAGGTGCTGGAGTTTCCTTATATACCAAAGAGGATATTTGTTTTGAAGATACAGACCTGTCCATGCTGTGGCTGCGCGTAGAGATCGATGACAATTCTCGCATTATAGGTCTCACAGCGGTAATGCCGACTCGAACTGACTCATCGACCATGACAAAATGGCTACAGATACCCGTAGAGATCGTGATCCCTGACCTTGGGTTTTAACACCTTCCTCGCTTAATGGCTTGTTTTTTTAATAGAAAGGTTATCGTTTAACTGCAGAAAAACTGCATGACGCAATAAGCAGAAGTGTTTTCAGGCCTGGAATAACGCAACGCCGGCCCGGAATATAAACAAGAGCACAGCAGCGCTGGTAGTCGAGACTTAGGGAAGGTTAAGGATCGGGTTTGGAACAAAATACTTCAAATCTTGGAAAAAATATTTCAGACTCCTTAGGATATATATAAGCTTTCCGAGTTTTGCAATTCGATTACCATCCACTAAATTTTACCTTTACACATCGCAAAAAAAAACTAGTGATACAAACCATTAGGTTATTCATACCATCGGGATAATTATTTATCCACCACAGTACAATTTACCAGAAGTTATCTTTCTCGCACAACTTTCTTGTAGAATCGACTACCACCAGCGATTTTTTCAGACTGATAGGAATAACGGGACTTTTAAGAAAAGAGTCTACTCTTTTCCAAAAGGCCTGCAACGCTTCTGCTATTACCCTGGTATTGCAGTTGTTTATGGGCAGCGGCAGTTACTTACCATCAAATGAGCCGCATGTAAGTTTGCCCCTCTTATATAAAAAGACAGTGGGGTTTGGTGCGGCTGGGGTAACGCTTAGGTCATTTAAGAAGCGACAATTGGACGATAAAAATCGTTTTTAGTCGTTAACATACATACACATGAAAGATACTTAACGACCTAATAATGGGCAACAAGATATTATATTTATTAATCGTGATAGTCCCAGTATATAAGGGAAAAAGGTCGCAGCAGGACTGTAAAAACTACCGCGGTATCAGCCTTCTTAGCATCGTGGGAAAACTGTATGCCAAGGTACTAATTGAAAGGGTCATGAAAGAAACTGATGGAAAAATTTGGGATGTGCAAGCGGGATTTAGAAAGGGAATGGGATGTACAGATCAAGTCTTCTCCATGCGCATGATCGCGGAGAAGTTTTTGGCCAAAAACCAAAAGGTTTTTTGTGCGTTCATGGACTTGGAGAAGGCCTATGACAGAGTGGATAGGAATGTGCTATGGCAAACACTGAACTCATTTGGGTTGAGCGCTGGCTTGATACAGGCATTGGAATCTCTTTATAGGGACTCTAGTGCTTGTGTTAGGATCAACGGGGTCTACTCGGACTGGTTTGGCATCCATAAAGGTGTCAGACAGGGCTGTGTGGCTTCCCCGTGGTTGTTCAACCTATTTATGAACAGTTGTTTGCAAAATTTGAAAGTTGAAGAATGCGGATTAAGAATGGGTGAGTTAACCATCAAATGCCTTTTGTACGCCGATGATCAAGTTATTCTTGCGTCGTCGGCGGCTGAGTTGCAAATGATGGTTACATTAATGAACAGATCATTAAAAGAAAGGGGTATGAAAGTGAACGCAAGTAAGACGAAAATTATGGTTTTTGAAAGAGATGAAAGTAAAACGATATGTGAAATAAGAATAGAAGGGGAGTTGATCGAGCAAGTAGATGAGTTTGTATATTTGGGGTGCGTATTTAGCAGGGATGGGCGATATGATAAGGATATAGAACGACGAGTGAACGCAGGAAACAGAGTAAATGGGGCCCTGCACTCTATTGTGAAGAGTCAAAATGTGTCAAAAAAGGCACGTATGGCAATTCACAATGCTGTGTTGGTCCCTACTTTAACGTATGGTAGTGAAAGTTGGGTATGGCAGAAGAAGCACGAGAGTAGAATAAATGCAGTAGAAATGCGGTCGTTAAGGAGTATGTTAGGGCTGAATCTGAATGACAGGGTGAAAAATTGTGTGATAAGAGAAGAGTGTGGTTTGCAAGATGATGTTGTGACCAGGATTAAGAAAGGAATGCTTCGGTGGTTTGGTCATGTGGAAAGAATGGATGAGGAAAGAGTGACAAAGAAAATTTATGTTGCAGAAGTGAATGGCAGAGTCGGAAAGGGACGTCCTAGGCGAAAATTTATCGACCAAATTGGCGATTTATTGAAAACGGGCCAAATTAGGAGTACCCTTAACCGACGAGCATGCATGCGTAGGTGTATGGATGTGAAGGAGGCGAGAGAGGTGTGTCAGGATCGTACCAAATGGAAGTCTGTAGTCTCTGCCTACCCCTCTGGGTGACAGGCGTGAGTGTTTATGTATGTATGTATGTTATTAGTGGTCTTTTCGTAGTTTGATGACAATATTAAATTATCATAATTCTATCATTATGTAATGTGAACGCATCTTTTAAAAAAGGCAGATATTCAGACATTAAGCTCAAACTTTAACAAAATTTAACAGTGGTAGAGCCATGCGGCAGCTTTGCTGTTGCACGTATGGGCCGGCTCAAGCCGGGGTGGTACCACGACCTCACAGAATACCGGCGTGAAGTGGAAGTTCTGCTTCCGCGTTTCGTCTGGTGAGTGCAGGTGGCCGGAGGCCCAAATCCCCCCCCCCCATCAACATGGTAGCGGAATTAAATAAAGATAGACTACCCCAGGAGGGTACCAGCACCCCTGGAGAATCCCTCGCTGAGCATCCACGACCATGTTTCTCCACTTCTGAGCGTGGGTGCTCAGGCTGCCCCGCGTATTCTGGGGGGGGCGAAATTCCGCTCAAGACTACAACTGCTCGGGGCAAACGGAGCAACAAGACCAAGGCGACCCCTGCCACGCTGTCCGTGAATTTCTGCAATATCAGGGGACTTCACTCTAACCTAAACGCCGTCCACTACCATCTCGAGACGGCGAGGCCGGCTCTGCTCTTTCTGACCGAGACGCAGGTGTCCTCTCCGGCTGATGTTTCGTATCTCTCCTACCCGGGGTACAAACTGGAACACTCCTTTGTGCCTCGGGCTGGAGTTTGCGTTTACGTCAGAGAGGACATCTGTTCTCGACGCCTCGGCAGACTTGAAGGTTCGGACCTGTCCATCCTTTGGCTACGCGTAGACAGCGACGACCATCCGCGCGTCTACGGGTGCCTCTATAGGTCCCACAGCGGTAATGCCGAAACAGACCGACTCTTCGACCACGTCCAAATGGCTGCGGATTCGTTGCTACAGCAGATCCCCTCCGCAGAGATCGTGATCCTCGGCGACTTTAACGCCCATCACGCCGAATGGCTCGGTTCACGTTTAACCGATCATGCGGGGAGATCTGTTCATGATTTTGCCTTGGCATATGGTCTGACACAACTGGTTACTTCGCCTACGCGGATTCCAGATGTGGAGGATCATGCACCTTCCCTGTTGGACCTTCTGCTGACCTCTCACCCGGACGGATATCAGATTTCCGTCGACGCCCCTTTAGGCTCCTCGGACCATTGTCTGGTCCGGAGTGTTGTGCCACTCACGCTGAAATCGCGGTTGCATTCTGCAGGCTGCCGCCGTGTTTGGCACTATAGGTCAGCCGATTGGGATGGGATGCGGTCTTTCTTTGCATCCTACCCTTGGGGGCGGGTTTGCTTCTCGCCGGATGATCCCAACGTTGTTGCGGATTCTGTTACTGATGTGGTACTTCAGGGTATGGAACTTTTTATTCCTTCCTCTGTGGTGCCCATTGGAGGCAAATCTCAGCCATGGTTTGGTCGCTCCTGTAAAATAGCATCATGCTATAAGCAGGAGTGCTACCAAGCCTGGGTTGATGCATCAGCGTCCCGGGATGTAAACACCAGCGCTCTAAAAAAGAAGTATAATTCCGCCTCTAGGTCCTTCAAAAGAGTCATTGCCAAGGCAAAGTCAGAGCACATAGGCAGAATTGGCGAGAAACTAGTTCGCCTTCCTTCTGGAACCCGTGCATTCTGGTCTCTCGCCAAGGCTGTCCAGGGGAATTTCTGTCAGCCATCTCTTCCATCTCTGCACAGGGAGGACGACTCACTGGCCCATACTGCAAAGGAGAAAGCCGATCTTCTAGGCTCCTTCTTTGCGTCTAACTCGACTCTCGATGACGGGGGGAGTACGCCGCCGACCATCCCGCGGTGTGAGTGCTCCATGCCGGAAGTGCAGTTCACACAGCGCTCGGTTCGCAAAGCACTCCTCTCCCTGGACATCCACAAGTCGAGTGGGCCTGACGGAATCCCCCCAATTGTGCTGAGGACGTGTGCTCCAGAGTTGGCACCGGTTTTAACGCGTCTTTTCCGGTACTCCTACTCCCTAGGCGTAGTCCCAAAATCGTGGAAGACTGCTTTCGTCCACCCGATCCCTAAAAAAGGCGACCGCTCAGACCCGTCCAACTACCGGCCAATCGCCATCACCTCCTTGTTCTCCAAAACAATGGAGTCCATTGTAAACTGCCAGCTCATGAGGTACCTTGAGGATCACCAGCTGATTAGTGACCGCCAATACGGTTTTCGCCGTGGTCGGTCAGCTGGTGATCTTCTGGTCTACCTCACTCACAGATGGGCGGAGGCAGTAGAGTTCAAGGGGGAGGCATTGGCCGTTAGTTTGGACATTGCGAAGGCCTTCGATCGGGTTTGGCACAAAGCGCTTCTTTCGAAGCTCCCTTCCTATGGGCTTCCCGAGAAATTGTGCGATTGGATCACCAGCTTTCTTGCAGATCGGAGCATCAAGGTCGTTGTAGACGGTGCAAGCTCCGATTGCAAGCCTATTAATGCTGGTGTTCCACAGGGCTGCGTGCTATCGCCAACGTTGTTTCTTCTGCATATCAATGATATGTTGCATACCCGTAACATTCATTGCTATGCAGATGACAGCACTGGTGATGCTCTTTACACCGGCCGAGCCAATATTTCTCGGGAAAACGTCTCCGAGTGCCGGGACAAACTTGTGTCTGAAGTCGAGTCTTTGCTGAACAGAGTCTCGGATTGGGGACGACTAAATCTAGTCCAGTTTAACCCCCAGAAGACACAAGTTTGCGCGTTAACCGCTAAAAAGAACCCCTTTGTCGTATCCCCTCAGTTTCAAGGCACTCCCCTCGTTGCATCAGCCAGTATCGGAATCCTCGGCGTCGACATATCGAGTGACGTGCAGTTTCGTGGTCACTTGGAAGGGAAGGCCAAATTGGCCTCTAAAAAGCTTGGCGTGCTCAGCAGAGCGGGGCAGTATTTCATGCCGGCACACCGCCTGCAACTTTACAAGGCGCAGGTTCGACCGCACATGGAATACTGTTCCCATCTCTGGGCTGGGGCTCCCCAGTACCAGCTCCTTCCACTTGACCGCATCCAGCGCAGAGCGGCTCGAATCGTCGACGACCGAGTGCTTTCCGATCGGCTCGATTCACTGGCGTTGCGAAGAGATGTTGCATCTCTTTGCGTATTTTATCGCATCTATCACGGGGAGTGCTCTGAGGAATTGTTCGGATTAATCCCAGCCGCCAAATTTCGTGAACGCACGACACGGCAAACGTCCCGATACCATCCACACCATCTGGATGCTTGGCGGTCCACCACTGTACGTTTCACAAGGAGCTTTCTTCCACGTACAACCTCTCTGTGGAATAGTTTATCACCGGCGATTTTTCCGGACCGATACGACCTGGGACCTTCAAGAAAAGAGCTTACTCCTTTCTAAAGGGCCGGCAACGCACCCGCAATTCTCCTGGTGTTGCGGTTGATCATGGGCGGCGGTAGTCACTTAACATCAGGTGAGCCGCATGCTCGTTTGCCCTCTCTTCTATAAAAAAAAAAAAAAAAAAAAAAAAAAAAAAACTTTACAATGTGAAAATTTGAGTCTAGAAATTAATATATTACACACATTTTGACAACGTCAAGTTGTAGCAACTCGAGATAGCCTCTGAAATACCAGCCTACGTCTTTTGTATGTGCTACACCAAAATTGCCCGACCAAGCGAGCAGAATGAAGGGTGTGAAAATCCCGGGGTTGCACCTGTCGCTTATACGCGTAACGATTACGACTAATCCTTTTTACAGTGAGGGGCTTACTCGTATGTCCCGTTGTTATCGTTTAACAGGTCATTGATAATAAAGAAAAATATTAACTAAATCATTAATTCGATTTAGAATTCAAATAATATTAATTTCAATTTCAGTAATGATAATATAGTTAGATAAAGTGGTAAGCCATTCATACACATTAAGTACTATAGTGCCATCATGATTTATGCAATTTTGCTGCTAACGTAGTGGCAGTTTATTGATAATTGACTTGAAGATATCAGCAGGACGGAGGCCACAAATTCTTCAAAAGAATTTTGTACTGCCTCTCGCGTATTGAATTTTTTCCCGCCAAAAAGTTATCCAAATTCTAGAAAAAGTTGAAGTCTGTATGTGATGGTGAGTACGGCGGATGACGGAGAGCTTTCCACCGCAGTTCTTGTAACTTGGAGACCGTCTGTTGTGCAGATTGAGCATGAAGTCGCGCGTTGTCATGCTGGAGCAGCGGGGACGAGCAATTGACCAAAGCTGGTTGGAGACATGTGAGCTTCTCCATCATTGTGTTTAGTTCTACACAGTACACATCTGTGGTGATGCTGATGCCCCATTTGGTTAGCAGCAGTGATGAATCACACCGTCACTAGACCACAAAACAGAGACCCTCACTTTTCTGGCTGTAAGTTTTCATTTAGGGCACTGTTTAAGTGCTCAAACACAATCCAACCAACGTGCTGAGCACTTACAAACAGTAACAATGTGGTTGAAAATCACTTTGTTTGTGTGCTTGTTGAGCAGTGCAAGGCGACGCACCTTCGACTCGACGTGCACTTAGTGCTGGCGATATTTGAGTTCATGGGGCACCCATTAGTCAAGCAATTTTACCTTGCCAATTTGACGCAAATTGACTAATATAATATAACTACGTTCGGCCGTAGATTGAGTATCATCATCTTACACAATCAGCTTTAATTCGTCATTGTCGAATAAAAGTTTTCGGTCGACCTCAAGGTTTATTTTTCAGGTAGAAATTTTCAGAACAGAAGCGCAGGTAATATTTTCTACGTATCCATGATGATAAAAAATATCCAAATGCACTAAAAACATAACGCCAATCAATAAACGAATAGCTAATTCTGAAGTTATAATTAGTAGCCAAACAAAAATGATTTTGATTTAAAGTTCCTAGGTCTGCAGAACGGCAATTTCATAGGTAAAGACCTATTATTTCACCCATGCAAACGAGGGTTAGGGCGTCCCCCCAAGGCGACGCACACCAGCCCGTCCCCGTTGGTGTGGAATGCAGCGCGCAAAGCGGCGATGGGGACCGCCACCCGTCACGCACAACCCGACACGGCGGAAGGTGGAGGACGGAGTGCAGAGTTGGCACGTGGATTGTTAGAGGGGGCATGAGAGATAAGACGAATGAGTTGATCGAAATAATGAAAGAAAGAGAATTAGATGTCATGTGTATGTCGGAGACCAAACGGAAAGGCAGTGGTACTGAAGAGCTCCCTGGCGGGACGTTAGCTATAAGGTCCGGAGTCCCGGAAAGCGAGAACGCCTGCCAGGGAGTGGGAGTGCTGTTGTCCCGGTTGGTCGATCTTATGACTGAATACAAGGTTGTGAACTCAAGACTTCTCTGGGTTCGCTTCAAAATGGGACTGACGAAGTTATTCCTTTTGGCTGTTTATGCGCCGGTAGCTTCGTGGTCCAGGGCTGAGCTAGAGGAGTTTTGGGAGAATGTAAGAGAAGTTCTAGATTTGGTTGAGGGAAACGAAAGAACCGTTGTATGTGGTGATTTGAATGGATGGGTAGGTATCGCTCGACCAGGATACGAGTCGGTGCTTGGAAAGTTTGGCGATAAAAGGGTTAATGATGCTAGCAAGCTTATAGTAGCTGTATGAAAGGTAAAGGGTCTTCTTGTGACAAACACTATGTTTAATCACAGGAAAATCCATATGTACACTAGAGAAAGAAAGAATGAGAGAAGTATGATTGATGAAGTATGACTGTGAAAACAGGTGATGGATACACGAGTGTTCAGGGGTGCTGACCTGGGAACGGATCATTATCTAGTAATTACTAGATTTAGGGGTTTGTTCGCGGGTTGGCGCTACCGGACGGCAGTAACAGAACCACAGTCGGTCTGTCGCATCCGAAGCTGGAAGCTTCAGGAAGCGGATACTAGGGACAAATATCACACGAGGGTAGCCGAAAAGCTTGACACCATCGATGCCAGGAAAGAATGTGTGGAGAGAACATGGCAGAACGGAATGGCAGCGGAAGAAGTATGTGGAACGACAAAAAGAGGTAGTAGTAAAAGAAGAGATGCATGGTGGAATGATGAAGTGATATAAGCTGTAAAAAAGAAGAAAAAAGCATGGTTAGACTACTTGGCCTCCATTAACGATGAGCATATGAGAGAGAAGATGAAAGAAAGATATGAGTTGCAGAAAGTTCGTGCGAAAACATTTATTGAGGAAGTACGTGAAAGGTGTAGAATAGAAGCGGACGAGAGGTTGTCGCACAACTTTAGGGAAAACTCCAAACTCTTCTGGAAAGAGGTTGGAAGGTCCCGGAGTGGTGCGACAGCCTTAAGAATGAACAAAGTGCTTTCGAGAACCAATGACGTCCCCTCAGAAAAATCGGACGTCATGCAGCGATGGAGTGAATTTTATAGAGAAATGTATGCGTGTCATGATCTTAGTGAAGGATCCGGGGGTGACGCCGTAACTGGCATGCCAGACACGGACCTCGATGACACTGAGGTGATCAGCATGAAAGAGATTGAACGTGCGATTCGAAGTTTGAAATGTGGTAAGGCTGCGGAACTAGACAGAGTTACTGCTGAAATGGTCAAGTACGGTGGGCCTCGCGTCTGGGACAGCTTTCATCCGCTGTGCAATTTGTGCTGGCGGACGGGAGATGTCCCGGATGATTGGCGATCCGCGGTCATTGTGCATTTATATAATGGTAAAGGTTCACATTTTGTTTGCGGGTGCTATCGGGCGATCAGCTTGACCAGTTCAGTAAGTAAAGTTTACTCGAAGGTTTTGACACGTAAGATGCAAGAGAAATCGTAAAGATTCTTATGGGAGGCACAATGCGGATTTAGACCTGGAAGAGGATGCACGGATCAAATGTTTTCTCTCCGCATGATCACGGAGAAGCTTCTGAGTGTTAACCAGAGGATTTTCTGTGCTTTTGTGGATCTGGAGAAAGCATTTGATAAGGTTATAAGGAAGAAAATGTGGGAACTGTTGCCGGGATATGGTGTGGATGGTCGATTGTTAACTTTACTATGACTGTAAAGCCTGTGTGCGGGTAGGGCATGACCTGTCACCCATGTTTAGCGTCCAAGCGGGCGTAAAACAGGGTTGTGTCTTCCTAGCTGTTCATACTGTATCTCGACAGCTGTTTACAGAAGCTGAAAAACAGCTGTTTGGGTGTGAAATTGGGTGACATAAAAGTTAATTGTCTGCTGTATGCTGATGATGCAGTGCTTATTGCACCATCAGAAGCAGAACTGCAGGCATTAGTCACGTGTATGAAAGAGGAATGTGAAATTAAAGGTCTCCGTTTGAATGCTAATAAAACTAAGGTTCTGGTATTTGAAAAGGACGAAGAGAGAACGAAATGTGAAATATGGGTAAATCAGGAATGTCTAGAAGAGGTAAATGAAATTGTATAACTTGGGGAGTGCTTTCAGCCGGGATGGAAGATGTGATTTAGATGTGGATAGGCGTGTCGCTGCCGGAAACAAATTCAATGGTGCCCTGAATGCATTAGTAAAAAGGCAAGGCGTGGTGAAGAGTGCACGCCTTGCAATACATAACGCAGTGTTGGTAATGACTTTGTTCTATGGCAGCGAAACCTGGGTATGCCAGAAGAAGCATAAAAGCAAGTTGAATGCAGTGGAGATGCGATCTCTTCGTAAAATGTGTGGCGTTACCATAGCCGACCGAAAGCGAAACGAAGAGACTTGCAATATGGCAGGATTGAAAGATGACCTTATCACAAAAATTGATAGGGTCGTACTCCAATGGTTTGGGCACGTTGAACGAATAAGTGAAGACCGAATGGTGAAGAAAATATATAGGGCGAAAGTAAATATTAAAAGGTGTCGAGGTAGACCGAGACTAACTTTCGAAGACCATGTGAGCAAATTGCTCGAAGAGGGGAGTGTCAAAAGTACTCGGATACCTAGACGTGCATGTATGAAGAAGTTAATGAACCTGAAAGAAGCGAAAGAGGTATGTAAGGATCGTGACACTTGGCGATCTGTTCTCTCTGGCTACCCCGTTAGGAATTGTGCGTGAAGATAAGTAAGTAAGTAAGTAAAGACCTATTATATAACTTAACTACATATGTTGTACATGTTTTCTCTAAATGGAAATACTCGTAACATAAATTCTTATGACATCGATTTTAAGTCAATAAAATATTCATGCCAATTTTATTGACCTGTATGAATACTGCCTACTGACCGTAATACTATTCTCGTATCTCGTATCTCTTAATTTGAGCGCAAATGTAAAGGCATGTACTGCGATTTATTTATTTGCACTTCTACTTGTCACGTTAACTTGTGGGGAGGTGTTTGGGCGAAGCAAACTTGTGTTTACTAAGAAATGAGATTAGTATTATAATGTTTGACATAAAATAGTAAAAGGATGTCATATTCAATATTTTTTTCACGTTAATTTAATTCAATGACCGAAAAGACTAGGCTCTAATGGTCTGACTATTTAGTATTGATTTTTAGCTTACTGATCCATCAGTTTAATAGGTAACTCCGCTTCTGCTGCGGATTTTCTCATTTCGAAGTACATCGTGTCCCACACAAGTCAAGTCAAGTCCCCCTCCTGGGCACAGGCCTACCGCTCATTTGTGAGAGGGTTTAGGGCAAGCAATTTTCCGCCGCGCTGCCCCAATGCATGTAGGCGAAATTCACATGTCTTCAAAATATATTTTTTTCTTATTTCTCAGACATGCAGGTTTCCTCACAATATTTTCCTTCACCGCCGAACACGAGGTAAATTGCATTTAACAATTTCATTGGTGCTGGCAGGGATCAAACCCGGTTTGCTCGCGAATTGTGAAATATACAGCGAGTGCTAATCATCTGAGCTACCACGGCTCGTAAAATCACGTACAAATACGGTAAAGGCACGTACTGCAATTTATTTATTTGCACTTCTACATGTCATGCAAACTTGTGGGGAAGTGTTTAGGCGAAGCAAACTTGGGTTTACAGAGAAATGGGCTTAATATTATAATGTTAAGGTACCCACTGCCGCTACGTCCATTTAGTATACTGCCAAATGGATGCACTCCAAATAAAATTGTATCCAGATACGGTACCATTGACGATACTTCCGTTTGGAGGCATAGCGTCACTTCGAACTTGGCGGTCGTACGGAATGGCAATAAATAATAATATGGATAATAATACTTTACTGGTGACTGCAGCAGCGTGTATTTCATTAAAAGACAAAAAACCTAAACGGAGCAATCCATCGTAGTCTTCAAAGATGACAACGCATCTATATTTTGATACTTAATTGAGGATACGTGTAAATGTCTATGGGCCATAGCACCCACCACCGGGTGAACTGTGTGCTAGTTTGTCACTGACATTCTAGATACGGTATAGATTATGGTGGAGCAATATCGTTGACTGAGGTAGAAATTAAAAATATTGTGGATATTTTTCATTATAACTATACGTGGTAGAGCAACGTTACATCTATATTTTGACTCTAGCACAAATGGATCGGCTCGAACGAAGAAGGACCACGATCTCACAAAATAGCATATAATAGCAGTTTAAATCTGCTGCGTTTCGTATGCTGAGTGTAAAGAACCAGGGGTGACAATGCATTTACATTTTGAATCTTATTTGATGACAGATTCAGTCTATGGACTACGGTATCAACTTAACGTCATGTGGACTGTGTACTCGTTTGTCACCCATATCACAGCCCGTAGTTTACATAATAAAAATATATTTAATCCAATACACAGTTTATGTTTGACAAACAGAGCTCATGTACCACCATTAACACCAAAATATTAACTGACACAATAACATGCAAGAAATGGACGCCGGTTTGCCCATTCACTGACAATTCGGACTGCTTCCATTTGGCGTGGCGCACGTTTTTGATATTTACATACGGCCGTGGATGACGTCCATTTGGACGGGACTCATGGATTTCAATCCATTTGGAAATCCAGAGCTGGATGAAATCCATCCAAATAGAATATGTTTTTACCATTCACAGTACGATTTTGGCCGATTACCACTCCAATTGGAGTAACGGACGTATCGTCAGTGGGTACCATTAGACATGAAATATTAAAAGGATTTTGTATTCAATATGTTTTTCATTAATTTAATACAATGACCGTAACCCGTACCCTACCCCACTCGACCGTATCTAATGGTCTGACTACTTGTCCTTGATTTTTAGCTCACTGATCCATCGGTTTGATTGGTTACTCTGCTTCTGCTGCGGATATTCTCATTTCGAATTACGTCGTGTAAAGTAGTGTGGGATCATGTCTCAGGTCCGTTTGTCATCATTAGCGACATATACTGGTTGTACAATCTATTTCAGGAAAGCTTCCCAACGGAGTGAAATCTGTCGTCTTTAGTATTTGGCGTAGTTATGTTTATATGCTTAAATATTAATTCATCAAAGGTACTGTTACCGTTACATCCTACTAAAGCCCACAGCTAAAAATGGGTCGCCCCTATAGATTGCCTCTTATTTTGGGATATTTGCCATGGTTACCACTCTTAGTAAGGGATGCTATTCAATGCGAAGCAATGAAAGGATGATGTAGTAATTTTTATAAGACGGTGTTATAGATCGTATGGTATATTTTCAAATGTTGTTATTTAAAATTTTTATTTTTGTAAACTACGAGTCCTTTCTCTGTTTATTTTAAAGAAAAAATCAAATTAAAATTAACAAACGAAGCAATATTAACAAAAAAGAGAAATTCAGTTATGTTGAATCAAAATAGATATATTTTTGGGTTTAGAAAATATGAAATTGAAAGTAAAAATTAGATTTTCCAAATAGTAAAAGAGCAATAAAATGTTTTTTTTTGTTTGTATGCTTATTTTAAAATTTAAATTAAGGGTCGAGCAATATACACAAGGACAGAAATGTAAATTAATAGTTAAGGGATAATCATACTTTTACACACAATATAATTTCGAAGGGCCGCGTAATCATCGCTTTACTGGGATCTCCATCTGCTGTCTCCCACGGATCTCAAAACTTAATCCTGTCCGTAATCAAAATGAATCGCAATGAAGTCCACTATACACTTAGATTATTTGAGCTTTCCCACGAAATGACGAATTATTTTATTATGTGTGTGTAATTAATTACAATTTTTTGTTTGTTACGTCGAATGGTTTTTAGTTTATAACTTCTTTGTGTGAAAATATAAGTAAATATTAGTAAGTACTTAAATAATATACTTTCTACTATCATCCTTAGTATCCTTATATCTGATTGCCCAAAACTGTTGAGTAATATTGCTAATTTTTAATTGCTAAGGGGGGATAAGTCGCTCGCGTCCGTAGGCTTCGACCACCTAATCCTAGGCCCACCCTACACGTTTCCCCCGGGTGGTGCTAAAAGAGCGACAAAGCCGAAAGAACAGACTCGGCTACTCGCCGTGTGGTAGCGGCGTAAAATATGCCACGCCCTAGTTTTCGCACCATGAGGCAAAAAGTAAAAGAAATGGCCCCGAGTTCCCGGCGCCCCTTTGATGGGGCAGGGGTGCGAAGAATCTCCGGGAGGAAAACCGGCGACGAGGTTCGCCACCCGTCACGTTCTGTCTCCCAGAGAGGCGAAAAGTGGATTGCAGAGGCCCGTCTGGCTACGTTGAATGTATGTGGGGCAATGAATGATAAAATGGATGAAGTATGCGATATGATGTATGATAGAGGAATAGATGTATTATGTGTAAATGAGACGAAAAGGAAGGGGAAGGATGTCACTGCACTTGGCATGTATACCGCATACTGGTCTGGTGTAGACGAGATCGAGCGGGCATGCCAGGGAGTAGGAATCATCCTTTCAGAACGAATGGGCCAATGTGTGAAAGAGTATGAATGTGTAAGCCCAAGACTGCTATGGATACGAATGAAAGTGGGCTTAAAGAAGTTGTTTGTGTTAGGGGTCTACGCCCCAGACATGTCTAAGCCCACTTATATCCGGGAGCAGTTTTGGGAAATGGTAAGGATGGTGCTAATGAAGTGTAAGGGAAATGAAAATATTATTATGCTAGGAGATTTTAATGGAAGGGTTGGGGTGAGGAGGCTTGGTTATGAAAGGATATTGGGAACGTTTGGTGATGAAAGTATAAATGAGAATGGTGAAAGCCTCCTCACCGTATGTGTGGAAAGGAATCTTTTTGTGACGAACACTTTCTTTCGTCATAAGAAGATTCACATGTACACTTGGGAAAGAGGTGATGATAGAAGCATGATAGATTTCATAACTGTGGATGAAAGAATGAGGAGCGCAGTAGTGGATACAAGGGTTTACCGGGGGTCCAACGTAGGGACGGACCACTACCTGGTCTTATGCCGAATTAGGGGTTTATTCAGACGTTGGCGGCATAGGACATCTGTGTCTACCACTGCGTTACAGCGTATAAGAATTGAGAGGTTACAAGATGAAGATGTGAAAGACAAGTACAAATGCAGACTGAGAGAAAATATAAGTAATTTGGATGAGTTGTGTGTGAATGAGTTAGACTTGGAGAATGTGTGGCATAATGTTAAGAAAGGTTTAGTGGATGCAGCTACCGAAGTATGTGGTGTTAGTAAGAGAATGAATGAAAGGAAAGACAATACGTTATGGTGGGATGACGAGGTACGTATGGAAGTTGAAGCAAAGAAGAGAGCATGGCTAGATTTACTAGCGACCAAAGCTGGTAACTCTGGTGGTAAGAATGATGAGAATGAAAGAAAAAAGGCAGAGTTTAAACGTTTAAATAAGAGAGTAAAAGAATTAGTTGAAAGGAAAAAGCAAGAAAGAACGGATAGGAATGATAGAAGAATATCGGATAACTTCCAGGCAAATATTAAAATGTTCTGGAAACTCGTAAGAAATACCAGGGGAAATACAAAACAGCCTAGATTTAATGCGATACGAGACGAGAATGGCTGTATCCTGAATGATGAAGTGTTGAGTCTAAAGAGATGGAAGGAATATTTTGAAAGCGAATTTATGAGTGAGGAGAAGTGTGAACTAAATGAAATAGAAATTCCGAAAGAAGATGAAAGAGATAGGGAGATAAGTATGGATGAAATAATGAAAGCAATGAAAAGCATGAAAGTAGGTAAGGCAGCCGGATATGATAGAGTTTCACTCGAAATGCTAAGGGCTGGAGAGGACGTGGTGGCAGGCCTGCTGTACACCTTGTTTAATTTATGTTGGGAACTAAAGCGGGTACCGGGAGACTGGTGCAAAGCCGTGATAGTCCCAATATATAAGGGAAAAGGGTCACAGCAGGACTGTAAAAACTACCGTGGTATCAGCCTTCTTAGCATTGTGGGAAAACTGTATGCTAAGGTACTAATTGAAAGAGTTATGAAAGAAACTGATGAAAAAATTTGGGATGTGCAAGCGGGATTTAGAAAGGGAATGGGGTGTACAGATCAAGTCTTTTCCATGCGCATGATCGCGGAGAAGTTTTTGGCGAAAAACCAAAGAGTTTTTTGTGCGTTCATGGACTTGGAAAAGGCTTATGACAGAGTGGACAGGGATGTGTTATGGCAAACGCTGAACGCATTTAGGTTGAGCGCTGGTTTGATACAGGCATTAAAGTCTCTGTATAGGGACTCGAGTGCTTGTGTAAGAATCAACGGGGTCTACTCGGGCTGGTTTGGCATCCATAAAGGTGTCAGACAGGGCTGTGTAGCTTCCCCGTGGCTGTTCAACCTATTTATGGACAGCTGTTTGGAAAATTTGAAAGTTGAAGAATGCGGGGTAAGAATGGGTGAGTTAACCATCAAATGCCTTTTGTACGCCGATGATCAAGTCATACTTGCGTCGTCGGCGGCCGAGTTGCAAATGATGGTTACATTAATGAACAGGTCATTAAAAGAAAGGGGAATGAAAGTGAACGCAAGTAAGACGAAAGTGATGGTTTTTGAAAGAGATGAAAGCAAAACGGTATGTGAAATAAGAATAGAAGGAGAGTTAATTGAGCAAGTGGATGAGTTCGTATATTTGGGATGTGTATTCAGCAGGGATGGGAGATATGATAAGGACATTAAACGACGAGTTAATGCAGGAAATAAAGTAAATTGGGCTCTACACTCTATTGTGAAAAGTCAGAATGTGTCAAAAAAGGCACGTATGGCAATTCACAGTGCTGTATTAGTCCCTACTTTAACGTATGGTAGTGAAAGTTGGGTGTGGCAGAAGAAGCACGAGAGTAGAATAAATGCGGTAGAAATGCGGTCGCTAAGGAGTATGTTAGGGCTGAATCTGAGTGACAGGGTGAGAAACTGTGTGATAAAAGAAGAGTGTGGTTTGCAAGATGATGCGGTGACCAGGATTAAGAAAGGAATGCTTCGGTGGTTTGGTAATGTAGAAAGAATGAATGCGGAAAGACTGACAAAGCAAATATATGTTGCAGAAGTGAATGGAAGAGTCGGAAAGGGACGTCCTAGGCGGAAGTTTGTCGACCAAATTGGCGATATACTAAAAATGGGCCAAATTAAGAGTACCCTTAACCGACGAGCATGTATGCGTAGGTATATGAATGTGGAAGAGGCGAGAAAGGTATGTCAGGATCGTGCTAAATGGAAGTCTGTAGTCTCTGCCTACCCCTCTGGGTGACAGGCGTGAGTGTTTATGTTATGTTTAATATTGCTAATATTCGTTATCATACAAGGGGTTTTTTTTTTATACCATAAACCTATTCCGTATTTTCGAGACTAGAATAATCTACATATTTTTGAATGGTCCTAAACTTAATTCGTAAAAGGTTTTTTTATCGACCACCTGTATATTTTATCAGTTCATAACTGCATTTAGGTCTGACTCATTGGTCTAGCGGTTGTAATAGCGACCCCTTTTTTTGTGAGAAAAGCCTCATCGGATACCTTCTGCTGCGGGGGCAACGCAAAGGTTGTACCGAACTCTTACCGGCCAAAACCCCACGGTGGTTACCATGAGCGTATAAATGAGGGGTCCCGGGCGTTCGGAACGCAACCGGACCCCTCTCTCGCGCGCGTCCCGAGGGCAGTTCTTTCTGCTCTCAGCATCCTCGCAGTGTTATCAAGATGTCTCGGGACCACTACCGAATCATCGCTCTCCTCAGGGGTTACATCTCTAGGTATTCGAGGGCCCCGCCCCGAGCGTCAGCAACCCCAGAGGCCCCGCTTCTGCTAAGGGAACACAGTTTATGAGAGGAGGGCCGTGACGAACGCCTTAGCGACGTCGTCTCCGAGCAGGATTCAACCTCCCCGTTCCTGCTCAGCAGTCTCCTTCTGGACCATAACGGATTCACAGAAGGTGACTACGGCCCTCCACGCTGAGTCCCTGCTCAGCATCGCTGGAACGAGGTACTGACCAATCCGGCTTACCACGACCGTGCGCTCCCGCTCCCAAGCTGGACATGTTGCCAGCGTATAGGATGCGGCTTCTTGATCCTGCAAACCACAGTGGAAATAGTTCGCCGTCGCTTCGCGTCCGATCTTACACAAATAATCACCGAAGCACCAGGGCCCTGTCTGGTTATTATCTGTGTAAGTTTGTAGGTGAGACTTTCTGCTCGTCGATACATCCAGGCTTCAAAGTGCGGCAGAATTGCTTTAAGAACGCGTTTGCTTGCATAACGCTCTTCACATGGACGAGTGCGCCACGTTGCGGATGCGTTAAGCCGTTCCTGCTGCTTAACTCTTTCGAACACCTCATCTGGCTCACTCCTACCGCTCTGGCGGAGAACACGTGTCCGGTCGTACACCCTCGCATCCATGTCCGCCAGTATGTCAAAAGGTGAAAAGATCGGATTTCCGGTCGTGAAGGAATAGAAAGTGCATCTGTGCTCGCACATACAATCGCGCACAATAATCCTGTCCTGCGCACATTACTAATCTCCTTTGATACTGGCCGCTTTTTCCGAATTTCGGTCTGGAGGACATTATTATATTTAGTGGGGTGCACCGGTGTAGTAAGAGACTGTAATCCCAGGACTTTTCTTGCCCATCATTTGTCGGTTCTTTGCGATAAATTTACGGGCTATTTTATCGTCTGCTGGATTATGTTAGTTACAGAAACAGAAACAGAAATTTTTTACTTAATTTTATACGAGGTCTTAGATGAAAAGCCTTGTTACCAGTAAACAAGGTCTTCAGTACTTGTAGTTAAACATTAGAAAATAAGATATTAATTTATTTTGCGCTGGTAATATTCTCTGATGATTGTGGTTCTTTTTCAGTCGAACAGATTCATTTTTGCTACAGCCTGCTGCATATTAATTTGCAATGTAGCTCTACTACGTAGATGTGTTTAAAATATCAGAATAAAAGAAAATATGTACTCGTTTTAATAATTCTATTCTCTCTGATATCCTAATTTTTTATTAAAAAGAATAAAACATATATTTATTAGCCATTTTTTTATTTTTGAATCAATCCTTAAAAACATTCCACTATTATTATCGAATAGCGTTATGTATGTTAAACACTTCATCATTTACGGTATGAAAGCTCACTTTATATGCATTTTGTTCTCGGCGGTAGAGAGGCAAAGAGGCACACCTGGTGTTTACTACTTTAATTACGTAACCCATTAATTCACGTCAGAAAGCAGGGGTTGTGGACAGAGACGGATTGGACTCTTGTTTTCGATATTTTACTATAGGGGCATTGAGTTTAAACTGGAGCAATTCCATCGACGAATAAGACGTATATAGGTAACGTTTAAATTAATGGAACTTATTAGAAGTTTGTTAATTTTTTAGATGTTAATATTAAAAACGCGCTACACGATTAAGACATTTATGAAATTTACAGTATATTAACGAGAGCTATACTGAATTTTATTAAAAATATATTCACTACCCGCATGTCGTCATAACAGGTGACAGAACAAAACAAACCAAGATATGGGTGGCCATCAATATCACCATCAATCAGAAAATAAGTTTAATGGCAGTTATGAAGATAGGGAGAGGACACGGTAATCATTGAATCCAGTATCTGTCCCAAGTAGGTTTTATCGTTCATAGAATTCTCATTAACAACATGGTCAAGATCGTAAGTTTGTCGACAAGGGTTGCGTACTTAAGAATCACCAAACTATATTCGATTCGTTTCGATATTCGTTGAAAGTCATACAGGTTTACGCAATAGTAGAGGCAACTAAAACCGGAATTGGCGGTATACCATGTTCGTTATGTGACATATAAAATATCTGGACCGTTGACAGATAGTAACGTCGAAGGTACAGGACTTTGATATTGCAATTGTCAATTTGGGTGGAAAGCGTAAAGACTGAGGTACCTACTACTAGAAAAAATAATAAATATAAAAATCCTATACTTAGCATATATCTGCAAATTAACATCTGACTCCGAAATTATGTCTTGATACCAGGAAACAGGGTATGCGAAGAAGAATTTTATTTTCTGTTAAAATTATATTGAAAATTATAGGGGGTCATTGTAGAAGCGTGCTCGTCGCGACCCCTGCCAGCCCTTTTCAGGGCTGCAATTCTATACAGCTGCGCACCCATGCGAACGAGGGTTAGGGCGTCCCCCCAAGGCGACGCACACCAGCTCGTCCCCGTTGGTGTGGACTGCAGCGCGCAAAGCGGCGATGGAGACCGCCACCCGTCACGCACAGCCCGACACGGCGGAAGGTGGAGGACGGAGTGCAGAGTTGGCACGTGGAATGTTAGAGGAGGCATGGGAGATAAGACGAATGAGTTGATCGAAATAATGAAAGAAAGAGAATTAGATGTCGTGTGTATGTCGGAGACCAAACGGAAAGGCAGTGGTATTGAAGAGCTCCCTGGCGGGACGTTAGCTATATGGTCCGGAGTCCCGGAAAGCGAGAACGCCTGCCAAGGAGTGGGAGTGCTGTTGTCGTCCCGGTTGGTCGATCTTATGACTGAATACAAGGTTGTGAACTCAAGACTTCTCTGGGTTCGCTTCAAAATGGGACTGACGAAGTTATTCCTTTTGGCTGTTTATGCGCCGGTAGCTTCGTCGTCCAGGGCTGAGCTGGAGGAGTTTTGGGAGAATGTAAGAGAAGTTCTAGATTTGGTTGAGGGAAACGAAAGAACTGTTGTATGTGGTGATTTGAATGGATGGGTAGGTATCGCTCGACCAGGATACGAGTCGGTGCTTGGAAAGTTTGGCGATAAAAGGGTTAATGATGCTGGCAAGCTTATACTGGCTGTATGCAAGGAAAAGGGTCTTCTTGTGACAAACACTATGTTAAATCACAGAAAGATCCATATGTACACTAGAGAAAGAAAGAATGAGAGAAGTATGATTGATTTGTTCCTGGTGGATGACCGACTGCGAAAACAGGTGATGGATACACGAGTGTTCAGGGGTGCTGACCTGGGAACGGATCATTATCTAGTAATTACTAGATTTAGGGGTTTGTTCGCGGGTTGGCGCCACCGGACGGCAGTTACAGAACCACAGTCGGTCTGTCGCATCCGAAGCTGGAAGCTTCAGGAAGCGGATACTAGAGACAAATATCACACGAGGGTAGCCGAAAAGTTTGACACCATCGATGGCAGGAAAGAATGTGTGGAGAGAACATGGCAGAACCTTAGGGATGGAATGGTAAGTGCAGCGGAAGAAGTATGTGGTACGACAAAAAGAGGTAGTAGTAAAAGAAGAGATGCATGGTGGAATGATGAAGTGAAAGAAGCTGTAAAAAAGAAGAAAAAAGCATGGTTAGACTACTTGGCCTCTAGTAACGATGAGCATATGATAGAGAAGATGAAAGAAAGATATAAGCTGCAGAAAGTTCATGCGAAAACATTGATTGAGGAAGTACGTGAAAGGTGTAGAATAGAAGCGGACGAGAGTTCGCGCAACTTTAGGGAAAACTCCAAACTCTTCTGGAAAGAGGTTGGAAGGTCCCGGAGTGGTGCGACAGCTTTAAGAATGAACAAAGTGCTTTCGAGAACCAATGACGTCCTCTCAGAAAAAATCGGAGGTCATGCAGCGATGGAGTGAATTTTATAGAGAATTGTATGCGTGTCATGATCTTAATGAAGGATCCGGGGGTGACGCCGTGACTGGCACGCCAGACACGGACCTCGATGACACTGAGGTCATCAGCATGAAAGAGATTGAACGTGCGATTCGAAGTTTGAAATGTGGTAAGGCTGCGGGACTAGACAGAGTTACTGCTGAAATGGTCAAGTACGGTGGGCCTCGCGTCTGGGACAGCTTTCATCTGCTGTGCAATTTGTGCTGGCGGATGGGAGATGTCCCGGATGATTGGCGATCCGCGATCATTGTGCCTTTATATAAAGGTAAAGGTTCACATTTTGACTGTGGGTGCTATCGGGCGATCAGCTTGACCAGTTTAGCAAGTAAAGTTTATTCGAAGGTTTTGACACGCAGGATGCAAGAGAAATCGGAAAGATTCTTATGGGAGGCACAATGCGGATTTAGGCTTGGAAGAGGATGCACGGATCAAATGTTTTCTCTCCGCATGATCACGGAGAAGCTTCTGAGTGTTAACCAGAGGATTTTCTGTGCTTTTGTGGATCTGGAGAAAGCATTTGATAAGGTTATAAGGAAGAAAATGTGGGAACTGTTGCCGGGATATGGTGTGGATGGTCGATTGTTAAGGGCTGTGCAGTCACTTTATTATGACTGTAAAGCCTGTGTGCGGGTAGGGCATGACCTGTCACCCATGTTTAGCGTCCAAGCGGGCGTAAAACAGGGTTGTGTCATGTCTTCCTGGCTGTTCATACTGTATCTCGACAGCTGTTTACAGAAGCTGAAAGATAGCTGTTTGGGTGTGAAATTGGGTGACATAAAAGTTAATTGTCTGCTGTATGCTGATGATGCAGTGCTTATTGCACCATCAGAAGCAGAACTGCAGGCATTAGTCACGTGTATGAAAGAGGAATGTGAAATTAAAGGTCTCCGTTTGAATGCTAATAAAACTAAGGTTCTGGTATTTGAAAAGGACGAAGAGAGAACGAAATGTGAAATATGGGTAAATCAGGAATGTCTAGAACAGGTAAATGAAATTGTATAATTGGGGAGTGCTTTCAGCCGGGATGGAAGATGTGATTTAGATGTGGATAGGCGTGTTGCTGCCGGAAACAAAGTCAATGGTGCCCTGAATGCATTAGTAAAAAGGCAAGGCGTTGTGAAGAGTGCATGCCTTGCAATACATAACGCAGTGTTGGTACCGACTTTGTTATATGGCAGCGAAACCTGGGTATGCCAGAAGAAGCATAAAAGCAAGTTGAATGCAGTGGAGATGCGATCTCTTCGTAAAATGTGTGGCGTTACCATAGCCGACCGAAAGCGAAACGAAGAGATTCGCAATATGGCACGATTGAAAGATGACCTTATCACAAAAATTGATAGGGGCCTACTCCAATGGTTTGGGCACGTTGAACGAATGAGTGAAGACCGAATGGTGAAGAAAATATATAGAGCGAAAGTAAATATTAAAAGGTGTCAAGGTAGACCGAGACTAACTTTCGAAGACCATGTGAGCAAATTGCTCGAGGAGGGGAGGGTCAAGAGAACTTGGATACCTAGACGTGCATGTATGAAAAAGTTAATGAACCTGAAAGAAGCGAAAGAGGTATGTAAGGATCGTGACACTTGGCGATCTGTTCTCTCTGGCTACCCCGTTAGGGATTGTGCGTGACGATAAGTAAGTAAGTAAGTAAGAAAATTTTAAATCCAATACCAATAACGGATCGTTATGTTGCATATAATTTAATGTATTTATATACCTATGACCTTTGGAGATTGTTTATTTAATAAATATGCTTTCACGTATTTTTTAAAGTCTGTTTACCGCGTTTATGATCAAATTACATCCGTTTACACTTACGTCGAGCATGAAAGTTCCTTTGAATTTATTTTCACGTTAACATTTTTGGATCATTAAAAGGGAATTTTCCCTTCGATAACGAGATGACAGCTTACTCAAGCACACAGTTAACTATGCACAATTTTGCTTACTCAAGTTTATTTTTTAAAACGTTAGTAAGCTAAGTAAAGCGATAGCATCCCAGTAGTTTAGGTTACGTATTGCGAATATAAAAGACATCATAGCACTGACCTCTGGCTGGATTGGCTATAAACCGTGACATGATGATTTGATTTGATTTTCGCCATTTTGGCACTGATGACAGAAGTGAGCGTCCGGGGAACTAATAATAGAGGTAGGATAACTCCATGGCGCAGGGGCTTAGTATTAATTTTCAGCTCTAAAGGCCGCGGGTTCAAATCCCACATGGAATAAGTATTTGTATGGTCTACAAATAATTATTTCGCGCCTAAATTTTTAAATGTTTGCCTTTATGAAATTTATGTATATAAACTGCCCCCACGAAACAAGAGTAGGTAAATCCTAGTGGAGGTAACGTTTAAAAATAGAGATAGGACAGTGTCACAAAATATATCGATACAAATTGTATACTCATATATTTTAATATAATTCCATATAATAAATAAATATATCAATTAATACTTATGTCTTATATACAAGCTTTGTACCTCATCTAAAACAAAAATCGACGTTAACGCATTAATCAATATCTCTTAATAAACATAGAACGGGTTTTGTACCCGGTTGCACCATTGGGTATGTATAGTTCATTCGAGAGGTTTAAAAAGTCCAATGGTAGTAAAAACTGGAGTAGGTAACTTCAAATTTTTGTAAATAGATTTATAATTGTTTGTCATTGATTTATTCCTCGTAATAGAGAAAACCAATATGCTGCCAAAATGTTGTGCCTATTACAACAATATCAATATGGGTAAAATTGTAATTTTACAAACTTTAAAATACATTGTAGAATACCATACCACAAATCATTGACGTCGTTATTAATTTACTCCGGACGCCAATTCACAAGTTTCATTCTTTAAGTAGTCACAGTTTTAGTGTAGAGTCGGTTAAAAACCTCCAAATTAATTAAAAATTGAAATTATCTGTTGTCAGTGATTTCTATTGTTGTAAACAGATACAGGTAGAAAAAAAATTGACAAGTATTATCGACAAAGAAAACTCGTCAAACCTATTGAATTTTATACTTTATCAAAACTAGGTAATTTAAAAGCTAACGACATATGTAGTACCTCGGCGTTTTTAATATGCAAGCTTCACAAACCACATATATGTTACAGTCGGAACTTTTTTCCGTCCAAAGTACTTTTTACCGACGTAAAAAGCCACAAGTCAAAAGTATTAGCGTTGTTGCATGAATTGTATAAAATATTCGAACTTGAAGATTGTATGGTATAAAGATAAGAGAAGTTTGGTAGACGCAGTAACCAAATTATGTGTTATTTATAATAAAAATAATGATAAAAATAATAATACGTTATGGTGGGATAATAACAACAAATGGAAGTTACATTATGTAACATGTTCCAAATCACATTTTTCTCATGTCTCACAATTTCTCACCCTTTCATTCAGACGCATCTAATATAATTCACAATGAGCGCGGTACTATGTACGGCGTTAATTTTGATTTTTGAAGATTTCATTACGTTACATTAGCGTACTAAGACAAGATTGCAAATTTCATACGTACGCTTTTCGACACATATAGTATGAAGATTCACTCACAAAACGAAGAGCCCTCTTGGTTTTTTATCATTGTCATGTCTACTCCCTGCTAAACACACATCCCAAAAACACAGTCTCAATGAAGATTGTATAAAAAGGGTATTTTAATAAGCTACATGAGGGTAATACGAACACCTTAAGCTTTGCTGCCCTATAAAACCAAAACAACAGGGAGGTTAGATACAAAAATACAAAGTTGTGTAAGTACTATAACTAATATATTAAGAAAAAAATAGCTTTGACAATAATTAGGAACACTTCGAAAATCAATTTAATGAAAACTACATCACGCCATACTAAAATTGACTAAAATATTTACTATAGTACCAACTATTAAAATGGAGTCCATAAAGCTGCGTCCTTTTGACTCTTTATTATTTGATTGACCGATGAAGAGATATCGTGTCACAAAGGCTCAATAATTCGATAGGGCACTAGGCTAAAGGCAGTGTTATTCTATGCTGAAAATTTTTAGGCCGTAAAACAAGTAGTTTGTCAATTTAACAGTACGGAGGCCATTGTAATTATGTCAAGCAAGCTGACATTTGAAGACGCATCCATTAAACAGAATAGCGCCCCCGTCTCACCACATTTTCACAAGTTACCAGATGTCATATAAAAATGGAAGCCAAAAACCTTCCTGGTTTTAAATCAATAGAAATACTGGAAACAATGATCGAACTCGCCAACACACTTTCTAATTAAATATCAGAAAAGATTTGCGCAAAGTTGAACGTTATTTTGCGTAAACACCTGAGTCTTAAAGACAAATGCATTAATGCCTACATCAAAGCCACAGGTCGTACCCTGCATAAACAGGTATCTCCAGAAATGGCGCCAAATTTTAAATTTTGTCCAATGTCGTCAGTTGATGTGAGAGGTTATTTACGGTGTACAAATTGATACTGGGTGACAAACGTCAAAAATTTGCGCTGGAAAATTTGGAAAAATACATAATTGCAAATTTTCATAAAAACTATGCATAATTTTAAGAACATTTTGCTGTTTTTGTACGGTTTTTAATTAAAATATATTAAAATAAAAATAGGTTTTTGATTTGACATTGTGCATATTTTAGGCATATCAACAGTTTTAAGTACATATTTCGGCCTTTTTAGTGCATATTTGCATGCATATTTTGACACTCTGGTAGTGCATGTAAGCCGTGAAATATCATTATGTAAGAGATGTTGTTAAGCGTAAATATATAAATATCCTATATCTATGCACTGAAGAAATGACAGCTGATATTCTCACTAAAGGTTTATGTCCTGTTAAACATTATAAGTTTCTGCGTAAATTGGGAATTGTACCAAAATAATTTTATTGGTTTATTTTGATACGTGGGGGTGTTATAACAATGTATCAAAATAATAAAAGTACTTCTTATTTGTATTTCTATGTTGCTACTAGTAACGCCATCTCATGTGCAATGTAGACACTATATTGTATTAAGTATATTTATGGTACTATGCCAGTTTTATATAAGATTTGTATGATTGTCTATACATAGACTTAAAAAAATAAAACTAGTCTGTTGCGAACTGTTCACGTGTTTTAATAAAAATGTCAACGACAAGAGCGACTATTAATTATCGGAACGGAAATTGAAACCCGAGCGGAAATGAAAAAGTAATAAAATACAATATCAATTTCTGAATAAGTGCAGTTTTCTTGGCCTATTTATTGCTAGGTTGCACTATAGAGTTATTTAGTATCTTTAGAGAGCAAAAAATTTATATATTGATACCTACAACATTTATATTTACATTGAAATTAAAATGCTGATATTTTGTTTTGTTGGGGAGTAACGAAGACCCTTAATTCATATAATGATTTCTTATATTTACGCGAACACTACACATTTAATAAAACAATTTTTAAGAGTTTTAACGCATTTAATTAACTTATTTTTAATTCCCAACATTTCGGGTGGAACGACAAACATTCAGTACCCCCCGTGACAATGTGTGCTGTAAAGCACCCTTAATCAATGTTTTATTTAATCTAAAAAAAGTTTTATTTAAAAGCCGAATAATGGTAAAAGTCATAGAACATCGACACCTGACATATTTTTTTCGGTACCCAATTCTTCTTCCATAAAGATAACATTTCTGCTGATAATAAGATGTTTCTTGACAGGATTATATAATCTGTAGCCCTTAATATCTTCACCATAGCCAACTAATATTCTGCAGACTTCTTATCCCACTTCAAACGACGTTCCTTAGGGACATGTACCATGACTTTACAACCAAATAATCGTATGTGGCTTAGGTCTGGTATTTTTTATACCACAATTCATATGGAGTTTTCTGAAACTAGTTCACTGAATGGTGCACAATATTTTATACTATTTCTTGATGATTTTAGTAGAATGACGTTTATATATTTTCTTCGTAAGAAAAATGAAGCATTTACCTTTTTCAAAATCTTTAAAACAATGGTGGAAAATCAGTTAAATAAAAAGATAAAAATACTAAGGCCAGACAATGGACATAAACATTGTAAACAAACCAGTGTTGTTCCAATAGCTGCAGTGAAAATGGTCTTGGCTGAGGGATCTAGCATATATGTGATATACATGATTTCTTCAGTATTACATCGGATAATTCTATTCTTGTATATTCTGTAATCCACATACAAGACCCAAGCTATGCAGCGAGTTGTTGTACATGTGCTTAACTGGAGTGTCTGATTATAAGTCAATGTTAAAATCACCCAGTAAATTCAAATCGTTGTTTCTGCAGTGACTCTTAAGTATGTTAAATACCTCGTCAATAAAAAGATTTTTACTCGTACTAGGAGGGCGGTACGGGAGGTGACTGTGCATATGAGACTTACACAAAATTTTGTTTTATATTTTTTAGTTTTATAATAACGAGTATGTTTATTTCTAATGTAGATGATAACGCCACCACCTTGCCGTGTTACCCGCAGGTTCGTTAACGTTTGATATCTATTGATATGATACAAACTACTGATGTTTTCTGAGATATTTGCCTTTGTTACTATTATTACATCTAAGCATTTTGAGCAACTAAATATACATTTTCTAGATAGGAGAAGTTTTTTATGGTAGAACGGATACTAATATTTATACCGGATAGGTTAATATTTTGATTTTTAGGTACATAATTACAAAATTGATTTGTGTTTATCTTACCTTTTTTATTTGTAACAAAAAGGGTTTTCTGAGATAAAGATAAAAAGAATATAAAAAAATATGTAAATAAAAAAATATATGTAAAAATTAATGTACAAAAAATTAATTCCTAAATAAAATGAAGGATTTCACAGCTTTTTATGAGCTAGTGAATTTATGTCATCCAAGCTTCTTAGAATGAAAACTTTACCTTTGTCTTCTTTGCATGCCTTAATCAATCCCTTTTTGAACCAAACGTATTTGTAAGTTTGCTTAATTTTTAGCTCTTGTTTTGCATGCCAGAAAACCTTCCTGTTATGTTGTGTCATTTTTTCCCTTACATACACGGATTGCTGTTTTTATTTTCTCTTGGTTGAATATTTGCTACCGTAATCCTAGTAATTTTTGCGGTCGCGATCCATGTCCGTATCCAATACACTTTCCTTCTTTAGCTCCACTTGTATATTTCCATTTTGATTGTTTTTTCCTTTTAACCGGTATGCTTTTGTAAAGCTGAACTTAGGTACGTTTAGCTTTTCGGCCACATTATCAACCAGTTTCTTCACATCCTCATACTTGTGTAGGGATATATTCGCTATTTCAATGCATTTAGACAATTAACTTTGCTCCACTTGCTGTAATTTTGGTTTTGCACCTACTTTCAATTCCCATTTTTTTATAGAATAGGGTGATAAACGAGCACACAGTCCTTACTAGATGGTAAGTGGTTGCTGTGGCCTATAGACATCTACATCTATCCTCGATTACGCCGATGTTAAATTTTATTAAATGCAGATGGTTACCGATGCAGATGTTACCTGTGAGGACTAAGATGGAATGTCTCCAGTTCTCTATACTTACCATACGAAACACAGCAGCATTAAGCTACTATCTCACGCTAGTATTCTGTGAGGACGTGATCCTGCCCCAGTCGAGCGGACCCATTCATGCTACAACTATACTATTAAAATAACTGCAGCATGGCTCTACGACGTATAATCGCTGTTATTCCTTTCTAGATTCTTTATAGTTTGCTTAAATGCTTCAATAGACATCATCTCCTTATTTAGTTTTGAACTATGAAATTGAAGTAAGTCATTGACATTTTTTAATTCATTCTTTATCTTTTATTTGTTTTATCTTTATCTTTTTTTCTATTATATTTTTCTATAATGATTTCTTATATTTACGCGAACACCACACATTGAAATAATACTAGTTTTTACGGATTTTATCGCGTATATTAAATTTTTATATACCCGACGTTTCGAGCGCTTTACAGCACCCATGGTCACGGGGGGGACTGGGATGTTCAACGTCCAGATCTCATAGTTAACCGCGGTTACCATAGATTAAAATTTAACTTTTGTTCAGATCTACACAGTATGAACTTATGGTATCATCTTTAGCTTTTCTAGATGTGTTAGTAATTCGGAATCCTGATAACACCTTGAGCCATACTGTGTATAGAAAAAAGACCCATACAAATAGATATTTAAACGATGATTCTCACCACCATCCTTCACAGTTAGCTACCGTGGGTAAATCTTTGTTTCAGAGAGCACGAGGGATCTGTGACAGTAAACACCTGGCTGCCGAGCTCCACCACGTCAAGCAAGTTTTGCATGACAACAAGCTTCGGGTCCCGCGCCTGCGTCTAAACTACGTAAAAACTAGTATTATTTCAATATTTTTTCTACTTCTTTTGACATATTCTTTAATAGAGTTTTGACATTAACTTGTACGTGTCTATCATTATCGTCTACATCATCATCATCTGGAATCATTATTAATGTCAGTCTTGCACACTTAGTACTTAAATGCACTAGGATCTCACATTTACCACACTCTACTCCTGTGTAACTTTTGGATATAGTTTTGTTACAGTTATCAAATTTGGTTATCATAGTGGGTAGTAAGTATAAAAAGCTAACTGTTACAAAAAAAAACGATAGGTGTGACGCGTACGACGTTACGTTGATGACATATATACTTTTGAGAAAGTATTTATTAAAAGCTTTTCGAATCATAATAGAAAAAAGTTTGTTACTTTTTGTAGAAAGAAATTCCAATCGGTTTTGACGCCCAAATTTTGCAGCTCCTCAAATTCTGCCACCTTCCTTCTTTGTGCGTGTTTAGTACAACAACAAAAAACGAGTAACGCATTGCTTTTTTGATAAATGTTAAGGGGTTATATAAGAACACTAATTTTTTTGCCCTGCCAATAAATCTACGCTTGTAGAGAATACGAATTATTTTATGGGTCAGGTTTACAAAACTAAAGTGCAGTATCTGTAACAAGTGCCACTTCTAGATTCTAGCTGTTTTCTTTACCCTCGTTTACGAACGTCTGTAATAAAAATGAGGCCTAACATTTTTGTATTGTCCCATAAATTTGTTGTGAAATAATATTCTATATAAATCAATTCATTCTAAATTCTGAAAAATTAGTTTTTTTTATAGAATAAGGGTGAAAAACGAATACACATTTCACCTGATGGTAAGTGGATACTGTGGCCCATAGATATCTACATCTATTCCGGGACTAAGAATCAAAATACCTAAACCAGTGACGGGCAGCAGGGTCAAAGAGGAGGAACGTCTGGTACTGCGACCGTCAATCTGCCTGCCAAGCGTGACAAATAAGACGAATCCACACTACAACGGAAGAGACGCATGTCCAGCAGTGGAGTTATTTATTTATTTATTTATTTATTTAAAACTTCATATACACAAGTGGTATATAGGTGGACTTAATGCCTAAGGCATTCTCTCCCAGTCTACCTTGGGATGATGCAGAGATAGAATGAAGTAGGTGTAATAAAAAGTTAATATGCGAATACTAAAATAAAATAACAAAAAAAATGTAATACATGGAAATAAAATACATAAGATATAAATGGTACATTGCAAAATATAGATAAAATTATATTAATATCCATACGCATATATGTATATAAAATATATAATATACATAATTACAATAAGAACAATAAGAATATATATATATATATATATATACATATAAACATACATATGTATATATATATATATATATATATATATATATATATATATATATATATATATATATATATATATATATATATATATATATATATGTGTACATATACATACATACACACACATACATACATATACACATGTACACCTAGTGCGTGCTGCCAGTGATGTCTTATGGATCAGAGACGTGGTCCTTCACTGCTGGCCGTATGAGGACGCTGGTTCTGCCAATGATGAGGATGATGATTCTGCCAATTTATTAAGTAAGTGTTCCCGAACCTTCATCTTGAACGCGTACCGATTGCTAGCCGTCCTGATTTCGAGAGGGAGTGCGTTCCAAAGGAGAATAGATTGAATGTGGAAAGAAGAATGAACAAGTCCAGAGCTGTGGGATGGACATAGGAGAAGAAGGTTGTTCGTAGAGCGGAGGTTTCTCTCATGACTAGCACTAAGCAACTGAAAGTGAGGAGATAAGTAGGTAGGGGAAGTTGGAGACATCAGGATAGAATAAAGGGTGGTGAGTGCACGCAAACTACGGCGTTGACGAATAGGTAACCATTTTAATTGAGATCGATACGTGGATACATGGTCATACTTTCGAAGATTGAAAATGAATCGAATGCAGTTATTCAGAAGACGGTCATATTTGTTGAGAAGGTCTGCATTCAGGTCGAAATAACACACATCACCATAGTCGATTAGGGGAAAAATTAAACTCTGCACAAGCATTGTCTTAATTTCAGATGGTAGAAAATTTTTTAGGCGATAGAGAGAACGCAGGGTACCAGTGACTTTCTGGCTAACGGTCGTTGTTTGGGATTTTCAACTCAAAGTAGAATCAATTAATAAACCTAGATCCTTCACAGTGGAACACAATTGAATCTCAGTACTATTAAAAAAGATAGGAGGTACAGCTACTGTTTTCAATCTCTGGATCATCGGACGGCTACCAATTATTATGGCCTTACACTTCGAAGGGTTGACCATTAGGCCAAACCGATCATAGAAAGGGAGAGGATGGAAATTAGAATGTCATAACTAATGGTATTAAAGGCGTTCGAGAAGTCAACCAAAACCAACACAGTGACTTTAGTGTCCTCAATGCCTGCCCTAATATCACCAGTTACTTTCAGGAGTGCGGAAACGGTACTATGACCGGGCCTAAAGCCAGACTGCAAGGGACTTAATAAGTTATTACGAGAGATAAACTGCGAAAGTTGCTTGTGGACACAGGCCTCAAGGACCTTGGATAAGAAGGGAAGGATGGATATAGGTCGGAAATGATTGGGTAAAGTGGGACTTGGGATCTTTTGTAAGGGAATAACGTAAGCCTTACGCCACAGTGAGGGAAAATTACCAGAATCCAAGAAGAAGTTAATGATGTGCGAGATGACTGGAAGGATATGGTCTAGTATATAGATAATCATCCGTCGGCTGATGTTGTCGTAACCTACAGCATTAGATTTAATGGAAAGGATTATCTTCTTGATTTCATCTACAGCTACTGGAGAAAATTGAAACAGATTAATATCAGGACGAGGTAAACCCATTAAGTGTTCAACAGTAAGACGCTTGGTCTGGTGATCAAGAGGACTGTTGGAGACAAAATGAAAATTGATATCATCCAGACCAATCGTCCTTTGAAACTCACAACGGTGTCGTTTACCGATACCTATGGTTCCAAGGAACTTCCAGATATTAGCAGGGGAAGAAGATGAGAAGTTACTAAGAATAAATCGGCGTTTGGCGTTGCGTATCATCTGATTGCACCGATTCCTTGCAACTTTATAAAGCGTCCAGTTTTGATCACATCGATCTCTTCTAAATTTGCCGAAAGCGCGATCCCTACGTCTCATCGCAATCCGAACCCCAATCGTCATCCAAGGCGCAGGTGGACGCTTGAGCTTCACTTTTTTGATGGGAGCATGTACGTCATATAATTTAAGGATAGCTTCATTCAAAGCCCCAACTTTTTCATCCACAGTGGGTGCAGAAACCACGCTGTTCCAATTTATTTTGGATGCATCCACACAGAGCTTTTCAATATCCAAGCGACCAAAACAACGCATGTGTAGAGTTTTAGCTGGAGGTTTAGGAGGTTTAAGGACGTAAGAAAGGAAGGAGTTATATGGGTCGATAAAGAATAAAAAAGAGTAAAAGAGGACATTTTAAGATGGAGAGCTTTCATAGAGTTTTGAACGTGGTAGAGCCACGCTGCAGCTAGCATATGCAGCTATATTAAATATTATTATACTGTCAAGGTTTTTTGCCTTGCCAATTTGACGTAAAAGGACCAATATAGTTTTAATGCTAACGTTGGAAGCTGCTGCTATTACAACCGTAGATTGAGTATCCTCAGCTTCCACAATTGCCTTTAATTCTTCATTGTCGACAATGTTTTCGTTCACAGGTTCATTTTTCCGGCTGAAATTTCCAGAACAGAAGGAAGCAAACCAATAACGGGTGTTTCGTTCGTTCGTAGTATTCGCTCCATAAACGTCATAGATGTTGCATGCTAATCGTGCCGCGTTGCTGCTACGACGGACAAATTCATAATTGCTCGAATTTTAACGTATCTATGATGACGAAAAAGATTCAATTGCGATTAATATATAACGCTAATCAATAAACAAATGACTAATTATGAAATAAGAATTCCATGTTTTTAAAATAAAATTAATTTGAAGTTCGACAGTTTAGCCGAACAAAAATTATCGGATCGACAATTTTCTAAATAAAGACCTATATGGACACAGCTTATCGAGAACTTGTGGATAATTTCCGGAAGGTTTTTATACACTCTAATCTAGACACGCGGTAGCGTGTCAAGCCAAGTTCAAGCAGAATGGTGAGCAGCACCGTATGTAATATTACACGAACCATTTGGAGCCACTGTTGACCCCCTCATAACTCTAAAACTATTTCACATAAACGTGTCAAATTTGGCTCATATATTAAAACTTGCAAGATACATATATGCTCCAAATTTCATAAACACATCTAAAACGGTTATTTAGATATTATCGTTCAAAATTCGTCATTTTTATCACTGACTGACCTATAGATCAAAACTCTAACCCAGTTTCAGATGACCTAGAAAGTTCAAATTTGGCATGCAGATAGGTAATTAGGTGAATACATAAATAAATTTTAGGACTGACCATTGAATTTGGCACCCATTTAGATCTCACCTCTTTTGCCGTTGAAGTCAACAACCAAGGCATATGTCATAATATTGAACTTTGCTATCATTTTACATTTAGGTTTCTGATGGAATATTTTTTACCTTCATTAGTCCGTTACAGTTACTTGCTATTTTATGGTTCTCTTAAACTTGACTTATTGTTTCTAGTCGCCCCTTAAAACAAAATGTGACAGATTTTAGTCCGACTTTAAATTCGGACCCGGGTCAAGATCAACAGCCACGTTTACGACCGCTCTCTGCTATGTAAGTGCTCACTCACGTATTAAATTATAATTTGTCGGAAATTTCAGTATTGCATTATTGTATGAGTTCTTTGTTGCAACATTTTTCGTCTTTATATTTGTGGCGGCTAACAGCGGACACTACAGTGACTGTACTCTTAACTGAATGTAAATATTTGAGACCTGAATGAAGCTTAGCTTCACTTAGTGTTCAAAACTATTTCAGAATCTTCAAATAAATGATCAAAAGTTTTGAATATAAAGATCAGCTGCGGCAAATTCTTACTAAACATTGTTTTACTTAATATAAGGCAATACTTGACCGAAATCCCACCTAATAGTAAGCAGCGTTGCAACCCTGGATAGCCAATGTAGATTAACTGTCTTAGTGTAACAAGCTTTAGTTATGTTCATTGTTTACTCTTGCCTTGAAACACTTGTAATCGGACGGATAGACCAGCGTTGAGAAATTATACCACTCCTATGTTTTACGCAAAGTCGAAACAAACCATTTATTTTAATGCATGGAATATCGACAAAAATACTATCCATTTGCACGACGATGAAAAGAGGATAGGAAATTTAATTATATAATCCCTGCGTACACTCTTCCGAAAAACGGTCATGTCAGTATCAGTATCGAGTTAACATTATCGAGTACGCTTTAAATTGAGGTCAATACGTACGCAAGTTCCATGACGTACGTAATGTAAAATGTAACAGAAATAATTAATTAAAAACAAATCAATGTTATGTGATAATTTATCACATAATCGGCGGTGAATAAAATTATGTAAGGAAACCTGCATGTTCAAGAAATTAAACAACACTATTTTACTGGTAAGAGAGATATATAGCATTATGTCCCAATCTTTAGTAGTGACGACACACCAGCCTTTAGCTGCAAATTAGGAGTTTGCAGCGGGTATCTATTGCCGGCAGTGATCACTTAGTCACTCCTTCAATGGTTTGTAGACAAGTCAATAGTTTAAAAAATTCTTACAAATATAAAATAATTGGTATCTCCTCAGTAAAATATTTTGTTTTACTCATTATAAGCCAGTGTTTAACTACAACCAAATAAGTGGTAATCAAAAGATAATTATTAAAAAATGTTGACCGATGATCGCAATTGCTTATAGTACGTACGTGTGAATAGTTGTAATAATTATTCTTGTTTTATTTTTTATAGGATAGGGTGACAAGAGCACACAGTCCACCTGATGGTAAGTAGTTGCTGTGACCCATAGATATCTACATCTATCCTCGATTACCAATCAAAATGCAGATGTGTTGTTACCCGTGAGGACTTAGGTGGAATGGCTCGTTTCCAGTAAAAAGGGTCTCCGGTTCTCTACACTCACCATACGAAACACATCAGCATTAAGCTACTATTTGACGCTGGTATTTTGTGAGAGCGTGGTCCCTCCCCGGTCGAGCCGACCCTTTCGTGCTACAGCTATGCTACTAATATAACTGCAGCATGGCTCTACCACGTAAAGTATAATGCAAAGTGTCTAGTATAATGAGAGAACAAATGAACATCCTCATCTTATTTCCTTTATCGGTTCTCCTATGCTATTGTGTAAAATAATAGGCACACTCTTTACCGGCTAATAGCGGGAAAAGAACAAATAGGGGCGTGATGGTTATTAAAGTTTAATTAACAAAAAAAATTATACCATTATTTAATGTAAATATCACGTATTTTGCTTTCTTAAAAACCTTAGGGTTTCCAAAGTTATACGAAAACCACCGTGCCAACAAATCCACGTTTGCAGCGATAGCACGGTATTATTTTTGGGTCATGTTTACGCTACCGAACTGCAGTCTCTGTGATAAGTGCCACTTCTAGACTGTTTACTTCATACTTACACAAACATATATGGAATTAAAAATATTTATAAAACGAGTTTTTTTTTGTATTACTTATGATTATTATTCTTTATATTTTATATTTAAATAATATTTAACGTGTATATTATTTTAAGTTTCATTAAACGTAAAATAAAAATTCGTTTCGACATAAACTCCGATATTGACTTACGGTATATTAACTTACGATATATAAATCTCATATCCGATCTCCACATGCAACGCTCACTTCATGTCTAAGAACAGTATCATCGAAAAGGATGTAATAAAGCCAAGAGGGGAAGCCAGGAGACCCATAGCACAGGGTAACCTAGTTTGGGCTCCTGTCTCCCACAACTACTCAAAAACTCTTTAACTATTTATGAAACTATTGTAACTATGTAAAAAGTGGGAGAAATAAATGTTTATTATTATTGTGGGGTATCTATATAGTTTTCTCATCTGGTTAGGTTCTATAAATATATAATTATAAATGAAAATGAAAAGATAAATATACATAAATATCAATAACATAAAATAAATATAAAAATACATAAATAAATAAAAGCCCAACCAGATGGAGGCCCTCGGCAGGGGAGACCAAACGGCCGAGGGTTAGGGGGAAAGGGAAAGAAACCGGCGGACGATGCGAGCGGTATCGAGGAGCACCGCCTTCTGCATTTGAGCCCGGAGCGGTCCGCCACGTAGTCCCAGTCACCTCAGATGACCCGAGAGGCTGACTGGGATTATCCCGTTTGCAGAGACGACTACAGGAATAATTTCAGTCGGCAGACCACTCCACATGTCGGTCACCTCGTGAGCCAGGTCCAGATATTTTGTTTGCTTGTCTGTTTTGGCTTTCACGAGGTTCTCGTCATACGGAATGGTAATGTCGACCAAAAATAGCCCTGACTGTGTCCGGTCCATCAGCACAATATCAGGCTTCTTCGCAAGAATAGTCCTGTCTGTGATGATGGCCCGGTCCCAATAGAGCCTGGCGCGATCATTTTCGAGCACGGCTTCCGGCAAGTACTTGTAATACGGCAATTTCCGATCCACGAGACCGTATTTCAGAGCGAGCTCCTGGTGAAGAATTCTGGCTACTAGGTTGTGCCTGTGCAAGTACTCAGAGTTAGAAAGCGCCGAACAACCGGAGATGACATGCCTAAGTGACTCACCGGGACGGCGACAAGCTCGACAGATGTTCACGGTGCCATCCTTTAGGATGTATCTCCGATAGTTGTTGGTCTTAATAACCTGATCCTGTATTGCACAGACAAAACCCTCGGTTTCCCCGAAGAGATCATCAAAACGTAGCCAGTAGAGGGAGGCTACTGCGTCTACGAAAGGCTCATGTAGAGCCTTGTAGAACCTCCCGTGGAGCTCCTTCTCCTTCCATACGGTCTCCCGGTCGGAAATTGTCTGCACTGCCGGGTCTTGCCATTGCTCGTTGGCTAAGGATAGAGGGGTAAGCCTTTTATCACTAGAAATGACGTCATTATAGAATGGATCATCCGATCTCGCCAAGAAGTATTGACGGAGACTGCACACTTCGCGATTATGCATGGTGAGAGCGCTCAGAAAGCCAGGCCCACCACACTTTCGCGGCAAGTACAGCCTCATTACCGACAATCTCGGATGATGCATCCTATGGGACGTCATGGTAGTGCGGACTTTTCTATCCAGGGCGTTAAGCTCAGTCTGAGTCCACCTGAGTATGCCAAAGGTATACATGAGGACAGGCATAACCCAGCAGTTATATGCGTGTGACTTATTCACACCGGACAAAAGGCTGTTAAGCACTTTGGTCAAGCGTGCATAAAACACGTCGCAAACTGACTGTTTCATACCAGCCTCATCGATACCGATGTTCTGTGACATACCCAGGTATCGGTATGTTTCAGCCTCGGAAAGGGTCCTTAAGTTGACGGGCATAGACAAGTCTATGCCCTCAGAGTTAGCAACCCTTCCCCTTTCAACATGGATGACCGCACACTTATCCGTCCCCAGCTCCATTCCAATGGAACTTCTAAATTCACAAGTGATGTTTAGCAGTTCCATAAGGTGGGGGCGACTGGAGGCAAATAACTTGAGGTCATCCATATAGAAAAGGTGGGTCACTTTAGTCCCTCCTTTCCGCAGCTGAAATCCCCTCCCGGAGCCCTCCAGTAAGGTACTGAGAGGGTTCAGAGAGAGGCAGAACCAGATTGGACTCAGACAATCGCCCTGGAAGATACCCCTTCGTATCCTTATGTGGTTCCCCGCAGCCGTCATCCGCTCGCCCAGACGACAAAGCATCGTACTCCACTGCCCTGCCACTGACACACTGCCACTGCCTAACTGTACAGTCAATGTTGTACAGCTCGAGGACCCTCTTTAGCCATGTATGGGGCACCGAGTCGAACGCCTTTCTGTAGTCTATCCAGGCGGCAGAGAAGTTCCGACGGTTGCGTTTCACCACTTTGCCTATGACTGCGTCAATGAGGAGTAGTTCCTTAGTTCCGCGACCACCGCCCCGACGTCCATTTTGAGCGCGTGACATCACCTGGTTTAGCTCCAGGTGACGAGTGATTCTCGCGCTCAAAATGGATGTCAGTGTCTTATATATGGTGGGTAGACACGTGATGGGGCGGTATTTGCTCGGGTCTGTGGTATCCTGATCTTTAGGAACCAAGTGAGTGATCCCAGTAGTGAAGAGGCTCGGGAGTGACTTCTGGTCGAGAGCCTCTTGAAACTGTCGGGCGAGCACAGCGTGACACACTATGAACCCCTTCAGCCAGTAATGATGCAGCCTGTCGAGCCCCGGACTTTTCCAGTTCGGGGCCCTACGGACCGCCTCAGCCACGTCTTCTGGCGTTATGGTGATGGGGTCCATAGGCGCAACACTCGCACTCTGGCTCGCCACAACTTCCATCCAAGGGCCCTCGCTGTGGTTTACGGGCTCTGACCACAGGCCACGCCAGAATGCGATAATGTCAGCCTGATCCGGTCCTTGGCCCGCTCCACATACCTTTGGTCGCTCCAATGATTTATAGAGCCTCTTTAGATCACTCTGGAAGAGACGATTCTGGTTGAACCGCCTTGACCTCTCGGAAAATCGTCGAATCCGCTTCCCCCAAGCAGCGATCTTTTGCTTCAGGTCGTCTATTCGCTCCGTTAGTTTCTGCGTGATATCCGGCTGGGAAACGCCATCCTAACGGTGCGCATAATCCTCGGTCTATTATTACCCGACCTGAAGCTTGTCAGTCTGCCGATAAGGGCCCTTGCCTTTGCGATACGGTCCTCGATTCTTTTTCTCCAGGCTGGGATGGCGCTACTTTGTGTAGTAGCGCGTCCAGCCATGGGAAGTTTGGCGCCAATAATACGGTAAACTGCCACTGCGGCGCCAAAGAGAATCGAGTCCGTCTCGCAAAGGTCCCGGCTGGCTTCCAAATAGGTCACCAGCATTGGGTTAAGAGCCCTCACGACAGCCCGATTTCGCTTGCTTAGGGGTATGCGGGGAAGTCGCGGTCGGTTTTCCAGAGGGGTGCTGCGCGTTTCCAAACTCGCCTCTTCCAATATACTCCTCATTTACTCTAGTTCGTGGGAAACTATTTCATCGTCGTTCGAATCAACCACAACTGGAAGATCCATGGCGGCTTCCACGTGTGGATGCTGGTCTGTCGAATGTGGAGCTGCATCTCCAGCCATAGCTGATTCATTCGACGACGGAATAGCCTCACGTCGTAGTCGTTCGAGTTCGACATCATCAAATATTTTCGAGCGCATGATGTACCGAACTAAGTCTGCCAGGTTTTGTTCCGTGACGGGGATAGACGGCTCCAGCTCAGCAAAAAAGCAATGCATCCGAGACCTATACGCTATTCCCACAGTTTCTTCCCCTTTCGCCCTATAGTACGCCCGCAATGCGTTTTCGTTCATGGATTTCGTCCAACGCATGCGACGTGCTCCACCAGCGGCGGGTGCCGCTTGCTGGGTCCGAGAAGACCCAGCCGACACCAAGCCTTCTGGTGGGGATGATGGATGCGAGGGGCTGCTATGTGATCGTGCAGTGTAATTATTATTATTATTATTATTATAAAACTCCAATATTGACATATTTATAATTATAGATATATTAAAAATACGATATTTTATAAAATATTATACTAGTTTGAACTGATCAGTTGAACTGACCGTGTGTGTAGAAGTTTCTTTGGCTTAAATCCGTTCAAACTGATATCAGTTCAACTAATGACTCTAACTGACCGTGTGAGGGGTCCATAACCCTGTTGTCCTTGATCGCCAAGTTTGTGGCTAATTATAACTTCAAATAGCAATTAATAATTTGCTGGCAAGTATTAAACCATGGTTACTCGCTTACTATGGAATTAACAGTTCCATCATGTGATCAAAATCAAACATTAATTTGTATGCAGTTTCATGTATAAAGAATAACACAAGTCATTGTTTACAACACTACTGGGCGTCATTAGTGAAACTACGGTAAAGTTTCAACTTGAGTAATAAGTTTTCTGCGATTGTTGAAGCATATCACGACAAACTTTTCATCATTAGCGAGTGATTTACGTTACGTACGAATAGGTACGTAGTAATATTATATTATAAACGAGCAAGTGCTACGTAATATTTACATAAGCAAGCTTAATGTGACAAAGATGATACTCCCTATTATAGATACGAGTTTATAAAGTTAGCTCTATGTTTCATGAAACATAAGTTTATAGATTGTTCAATTGACTCATTTATTTTATCTTAAGTCCTTTCTCATTGTAAGAGAGTGTCATAATTAGTTTTGTGGTGTTGCTATTTAAGGGAGGGCTTAAGCACAGATACCGTCATACATGAGGGCTTAGCACGTCCGTATGCATATATATCATTAAATTAACATCTCCATGAGCTCTTAGCTATTGCAGAAACAGGACTTATTCATCATGGAAGGTAAAGAAAGGTTTACCATCATTGGCAGGCATATTAAGAATCACAGTACTCAACATCTAAAAAATTTTACTTACACGAGATGGTCATACTGCCATCTATCGCTGCCATGAAATATTACTGCTCTAGCCAATTCATACGCACTCTACCGACGTTAGAAAGCATTATCAAACTACAATGTACTATTATGTATTCTGTGTTACTCCCACACAGTTCGCTTTACATAACTAACATAAGATGTTAAGCTTAGTAAAGCTCGGTTACCCCGGTACAAATTAATTAAATTATATTAAATCTGTCCGAATCAGATTAAAATTTAGTGGGATATAATTACAACATGATTCTCAATAATTCAAAATAATAATGTTTAATTACAATGCTTTTATGATTTTACTAGGTGGTGGGACGCATTTTTGTACCAACATCTTACATATTTCTGTCACCAAATAGCAGTACTTGCACTATTTTGTTCCAATCTGATAGATATCCATCAGAGAGGCGTTTAATGCATTCTCGGTATTGGATGATTTGCTAATAATGTGAGTAATTTAAAAAATCGTTAGCTAACGGCACTACCTGACGGTATAAATATGAAATTTCGTCTTGATAATATCATTACTCCTTATGTAACCGTCAGTCATAGACCACGCGAATGACTGACTCGACAATGTTGAAAAAAATCGAACCCAGTGCGGTGATTAAATTCTTCACTAAACAGGGAAAAACTCAAAAACATCCAAGAAGAAACCGTTTATATATAACCGGTGGCCGTTTACCAAGACTCTGTTATTTCAAGGTCAACGGTACAGAAGTGGTTAACTGAATTTAAAAGAGGCAGGGAATGCATCGAAGATGGGCCCCGCCTGGGAGGGCCAATTACAGCGACTACTGAAGAAAATGTGAAAATTATTAAATTACTTGTATTAGAAGATTTCTAAATAAGAGTTAAGATGTTCGCAAATATAACTAACATATCTGGTGGTATCATGTGTGGCAAAGTAATATTAATAATCATTCCGTGTTTTTAAGTTTTACCTTTTACTGTTTCACACTTTATTTTAATGTGCGGCAATTTTGAGGAGAAAAACTCCCGTTGCTGGTTCAATAATATTTGAATTTGACAATTGAACAGTAGCGGATTTATTAGCAGACTTAGTAGGCTGGCCTAGCGGCAGATTTATGGGGCGGCAAATTTAAGACATTTTTTTATATCTTATACAAATTAAAGAGATTTAATTTTTAAAAGGAAAGCTAAAGAAATATTTTCTACCATTATCTCGAAACTCAAAACACTTTTTAGTTCTTTGCTCTGCCCACTCTTTAAACAACTGCGGCTAATAAATGTTACACAAAAATTTGTCACTTCTTCACGTTGCTTCAAGAAATCTACGTTTTTTTATAAGTTCAACACAATGCTGGCAAAAAATAATGAAAAAATTTTAATATGTGATTGTGAACTAGGGGTCTCTATACGTCACTGCCCGGATTATTTTTACAACCCAAAGATTTAGTTAAGATTGCACAAGAAATAGTCGAATTGTGGAAGTCGGTAGAGGCGGCAAAATTTTAATAGCCTACTGGCGGCAAATTTGTGAATCCGCCACTGCAGTTGAAGCAAAATGCCGCGCCAGGTACAGCAGTCTATGGCCTTTATGTGTAAAACCTTCGAATAAATATAAAGATACAGTCCACCTTTTTTTTTCGACATCGGGAAACGCCTACGTATACTTGCCTCGCGGGGCAAGGACGGGTTATATCGGACTTGCACCGACTAAAACCGCATGGTGTTCCGGCTTCGTCACATATTGGCAGGGACACGGGAACGCTTTCGCACACATCCGCGGCCCCACCAGTGCCGGCCGCCCCATGGCGGCGCCTCCTCGGAAGAGGACTACTCCCCCCCTTCTTCCTTCTCAAGTAATGTGCACCAGGACACATGGAGTGCCTTCCTCTACGACCTCCAACTACACCTGCGCAACCGAAGCCCCCGTGTCCGATGCGCAACCGACGCCCCCGTGTCCGATGCGTGAAGGCCATAGGGCCAGGAAAAACAAGCACTCAGAAGCAATAACCTTCCTGACCCCAGTAGTGGATCTGGTCTAAGGCTTTGCAACCAACCAAGATTCGGCTGCAGAGGGGAGTGAGAGTGGTGGCTCGCAATACCGACACTCTTCTTCCCCCTCAACGCCACCACCATCGCATCAACGGTGCGGCCCCGTTTGAGTCGTGAAGGATAAGGCGAGTGGCGCATCGCCATACCAACATTCCTCTTCCTCCGTGACTCCACCTCGGCTGCAACGGTAGGGGGAGGCCACCCCTCGCACCACAGTTCACCAGCACACGAAACATCCGAAGTGGGTTCGCTAAGCCCACCTGGAGTGGCCACCCCGGGCCAGCTATGTGAGTTCCGTTCAGTACAGTACAGTACTAGTTTCCTACAACGGAAAATTCGTGAAAATATGCCAAAGTTAGATCTGTTTTATATTTCTGCTGTTTGAACTTGACGACTACGTGAAAGTAATATTTATATATCATTAGATTTATAATGAATGTCAGAAATACATCAATTATATAAAACAGAAAATATTACTTGGTATTATTTTATTTTTCTCGTTTATGTTATGACAACTAAGTAACACACAACTACGGATTGCACACGCTTTAAAGGTTTTATTTTTTGCATTAATAAAATAAATTGTAGACATTACCTACACAAGCAGCTTCAAATCCCATGTTCATAATATTAGAGATTTATTCAATTCCGTACTGATTTTAATGATGTGACTGTGTTTTAGTTAGTACCGTTTCTAAAAAAAATAAGAAATGTACTAAAAGAAGTGAATAAAAAGTGAATTGAGCCTAACATTGTCTAACGACTTCTACCTGTAAAGGTCTTTGATGTTCTACTTGGGAATTCGCTGAAATACGCTTTTATTAAGCGCTACTTCCAACGTTTACAGCCGCGAAATGCAACAGTAATGAAAAATTATTAGCTTTTGTATCGATTGTATATTTAGTCTTTATTAGTGTTATGTTTTCATTGCATTAGAATCTTTTTCTTCAACATCGATACCTTAAAAATTCGGGTAATTATGGAATATGAGTACGATCATGGCAGTAACGTGGCACAAGCGGCACGCAACATCAACGACGTTTAACGGAGCGAATGCTATAAATGAACCCATCACCTATTATTGGGTTGTTCTACTCCGTTCTGGAAATTTAACCTTAAAAAATTAACCCAGCTGTCGTCCGAAAAATTAGGTTGATAATGACAAATTAAAAGAGATTGTGGAAGTTGATGATACTCAATCTACGGCTGAATTAGCAAAAACTTTCGACGTTAACACAATATTACAAAACAATATTGGTCATGGGTCAAATTGGCAAGATAAAAAAGCTTGACAATTAAATGGGTTCCACACGAACTCAATGATCGCCAGCGCATGCATATTACCTGCGATCTTCTTACCAAACGGGACAAGCAATTTTGCAGTTGTGTACCGTGAGAAACTGAACACAATGCCATCATTGTTCTTTGGTCAATCGCTCGTCACCGCTGCTGCTGTACGACAACGTGCGACCTCATACTGCACAGGGGCCGGTCTCCAAGTTGCAAGAGCTGGGGTTGGAAGCTCTCCATCATCCACTGTACTCAATAGACGTTGCGTCTACAGAATTCTATTTTTTTTCTAGAATTTGGATAACTTTTATATACAATATGTATCGTAATTAACGCACACACCCAGACACCCCAATTAGTATATTATGTTAATAATAATAATCATAATACATACACTGAATTTTTAGTTAAACACTTTTATGCATTGATTATTTATCACAGTACAAATCCAAGAACGCAAAGACTTTAACGTGCTTGAAATAAAGTTCATTTTTCTTTATTTTTATTGAATGACAGAATTTGTAATAATACCAATAAAACCGCACTCTTAAAAGTTTTATTGCCTTAAGTTACGGTCCATTTCAGTTTGTTTTGACTGTACAGATTAAGTGCGACTGTAATTTACATTTAAAATTATATTTATATTTATATTTAAAATTACCTATATTAAAAATGATTGGAATCGATTCAGTAAACGATTCTGAACAAACTACTTTCTCAAAGTGCGTTAATTACGTTACATATAGTATAAGCATATTATAGATAAACAGGAAAAAAATTAAATACCCGAGAGGTAGTACATAATGCCTTTGAAGAATTCGTTACCTCCCGTCCAGCTGATTTATTCAAGAAAGGCAACAGTAAACTGCTACTGCATCGGCAGACATGCATCGATTGCAGGGGTGATTTCTTAATTAATTGAAATAAAAAATATAAAAAATACGTTAAGTAATTTATTTTAAAAAATGACCCCATATTTTTTCGCCTAATTTCTAAATTATCACCCCATTTATTGTCCCGTAATCCAATTAATGGCATTATTAACCATCTCGTTAGCCTTCTTTGCATGATGTTAGTTGCAGGTGTCCAAAGACATTGATATTCGTTTGTCTTGTACTTACATAAATTGTTCATCAAATAGGTTTTAGTTTGAAATTCAAAATTGAAATGCATTAATATTTGCCAGGGCTCACAGATTAAAGATCCTTTCGTTATTTAATGCGGTGAGGTTAAAGAACATTAAATTCTTTACCGTGCCAACAAATCGCTCGAGCATAGTAAAAACAGAATAGTAGGCAATCTTCTAAAAAAATTACCGAACGCCGCTAATATGTGTGCGTGCCTGGCACGTGACTGTACAGACTCGTGAGTACGAACCACAGCACGTACACAACGACACTTGCTAAGTCGGAAAGATCAGGCCGGGTCGGAAACGCCCACCGCTGCGCTCTACAATCACCCTTGTTTGAGACTTTGTTGACTTTTAATAAAATTTTGCTAGCAGTCTTTTTTCGTTTTATTTTCTCTTATTGTAAAATAAATTAATATATGCATCTGTTTAAGTAAATGAACTTTTTATTATAAGTTTACATTACTATATATACAGTGAATTTCAGTTATAACGACGGCGGAGGGACCACTTTAATGTCGTCGCTATATCCGGAGGTCTCTATATCCGAAATAATAAAAAGTCATATACATATTTACTTATCATTTATTTAATTATATTTTACACGGGTGTTTTGTGATTTTTCTTTATTTTCAGGGATTTTGATTCAAAACACTCCATAACTTTAGCGCGGTTTTTCCTCATCGTTGATATTGTAGAATGTGAAACTCCAAATTGTTTACACAGATCAACATTGTTTTCTCCATTTTGCAGTCACGAAATGATGTCCACTTTTTCTTTAACAGTAAATGTACGTTTAGGAGCCAAATTCACAAGTTTAAGAAACACTCACTGGAATTTCGATGTAACTGATTCACAAGTTTAACTTCGTAAACATGCTACGTAGTCCTACATACAAACAAAGCATTAGTTTGACCATCTGTGAATGTAAACAAAGGATAAGAAAGCTTAATAGTTTTATGAATGAGTCTTTGTGCCTTTGCCAACTCAGTCGCAATATCCGCAAGGAATTTCTAGGAATCGGTCATAAATGGTTCATAAAAACAAGTCGCTATATCCGAAATTGACGCTGTAACCGAAGTCGCTATTACCGAATCAATTTCTTACGAAAGTATGCTTTAAATTCAAGGGATGTAAGTTTGACGTCGCTATAACCAAAAAGTTAATATCACATAAGATCAAATTAATTTTAAGCATTAAATCTTAGCTGACACCATATTCTCTTGTATTTTACTTATTTGGCATTTTGTTGTAATGTAAAGCTAGAATTTCTTTTTTGACAAACATTAATTATTTGAGAGTAAAGTAAAGAAATTACTAACAAATATGATGCATAGGTACGTATCCGTATGTATTACGTTTGTAAATATTATAACCACTTATAAAACTAAATGAGACTTAGCTGTTAAACAAAAATACAACGACAACCCTGCAACATTAGGTATTTAAGTCTCGCGCGACGCGGGAGTTGTCCTACTACTCTGTTTTACTATGGCTCGAGGCGATAAGATGTTTTATTTAGGTAAGGTTTGCGAAGCCAAAAACAATCTCTATGATAAGTGACACCTATGTGTTCTGTCTGTAGGAATTATTTAAGCTGACAAACGTATCTCACCATCCTGTTGAATTATGTAATGGCAGAAATCGTATGTGTAATTCAATACTTAAACTACGATATCTAATTCTTTTTTATAAGTGTGAAAAATAAGTAATATAAGATAATCTTCTTTTATTCAACATGGATACTATCATCATCATCATTCATCATTACAGCCCTTCACAAGCCCAGTGCTGAACATAGGTCTCCCCCAAGTAACGCCACAAAGCACGGTCCTGAGCCACCTGCATCCATCGACTTCCTGCATGTCTACCGATATCCTCATTTCTGAGGATATCCGCAGATGGATATAAATATATATGAATACTAAATAATAGCTGTTCTATAACAATATATTAATAATTATTATAATACACTATTAATAGTATATAATAAAACTAATAATAATACTAACAATAACCGTTAACGTTTCGGTGACCTCTTCGGGGAAACCGAGGGTTTTGTCTGTGCGATACAGGATCAGGTTATTAAGACCAACAACTATCGGAGATACATCCTAAAGGAAGGTACCGTCGACATCTGTCGAGCTTGTCGCCATCCCGGTGAGTCACTTAGGTATGTCATCTCCGGTTGTTCGGCGCTTTCTAACTCTGAGTACTTGCACAGGCACAACCTAGGAGCCAGGATTCTACACCAGGAGCTCGCTCTGAAATACGATCTCGTGGACCGGAAATTGCCGTTTTACAAGTACTTTCCGGAAGCCGTGCTTGAAAATGACCGCGCCAGGCTCTACTGGGACCGGGCCATCATCACAGACAGGACTATTCTTGTGAATAAGCCTGATATTGTGCTGATGGACCGGGCGTAGACAAGGATATTTTTGGTCGATATTACAATTCCGTATGACGAGAACCTCGTGAAAGCTGAAACGGGTAAGCGAACAAAATATCTGGACCTGGCTCACGAGGTGACCGACATGTGGAGTGGGCTGTCGACCAAAATTATACCTGTAGTCGTTTCTGCAAACGGGCTAATCCCAGTCAGCCTCTCGGGTCATCTGAGGCGACTGGGACTCCGTAACGGACTGCTCCGGGCTCAAATGCAGAAGGCGGTGCTCCTCGATACTGCCCGCATCGTCCGCCGGTTTCTTTCCCTTTCCCCCTAACCCTCCGCCGTTTGGTATCCCCTGCCGAGCGAGGGCTTCCATCTGGTTGGGCTTTTATTTATTTATGTATTTATTTTATTTTATTGTTATTTATGTATATTTATCATTTTCGTTCGTAATTATATATTTATGGAACCCAACCAGATGAGAAAATTATAGAGATATCCCAAAACTAACAATAATATAATATAATATAATAATACTAATAATCTCAAAGCCCAACCTTTACGTCCGAATCGAGCACCGACTTCACGTGGGAGGGGGACACTTGTATTTTTCAAAACTTACAAGCTAATAAGGTTATGGCCACCCAAAATGGAGAAATGGAGAATAGGAATAAACGTTTAATGGCACTGCCTAGGGGCGATCGCCAGGACACGATCGGAGCTGGTGATGGTCGTGTAGCAATGCTAGTCAGCTGAACCTCGTTGAACAGGCGGGTGAGGGACGGGGAGATCCAGAGCGGACGACAATGATCCTCAAATATAACAGCCGATCCTGGTGATACTTTGCTGAGAAGGAATGAGCCTCCTAAAAACATCTCTGCCGGTACATCAGAAGTGATCATAGAAAGCGTAGCAGTAAGCGAAGATGCTACGAGAAAGTGGTCACACGAAGAACTCATGAACTTATGTTCTGTTATTTTAAAGCGAATGTAAATTATAACTTAAAAATTATACTGAGACGCTTGCTCCCATGATAGGGAATTCCGATAAAAATTTGACGTGGTAGAACCATGCTGGTATGTTACGGTTGTAGCACGAGTAGGTCAGCTCTACTGGGGGAAGACCATGCTCTACAGGATAGTAGATAACAGGAAACCCTGTTTACTGGAAACGAAACATTCCATATCAGTCCTCAAGGGTAACAACGCATCCGCATTTTTGTTCTTAATTGAGAACAGATGTACCTAGATATCTATGGGACGCAGTATTCACTTACCATCAAGTGACCTGTGTGCTCATTTGTTGCCTATATATTATAAAAAAGACATGTGATGTACTCAAACACACACAACTGCCACAAGCAGCGCGTCGAACATTTTCATGGCCTAAAAATGCTATCAGAAGTGAGACGAGGCCTTTTGCTCAGCTGTGTGACGTATATAGATTGCGTACGATCCAATTCCATAGCCAGCAAGGAGTCCTGACATAACACCGATGGATTACTATGTCTGGGGTCACATAAAGAGCATCGTGTACTGCGACAATGTGCCAGTGCCGACCCTTGATCAACTGAGAGACCGCATTATCAACGCGACAAACGACATAAGACGAACATTAACCTCAAACGCTATTAAAAGCGAATTAAGAAAACGAATGCGTGTCTGTATACGGAATAGGGGCTCCCATATTGAGCAAAATTTGTAAATCGTGTTAAAATAAATAAAACTAATTTCAATCAAGTGCTTTGTTTCATTTCCTTAATTAATATTGGTTAAAAAGAAAACATAAATTCCTTTGTCTGCTTAGAACTCGACTACCTGACCTCATTCTTTAAGTTTTTTTTCTGTTTCTACATAAGCATACTACAAAGTTGATACTTCATTAGGTAGTTAGATAAATAGGGATGTTTTTAACATGATTTTCACAGTTGATCACATACAATTATCTTTCACAAAATCACTTTTATTTTTACTTATCTTCTGTTTGGAAAAAGTTGTACTTTTAGTAGCGTTACTTCGAAAATTATGAGACTTTTTGCACACTGTAGTATTGATAAATAAGTATCCAGGTTTTCATTAAGTAAAAAAAAATAAAATGAAAATAATGCAGCTGTAAGTTTTTTTTTAGAAATTTTTGTCACCAGACTTTTGGGATTTTTGAAAAAAATAATTAAACCTAAATATCTCGAAATTGGTCCACATTTGCATAATGCATTTTATGGTTCATTTGATAGGTTATGACCGCAACTATCACGCCTTGGCGGGAATACGTCGAGTAACCAGTAACCCTGTATTTAGCAAGCTGTATGCTACTTTCAACTCACAGTATTGTTATATACAGCCATTGAGCTATTATGTACTACGTACTAGAGGCGACACTGCATTCACCTACTTTGTTCCACTCAACTGCGGTGCATACACCGCACCTTAATCAGTCACTCACTAGGCGCTTGTAGAGTTATCACGTGCTGTGTTGATTTAAAAAAAAATCTCTTAATAAAAATATGCCGTCGTGTGTACTTAGATAATGCACAAATAATTCAAGAAATGTCAGTAAAAACCAGGGTATTATTTTTCATCAGTTAATAAGAGACTTAATCAATAAAAAAATATTATAAATTAATAATAAAACAAATTATTCCTAAGACGCCATCTTGTCATGTAATGTAGATTATGAAATTAATTTGTTCAGATGCGACATTTTTGTGGGTACCTACTTATGTATAGGACGAATATATTATTATACACTTTTTTTGTAGAAACATATATGAGTTATCATAATTAGGCCATTTTTTTATTTAAATCTGATCATTATTCTTTTATGTTATTTTTAGGTTTCCACATCAAAGTCAAAGTGGAATAAATTCGTCCATTTTTAACTCTCGCGTGCCCAGCATTTCTGAATGTCTCTTATTAATATAAAATTTAAATTTCATTTATTTATTTAAATTAGAGTAAGTTTTGTTAAACATACATTTAGTATGTTTTTTATATTTGACATAGATACCTTTTAAAATATTTAGATAAAATATCATTAAAATGTAATTGTGATATAATATTATGTCATATTATAATAAATAAGCAGATATAATATACAAAATATATGACAAAATTTAAATATTGTTCTCGATATAATTTACCTATTTAACAATACAATTTATTATTACGTAATGATCATTCTACCTATGCTTATTCTATGATAAAAAACTAACGGCGCGAACACAGAGTAGCGCACATGTTTTGTTTGAAATAGCTGTTCTAGTACGTAAGTACATATTACTTCAATGTACGAGTATACAACACAGTTCATTCTGTCAATCTATACTTACGTAATCATTTTGTTAACAAAATTTATTAAAAATTATGGCGATAATCTCTATTTGGCACTTGTTTCACTTTTGACTATTATGTGTTTGACAATAGATATTGGCAGTATGAACGTAAAAATTGATTGTTTAATTTTATTGTATGCGTTTCTTACACATATTATTTATAAATTTTAGCTTTCTGCATTCCTTCTCCGTATACACTTTACGTCAAATCACATATTCCTCTTTGTGCACAATATGCTTAAAAAGGGGTACAAAGTTTTCTCTTCACGTATTTATTTAAGGATTACTTAGCTTGCGTGTACACTATTTTTTTATAAACTTCTACACTACTTTTTTATAAACTTCCACAAAATTTTCTAAAATATAGTATAAGCGAAAGAATATATCTATAATATATTTTTCTATAACCAATTACTTATTTTTCAAATATTTTCCGAATCAGTCGCGTTTCAGATATTTAAACTTGATTGGGTTATTTTGTCATGACATTAACTAAAATAAAGAAATTCATTTCAACACCAGTGAAGCTTCTCGATTATCCAGCATATAGGACAAATTTACCCACTGTTTTCTTTTTATTACTATTTTCGTTCAGTTTTCGTAATGAAGTCTCCTTCACTCCTGAGTACATTGTTAATCAGCAATTTTAACAAACAACAATTTTAGCGATGCCGGCACGGTTTGAACTGGGCTGCTATATAATATAAAGTTAACTCCTCCCAACCCACATGTATTTTATAGGTAACAGAAGTCACATATATCATGCGTGTAAAACTAAATCACTCGCTGTATGTCAACGTACATGAATTACAGGCTGCGAGCGAAATCTTTTTTCATGTGTTCCAACATACCCGTGTAAAAGGTTGTGTTGATACACACCGAACGGGCAGAGATCGTGACTGTTTACATTCAAATGTTGTAAACATTGCTGTGGCGCATTCGGATACCGCAACGTGCTCTTGAATTTTATTTGTTATCTTTTATAAAACTACGCCTGCAGACTGTTACAATTTCACACTTAATAAATTCGGGTTTTGTTTTAAATTATCTGCAGCTTATTCTGAAAAAAGGAAATTAGCTGTCATTCCTACTTTTTGTACGGTCTTAAATTTTAATTACAAATAAAATCAATATAAACAAATGAACGTATGTCCATATGTCTGACATTGCATCTAAGCTGCTGAAAAATAAAGCCTATCGTTAACAGAATAAACTAAGAATATCGTACATCCAGTAAATTTAGTCTTCCCTCAAAAATTACTCCTAGCTTCTTCAGCATTAATCAACTGTCGTGAGTTTTACGCTTTGTTTGAGTATTTTTTTTTATTACTCGCACTTTGCGTTTTGAACCTTCTTTTTTTCTCTTAATAGTCTTATCTCCACACTAGTCATGTCACACTATATAGATCGGTATGCAGAGATAATCTAACATTTAAACTCTAACCTAACAATGTCAAAATGTAAGTATAAAAAATAGTATTATTCCCTAACATATCTAGAGTAACACAACATATGTAATTAATATGTTACCCAATCATCGACTTTATCAAGCTTGAGCTTAAACTTGAGATTGTCTCCGAATACTGACTGGCCTAGGACTTATCCATGTGTGATGGATGCATTTTATATATGTTAATAAATATTGTGGTATCATACATAGAGAAACTCATAGCAGCAGCATCGCAGTCAAGCAATCAGCTGCCTTCAAAGTATTTTACGTACATTTAGGTTATTTCAAACAAAATATACATAACCGAAAACTGCGTGGTCACGAACGTCTCATAAATCGCGAATGTGCTCGAGGTACAATGCTCTACTAAATCGAAGCAAAAAATTTAATATCTTTTCTTAGTGTCTGAAATATGTACCTAAAATTTGTCCGCAATATTTTACTTCTGTGTCTATGTTATATACTATCATCACATGTGAATGTAACAATTGCTAACTTTTCTTCTAATGAAAACCTCACTTAGTGCGTTCTCTCTATCGCTATCACACACTCTCTTCAATATAGCTTAAATTTTACCGACTAATCATAAAGAGCAAAATCACTTTAGGTCTTGGTTCTGAGATCACCACCTGTCCTGTGAAGTATAGGCAAATCTTTCAGAAATACAAGCCGTTTAGTTCAAATCTTTGAAGAAGTGAATACGTGCATTGGTACATTTAAATATGCCAATAAAGATTTTTACAATTGATTAAAATAGTTGCATAAATCTTAACTATTTGATAGTTCAAAAGTTATTTCTATTCCAAGTATGTGAAAACTTGATCCATAATAACACTTATAATAATCTTACAACTAGTGACGCTTGAGTAGGCTCAATAGTACTATTAAGGCATGCCGGGATAATAATAGCAGCAATGTAGAAAATTCCAAACATAAGTACTAGTAACAAAAATACGGCTAAAAGTTCTCTCTAATTTATCACCTATATATTTTAGATATGTATGCTGCAAGCTCGTACTCGTACATAAATGAGTGTTAAGTAATTACTTGAAAAAACAAATCGAATTTAAAGAGACGTGAAGAGTCTTTGTGGGAAATGAGTCCGTCTTGGTACGACCATTTTAACTATTTCTGCCTATTCTGAATAGCTGTACTCCGATCCGAAGAAAAAGAGAGCCAATTATAGGTTGTACGCATTCCATCTGAATCCTCATAAGTAACAACGATTCGGTAGCCTCTTTGTTTAAAGTTAATGCAGGTATCTATAGCCTGGAGTACCCACTTACCATCTAGTGGACCGAGAGTTCGTTTTCACTCCAGTATTTAAAAACATGTATGCAGTTTACACGCGATAGAAGTGAAACTTTCAATAAAACTAAATTTCGACAGAATGAGGCGAATGCAAAGTATCGGGGAAGGATAATTGTAGGTTTTATTTATTTTAATATTGTTACCAAGTTTATAAATTATTTTGTATTTTATTCTACATATATCACAAACATTACATATTATACAGACTCCACCTTTTCAATTTCAACAATGTTAGGTTTAATTGACAGTAATGGCTTAGTGTAACTAATTTATTTTATTCCTCTAAGCCAACGCTTAACTACAATCCCACCCGATGGTAAGTGGTGATGTAGCCTGGATAGTGCAGCGCACTGAATTTACAAAAACCTATTCACTCTTGCCTTGAAGACACCCACATTGTAATCGGATGGAAAGGACAGATGCTATCAACTTATATCACTCCTGATGACCATGACTTGAACACGTATGATAAAAGACATAGCAAACCGTTTCTTTCGAATGCGTGGTAAGTCAACAATGGAAGGGTGGAGACCGGCAGAACGTCTGCACACTCTCCGAAATGCATTCTGTAGAAAACCGAAAGGCTGGCTACTCTGCACCTTGGTAAGATTGGTTTCCACCGAATTCGGGTCATATTAATACCTACTAGCACGCCTTTCCATTGAATCCAAAGCTGCTTTGTGGCATTTTGCAGCACAGCACATATATAGCAACTTAACACACACACATATATAACATACTCCTTTCTCCTGATTCCTAGCATCTGCTTTGGCCTTGGACTCAATGGTCTATTTTCACTGTCGCTTTTTCTTTTCATTGAGTTCATATAAAGAAGTTTCTAGTTCCAATAAACTATCTGGCAGCTGGTTTGGACCTGGTATAAATAAAAAGTCAAAATTAACACAATAATTGAAGCAAATCTCAACCATTTGCAACTGATGGCTGTCAGTGTATTCCAAAAATTTGCGTCGAAAAGAAGAGGCCAAAAGTGAGCTGCTCCTTCTATTTGTGTAGAATTATGTGTTTTATGTCATCCAGACTGAATTTTGGTTAAGGCGGCTAGTCTAAAACAGGACTATCCATGTGCGCAGATCAAGCTTATAGTGCCCAAGTGTATGCCCAAGTACGGGAGCATTCTCTATTCCTCACTCTCATAGTCCGACGAGACGGCAAAATGATAGAGCCGGAGAGAGAACAAATTCAGGAACTACGGCTTTACGTGCTTTCCGATGTACGAGCGACGGCTCCTGACTCTGGGCTATCAATGAGAATTTCTTGGCAGAAAAACTCATTAACAGAATTTTTGGCCCTATCTAGGATCTCATGACCAGCGGGATCTTACGACCACGAGGTAAAAAAGGCAATAAATTACATACAAAATAATTATAAGTATTTCTGTTTTAAATCGTATTTTATATCGTTAAATATTCTCAACATTAACTTTTGAAATAATGTAACATATTAATTAATAAAGTTAAGAGCACACTGGTAACAAAATTTTTGAAAATAAAAATAAAGTGCATGTATAATAAGCACATGTACATACCATTGTTTGGTTTGAAATCAATAATTTCAGCATAGTTAGACGGATTGGTTTTAGAATATTATTATGTATCACTCGCGGACGTCCGTACGTTATTATCAGTTCGGGCCCACTGAAAACCAGCGCTGTTGCTCCGGCGACAGCATAAGCTGAGTGAGGTCCGTTTGTATGACTCGCCACGACATACTCGTACAATATGAGAAACGATTCTTTTTGTCTTTCTATTTTTTTTTTTAAATTATAATCTATAAGTATTAATACTTTTAAATTGTTTTATCCGTCAAATTGTTGTTTTGTTTCCTATTTTTGTTTTTGTTTGTTATAATGTTTATAATTGATGTGTCAAAATTTAAGTGCCTACTGATGTTTGTGGCGTGCTGCAATAAATCTTTCTTTCTTTCTTTCTTTCTTTCTTTCATTAAGTTAAGATAAAATTCTATAACTTGGGAAACGGAAAAAAACAGCTGAGCAGAGTGCTAATACTTGAAACATTTTGAAAAGAGGTTCATTCACTATAACTTTCGAAAAATGTATAATACTGTACAATAAAATGTACTAAAATATAATTGCAGATAAATCATATAGCTGTGTCAAAATATTTTTATCTCAGCCCATGTTGGTAAAAACTAAAGCAGACTGTACTTGAAATAGGACATGTGTAATAAGCGACTGTTGTGGGATTACTATATTTTATAATCAAGGTAATTAAAACACACTTCATATTTTATATTTGTATAAATTGTCTTTTGAAGTTATTTAATACCAACATAATACAAACTTAAAAACATTAACATGTTATGGTTTTCGCCGCGGTTGATCAGCGGGTGATCTTATGGTCTACCTAACTCATAAATGGGCGTAGGCAGTTGAGTCCAAGGGGAGGCATTTGCCGTAAGTTTGGACATTGCGAAGGCTTTCAATCGGGCTTGGCAGGTGTAATTGAATCACCAGCTTTCTGGCAGATCGGAGCATCAAGGTCGTTGTAGACGGTGCAAGCTCCGATTACAAGCCTATTAATGCTGGTGTGCCACAAGACTGCGTGCTATCGCCAACGCTGTTTCTTCTGTATATTAATGATATGTTGCAAGCCTGCTGCAATACAACATGGGGACCTTCAAGAAAAGAGCTTACTCTTTTCTAAAGGGCCGGCAACACACCTGCAATTCCCCTGGTGTTGCGGTTGATCATGGGCGGCGGTAGTCACTTATCCTCAGGTGAGCCGCATGCTCGTTTGCCCCCTCTTCTATTAAAACTAACTTTACTAAAACAGAAACAGAAACTTTTTTATTCAATGTAGATTATAAACAATACTTATTGAACAATACTTTTTTCATTTACCACAGGTTCGCAGAAAAACTTGTCCTGGGAAGAACCAGCAAGAAACCTAGCGGGACTATTTTTTTTAAATAATAGCTTACAATCACGTTTACAATTAACAACACAAGACAAATTAAAAATAGCTCGGTAGCGATCACCCTTACCAGGGGTTATTATCATCCATAAATTCCTTAATATTATAACAACCCTTTTTATACAAACTCAGTTTAATAAAATTTTTGAACTTTGTGAATGGCACATATTGTATATTTTCTGGGATTTTGTTATAAAAGCGTATATCTCGCCAACATCGCCCCAAGAATGAATTACTGACTCGGTGGAGTCGAGTAACTGGTACTGAATTTTTAAAACTAAAATGTCTACAAATTTTCTAAAAGATTGAAAATATTTTGTTTCGCATTTACTACTATTAAAAATTTATATCTTAGTAACTCCGGTAAAATGTTTAAAGTAATATTGGCTAACTTCTCTCTGCGTCAAGCTCCAACGCCAAAAATCAGCGCAACCTACAAAAAAAGGGAATTGATTATTTTGCGATTTCGTAAACTGAATACTAAAGGAAAATATAAGTATTTATTAATAAATTACCTTTGTGGCTAAATAACGATCATCAGGAGCTTCGTTAAAAAACCTTTTCACTTCATTCGATGTTAATATTTTCGACAATTTAGTTATAAAACCGTCTGATTATCGTTTAAAGAAAGCATTTAGTTTTGGGTATTCATTTATATCCACGTTACTTGTTTTCAGCATACTTTTTGTCATTGAAAACCTCGACCATAACGTAAAAGGTTTCAATTTTGCTGAGAATTCGGAGAAGTATGCCAACATAACATTTTCTGAAAAACTATTTGATTTTTCTCTTCTCTCCAAGCAATAAATACGTCGTATGCAGATACGTAGAGACTTTTTGACTTTTCCGATAAAATGTTCTCCGAACCATTTTGTGCAATTATACTGAGTTCCGGTGGTGTTAATTACAATAAAATGTCGTCGAAATTACTCATCACGGCAGGTAATCTTCATACAAGTTATTAGAACCTCTAGTCTATGGTTCACATATCGTAAGTGACAGCTTCCTTCACCCCCTTCCCCTCCTTCACACCGCTGCCGAATATCTGTCACTGTCATGTCACAGTGTCGTTATTTTTATTACAGTTTCAAAGTTGATCGAGTGTAGTTTTGCGTTGATTTATTTCCGTAACTAATCCTCTCAATTCCTGAAGCTGTAATACTACCTTGTCTTTCAACATGTATAATAAGTGTTGTGTTCCATCGTGCGCTAGTAGACGAAAGGACGTCAGTTTTCATATGTTGCCAAAAAGTGAGATAGGACTCAAAAAATAGTTACAGTGTATTAACTGTGAAAGACTGCGAAGCTTGAGTTCCCAGAAACTTCGTAAACATTTTGTTTGTCGAAAACATTTTGAGAAGAGGTTTCTTGCAATCACGCGCGAAAGAGTTCGTCTTTGCCCCAACGTATTAAAAAAATTATTTACAAAATTTTATAGTTACCTACTCCACTTTTTCCTGCTATTGGACTTTTTTAAACCTCTCAAATGAACCACACATACCCAATGGTGCAACCGGGAACAAAACCCGTTCTACATTTACAAAGAGTTATAGATTAACGCAGCGTCGATTTTTGTTTTAGATGAGGTAAAAAAGACATATACATTTATTTATTTTAAGTAATTATATTAAAATGATACATAAATAGAATAATAGGCCTGGGTATAGAATTTGTATCGATATATTTTGTCACACTGTCCTATCTCTATTTTTAAACGTTACCTTCACTAGGATTTTCTCCTCTTTCGTGGGAGCAGTTTATATATATATATATATATATATATATATATATATATATATATATATATATATATATATATATATATATATATATATATATATATATATATATATAAATAGAGCACTTCTGCTATCAGTGCCAAAATGGCGAAAATCAAATCGAATCATCGAGTCACGTGTTATAGCCAGTCCAGCTAGAGGACAGTGCTATGATGTCTTTTAGATTCCCAATACGTAACCTAAACCATTGGGCTGCTATCGCTTTATTTAGCTTACTTACGTTTTAAAAAATAAACTTGAGTAAGCAAAATTGTGCTTGAGTAAGCTGTCGTCTCGTTATCGAAGGGAAAATTCCCTTTAAATGATCTAAAAATGTTAACGTGAAAAGAAATTCAATGGTACTTTCATGCTCGACGTAAGTGTAAACGGATGTAATTTGATCATAAACGCGGTAAACAGACTTTGAAAATACGTGAAAGGGATACGCTTGTTGAATCCATAGCCTATTTATTAAATAAACAATCTCCAAAGGTCATAGGTATATAAATATATTAAATTATATGCAACACAACGGGCCGTATTTGGTATTGGATTTAAAATTTTCAAAATAATTTTAACAGAAAATAAAATTCTTCTTCGCATACCCTATTTCGTGGTATCAAGACAGAATTTCGGAATCAGAAGTTAATTTGTAGATATATGTTATAAAATTTTTTGATTAGGAAAAACAGGAGATAAACTACTAAAATGACATAAAATTATGAAATTTGTTAAACAAATAATTATGACCTTTATTAACCGAATGCAGTGTTAGTAAGAGTAGCAAAAAGTAGGTTCAAGCGTTTTCGGATAAACTTTATAAACAAATTAAAATAAGGAACATATCACAAACATACATGTACCAAAATTGTATACTGATTCGAAAAATTTTAAATAAAGATATACGCACGAATACAACTTTACCAAAAAGTATATAACTGCACAAAATGAAACTTAGGCGAAACAACGATATTGAAGTAATAACATCGCGAACAAACTTCGGTAAAAATGTATTACGATTAAGGTTTCCAAATATATAACAAATTATCTAAATATATTAGACTCAAAATCAATGCACACATTTAAAAGACTACTTAAGTATCACATTTTGAAAGAGTAAGCCGACTTACACATATATAAACAATATAATATAATATGTAAGTTTTGTATGTATAGAGATATATATGTATGAATACTTTAATGTTTCAATAACTGATATAAATAAATACTTAATATCTAAGTTAACATCTGCTTATACACTCAAAAACACCAATTATTTATGTTCCTTCGAAATAATAAATAATATAAATATTACAACAGCTCATTAAAGATATTAATTTTAATGCATGACACTTAATTAGGCTTTTCTTAACTATCAAAACTAATCTACTATACTACTAGTAACAGTTTATGCGAGTCAAATCCAGTAGTGCTTATCTGTGTAAATCGGCATTAAGAAGTCGGCGGCCGAATTTGCACGGAGTTTGACGAGCCATTGCTGTCGCTAAACAATTTTTTTAAAACCACCTACATTTAGTTAAGTATCTTTTCGGTAGTTTTATTGTAATTTGCATTATTACGTTGTACGAATACCCCAAACCAAATTTATATTAAGCTGTAGATATGTAAGTCACATAAGTGAATGTAAAACTCTTGAGATAATTTTTTTATTTCTTGACTTGACTTTCAACGAATATCGCTCAGTGATTCTTAAGTACGCAACCACTGTCGACACACTTACGATCTTGACCATGTTGTTAACGAGAATTCTGTGGACGATAAAACCTACTTGGGACAGATAATCGTCTTCCCGGTGATAAATAATTTACTGAATTCAATGACTACCATGTTCTCTCCCTATCTTCGTAACTGTCATTAAACTGATTTTCTGATTGATGGTGATTCTGATGGCCACCCATCTCTTGGTTTGTTTCATCCTGTCACCTGTTACGACGACATGCGGGTAGTAAATATTCTTACACCGTCACCGAAAAGTCACGGCCTTTTAAATGAATATATTTTTAATAAAATTCAATACAGCTCTCGTTAATATACTATAAATTTCATAAATTACCTTGTCGTGAAACACGTTTTTAATGTTAAAAGTCTAAAAAATAACAAACTTCTAATAAGTTACATTAATGTAAACGTTACCTAAATACGTCTTATTCGTCGATGGAATTGCTCTAGTTTAAACTCAATGCCCCTGTAGTAAAATATCGAAAACAAGAGTCCAATCCGTCTCTGTCCACAACCCCTGCTTTCTGACGTAAATTAATGGGTTACTTAATTACAGTAGTAAACACCAGGTGTGCCTCTTTGCCCCTCTACCGCCGAGAACAAAATGCATATAAAGTGAGCTTTCATACCGTAAATGATGAAGTGTTTAACGTAATGCTACTCAATAATAATAGTGGAATACTTTTTAAAGATTGATTCAAAAATAACAAAATAGCTAATTAAATATATATTTTATTCTTTTTAATAAAAAATATGGATATCAGAGAAAATAGAATTAGCAAAACGAGTACATATTTTCCTTTATTCTGGTATTTTAAACACATCTACGTAGTAGAGCTACATTGCAAACTAATATGCAGCAGGCTGTAGCAAAAATGAATCTGTTCGACTGAAGAAGAACCACAGTCTTACAGAATATTACCAGCGCAAAATAACAATATCATATTTTCTTATGTTGAACTACAAGAACTGAAGACCCTTTTTACTAGTAACAAGGCTTTTTATCGTAAACCTCGTGAAGAAATGAGTAAAAAATTTATGTTTCCGTTTCTGTAACTGAAATAGCCCAGCAGAATAGTACTATAAAATAGCAATGGCTCGGAAATTTATCTCGAAGTACCGACAAATGATGGGCAAGAAAAGTTCTTGAATTACAGTCTCTTACTAGCACAAGTAGACCCCACTAAATGTAATAATGTCCTCCAGACCGAAATTCGGAAAAAGCGACCAGTATCAAAGGAGATTAGTCATATGCGCAGGACAGGTCTATTGTGCCATTGCGCATTCCAGCGAGGTTCGCAGATATTTCCGACGTGTTGTAGTTTGTTTGTACTTTGTTCGTGCTTTTCTTTTGTTCATGTATTGTATTGTTTGTAAATATCTCAAACAAACCCAAACGGCTCTTTTCAAAACCACCGAAGGTGTGCAATTGCATATTATGTCATACAATCTATCTAGCGGTAGTGTGCTTTCTGTGTGCTTTGTTAAACACGTCCTTGTCAGCACTGAATATGAAAATAAAGAGTGGAGACAGCTCAAAATTGGTGTATTTTTAATAAATTGCTAAAAACAACAAAACCATATCTTGGGCTTGCCCTAGTTTGGAGCCCTAGTTTCGCCACTGGTTTTGGCTGGTAAGAGTTCGGCATAACCTTTATGTTGCCCCCGCAGCAGGGTCACTACTATAACCACTAGATCAATGAGCCAGAACTAGATGTAGCTATGACCTGATAAAATATACAGTGGTCGATAAAAAAAAGTTTTTACGAATTAAGTTTTGGACCATGAAAAACTATGTAGATTAAACGACTCTCGAAAAAAACGGAATAGCTTTATAATATAAAAAGTTAAACAAACCCCTTGCGTGGTCACGAATATTGGTAATATTACTCAATAGTTTTATGCAATCAAATATAAGGATACTTGGGATGATAGTAGAAAGTATATTTAAGTAATAATATTTATTTATATTTTTACACAAAGTGGTTATTAACTAAAAACCATTCGACACATTATAAAAACAAAAAAATGTACTTAATTACACACATAAGAAAATAATTCATCATTTCTTGGGAACGCTCAAATAATCTAAATGTATCGTAAACTTCACCGCGATTCATTTTGATTACGGACAGGATTAAGCTTTGAGATCCGTGGGAGACAGCAGATGGAGATACCAGTAAAGCGATGATTACACGGCCCTTCTAAGTTATATTGTGTATACGAGTATGATTATCCCTTAACTATTAATTTACATTTCTGTCCTTGTGTATATTGCTCAACCCTTAATTTAAGTTTTAAAATAAGCATACAATAAAAAAACATTTTATTGCTGTTTGGAACTATTTGGAAATCCCAATTTTTGCTTTTAATTTCATATTTTCCAAACCCAAAAATATATTCATTTTGATTCCACATAACTGAATTTATCTTTTGTGTTAATATTGCTTCGTTTGTTGATTTTAATCTGATTTTATCTTTTAAATAAACACAGAAAGGACCCGTTGTTTATAACAATTAGAGGTTAAAATAACAATACTTGAAAATATACCATACCATGTCGTAAAGCGACAGTTAAAAACTAAAGGACCTAACCTAACAATGAAACGACCAAAAAGAAAATAATTTATTTAAAATTTTTAAAGATATTTACAGTTTCTTTTATAAAAAAAAGGTATGAAGGTGATGATGGGCTGTAATGATGATAGTGAATTACAATTTTTTTTAAAAAAAGTTAATAACAAAGATAAATGAGTACTGAAACGATGTATGCACAGGCTATGCCTATGGTAGGTGCACAGCGCCTGATCTAGGTACACGCAGCGCTTGAAGTAGGCACACACAGCGCCCGGAGTGGGCACACACAACGCCCGGAGTAGACACACACAGCGCCCGGAGTAGACACGCAGCGTCTGGAGTAGGAACACGCAGCGTCTGGAATAGGCACACGCAGCGTCTGGAGCAAGCACGCACAGCGGCCAAAGATAGCGCGGGCACTAGTAGGTGGAGGCGTAGGCGTGGCTAGAAGACGACTTCAGGAGAAGGCAGAGGCTTGCAAGATACCGAGGCAGTGCGGATAAGGCCTTTAGGAGGTGCTTCTCGTATGAAAGCTGAAGTGAGACTCCCCTTTATTGGTTTTTTTTTTTGCGCCCGAAGCAATTAAAGGGCTACCCTGTACGTAGGGAGGCGGAAAATGCATTACGCATACCACGATAGCCGGTCTATCGTGGTTATGAGGGGCTCACTGTCCTACCGGGGACCCTAAGTGATACCCTCTAAAAACCGCCTTTGGGGACAGGCAGCCGGCTGATTAAGCTGTATTGTGCCTTATCGTGAGCGACCCTCTTTTGGGAAAAGAGGGCGCAGGCGGCTACGAGCCGCTGAGGGAGTGCCTATGAAGGCAAATTAATATTAGATAGTACAATAATTTAATTTAATTAGAGTTGGCCTGAGCCGCCAGGAGGCAGTTCAGGTCGTTTGTCAGTTTATTAGGCGGGTCCGAGAGAGAGTTTCTCGGCCTGCGGACTCGATAGCGAGAGGGGTGGGGCTGCATAAGTAGCTGCCTCACGAATTAATTGGTTTGGGTGCGACTCTGAGGCTTTGAAGAAGTTCTCAGAGAGTTTTTTAAGAAATTGTTGAATTGTTGGGAGCTCTAGGTCTAACTATTTGGAGTTCATTAATAATATTAGGGTTTGCGTGGGCAAAGACGGGGCCCGCGTAGAACATGACTGGTCGTATACAGACCTTACAAAGGGTACGCTTGTTTCCAAGGGACATTTTACTGTGTCTGCCCAACATACTGTTGAGCCTACTCAGATAAAACCGTGCGTGACGGGTTACTCTTTTGACGTGGGGCCTAAAAGTTAGCCCTGTGTCTAGGGTGACACCTAAATATTTGGCGGTCGTATGCCAGGGGACAGGGGTCCCTAGCATACGTATTGGAGGGGTGTTTTTAAGACGGCGTCGTTTATAGTCGAAGTGAACGGCGGAGCTCTTCTCCGGGTTCACATCGATGCGCCATTTTTTGAACCAAGCTCCTAGGTCATCGACTGACTTTTGGATCTTATTCCGTATGAAGGGTAGTGAGATGCCTTTACAGTATATAGCAGTGTCATCTGCGAAGAGGGAGAGCTGAACACCTTTCGACGGGATGGGAATGGCGTTGGTGAACAGGATGTACAGCAAAGGAGCAAGTACTGAGCCCTGAGGGACACCAGCCTTGATAGTTCGCTGTGAAGATAGCGTGCCTTCGTGTCTAAAACGAAAGGTACGATGCTTTAGGTAGGAGGCCACGAGACGTACTAGACGATCAGGGAGTCCTATTTTGTAGAGCTTGTAGATAAGGCCTGTATGCCAGACTTTATCGAAAGCTTTAGCTATGTCTAAAAAGACCGCGATGGTCTTATGACGACGAGGATAGAAAACGCTGAGGATGTATTCCAAAATGCGGTGAACTTGTTGGGGACATGAGTGTTGGGCTCGGAAGCCGAATTGATGGGGAATGATAAGAGGGTCGCCGCCTGTGGGAAACAGATAGCGCCTCATACGAGTTTGGATGACTCTTTCGAAGAGCTTGCCCATTGCCTTGAGGAGGCTAACGGGGCGATGGCTGGAGGCGAGGTTGAGAGGCTTGCCTGGCTTGGGAATTCCAATCACAGTTGCCTCTTTCCACGTAGTGGGAAAGTAACTAAGGTTAAAACAGGCGTTGAAGATAATAGATAAAAAGGTTAACACCTGCTCAGGAAAGTGTTTTAGGGCTTGGTTGGAGATGCCATCCGCGCCCGGAGCCTTTTTAGGCTTAAGTCCTTTGATGAGGGATGAAATCTCATCATTGGACACAGTGATAGGTTCGGAGGTCGTGGGGGGTGAGTTCCGGCGGCGGACCTCATCCTTCACTGCCTGGACGTGTGAGGGGTCGACGGGTTGAGAGCTAGGCGAGCATTGAGCGGCAATGCTATCCGCAAAGCACTCAGCCTTTTCCTCGTCCTCGAAGGCAACCGTGCCGTCGGGACGGGAGAGAGGAGGAGTGTGGGTGATAGCGTCCCCTTCATTGAGCGATTGTTCGGCTTTTATACTTTTTGACGGATCTGGGAGAAGAACGGGAAATTATTTAAATTAAAAGCAAATTTTTGTAAATGGCCAAGAGGAAAAGAGTATTTTTGTGGAAGTATTGAAGTAAAAACATCAGGCCGGTAACGAATTTGAATAAAAATTGCCATGACAACCAGATAAACAATGATGTCAAAACATGTCAAATTTTGGTTTTAGGCTCTTAATAGAGAAACGGCAAGATTTAAGTGAAAAATGAGATATTATTGATATAGGAAAAAAGGTAGCGCAACAGCGCGCACGAAGCCCGAAATTGCAGAGTTACGGAGAACTAAATAAAAGACCGAAAAAGGTAGACTTCATTGACACCGATTTAAAAAGTGCTGATAGCGTGAAAATACGAAGTGAAAATGATTTGTTATTGTGTTCTTATGGTTTAAAAACGTTACAGGATCCTATGGAAATAAAGGTGATGCAAAATATCCAGTTTTGAGGTGAATGCAGAAAATCAAAAACGGAATGGAAAAATAAATTTAAAATAGTGTAAAATGATATGTAAGTAGCATAACACTACAACCATCTATAACACCGTCTTATAAAAATTACTAGGTCAGCCTTTCATTGCTTTGCATTGAATACCATTCCTTACTAAGAGTGACAACTATAAAAAATATCCCCCCCCTCCCCCTATGAGGGAATCTATAGGGGCGGTCCATTTTTAGCTGTGGTCTTTAATAAGCTGTAACGGTAACAATACCTTTGATGAATTAAAGTATAAGCATATAAACATAATTACGCCAAATAATAAAGACGACAGATCCAACTCGATTGGGAAGCTTTCCTGAAATACGTATATCTAAAACTTTGAAAAATAGAGTGCACAACCAATTTATATTACTAATGATGACAAACGGATCTGAGACATGATTCCACACTGAGGATGCTGAAGATAGTTCAGCGAGCTATAGAGATTGCTATGCTTGGAGTTTCTTTACACGATGTACTTCGAAATTAGAAAATCCGAAGCAAAAGCAGCGTAACGAATTAAAGCGATGGATCAGTAAGATAAAAATCACGAGCAAATAGTCGGACCATTAGAGCCTAGTCTTTACGGTCATTGTATTAAATTAATATGAAAAAATATGTAGAATCTGAAATCCTTTTACTATTTTGTAACTAACATTATAATACTAAACCCATTTCTCTGTAAACCTAAGGTTGCTTCGCCCAAATACCTCCCCACAAGTTTACGTGACAAGTAGAAGTGCAAATAAATAAATTGCAGTACGTGCCTTTACATTTGCGGTATAGTATTACGGTCAGTAGGCAATGCTCATACGTGCCAATAAAATTGGCATGAATATTTTATTGACTTAAAATTGATGTCATGAGAATTTATGTTATGTCCTTTTTAGAGAGAACATGTACAACGTATGAAGTTATATACGAGTAATAGGTATTTACCTATGAAATTGCTGTTCTGCAGACCTAGGAACTTTAAATCAAAATAATTTTTGTTTGGCTAAGAATTCTAATTTCAAAATTAGCTATTCATTTATTGATTGGCGTTATGTTTTTATCGCATTTGGAGCTTTTTCGTCATCATGGATACACGTAGAAAATTTGAGTAATGATGGAATATATGAGTGCCGTTATTCCAAAAACGCGGCACAAGCGGCACGCAACATCAACGTCGTTTACGGAGCGAATACTACAAACGAACGCACAAACTGTTATTATTGTTTGCGCTTATATACGAGTAATAGGTATTTACCTATGAAATTGCTGTTCCGCAGACCTAGGAACTTTAAATCAAAATAATTTTTGTTTGGCTAAGAATTCTAATTTCAGAATTAGCTATTCATTTATTGATTGGCGTTATGTTTTTATCGCATTTGGAGCTTTTTCGTCATCATGGATACACGTAGAAAATTTGAGTAATGATGGAATATATGAGTGCCGTTATTCCAAAAACGCGGCACAAGCAGCACGCAACATCAACGTCGTTTACGGAGCGAATACTACAAACGAACGCACCATCTGTTATTATTGTTTGCGCGCATCCGTTCTGAAAATTTCGCCCTGAATCGCCCGAGGTCGACCGAAAACTTTTATTCAATAATGACGAATTAAAGGCGATTGTGTAAGCTGATGATACTCAATCTACGGCTGAATGAAAGCAATAGCTTTCAACGTTATTATCAAAATATTGGTGGTCCATTTGTGTCAAATTGGTAAGGTAAAAAAGCTTGACAAATGGGTGGCCCTCAAACTCGAGTCGAAGGCACGTCACCTTGCACTGCTAAACAAGCACACAAACGAAATGATTTTGTACTACATTGTTACTGTATGATAATTGCAAGTGCTCAGCTCGTCGGTCGGATCGTGGTTGAGCACCTAAACAGTGCCCTAAATGAAAACTTACACCAAGAAAAGTGATGGTCTCTGTTTTGTTGTCTAGCGCCAGTGTGATTCATCACAGCTTCTAACCAAATAGGATGAGCATCACTGCAGATGTGTACTGTGAAGAACTAAATATAATGATGAAGAAGCTCACACGTCTCCAACAACCTTTGGTCAATCGCTCGTCCCCGCTGCTCTTGCATTACAAAACGCGACTTTATAATTATACTGCACAACAGACGGTCTCCAAGTTACAAGAGCTGGGGTCGAAAGCTCTCCGTCATCCGCCGTACTCACCATCACATACAGACTTTTCGTTTTTCTAGAATTTGGATAACTTTTTGGCGGGATATAATTCAATGCCCGAGAGGCAGTACAAAATTCTTTTGAAGTATTTGTGCGAAAATACTTCAAATTTCTCCAAGAAGGGCATCAATAAATTACCACTGCGTTTGCAAAGATGCATCGATTAAATAGGTGATTACTTTGATAAATAGAATTAAAAAATATAGAAAAAAATTACGTAAATTTACTTTATAAAAAGCGACAATTTTTGTAGGTTATAGGTATATTTTTATAAACCTAACACTTTAATGTTAGTAAAATGAGATATTAACGCCAAATTGCATAAATAATGATGGTACTAAAATACTTCATGTGTATGAATGGCTTACCACTTTATCTAACTATATATTAACATTACTGAAATTCAAATAAATATTATTTGAATTCGAAGTCAAATTAATGATTTAGTTAATATTCTTCTTTATTATCAGCGACCTATTAAACGATTACAACGGGACATACGAGTAATCCCTAATGTAAAAAGGATTAGTCGTAATCGCTATGCGTATAAACGACAGGTGCAACCCCGGGATTTTCACATCCTTGATTCTGCTCCCCTGGCCGGGCAATTTTTGTGTAGCACATACACAAAAATCTGAAATACCAGCCTACATCTCTTGTAAGAGTTGTAGGCTGGTATTTCAGAGACTATCTCGAGTTGCTCAAACTTAACGTTGTCAAAATGTGTGTATTATATTAATTTCTAGACTCAAATTTTCACATTGTAAAATTTGAGCTTATTGTCCGAATATCTGCCTTTTTAAAAAGATGCGTTCACGTTACATAATGATAGAATTATTATAAAGTTGTATACAATACATAATTTAATTTAGAATTAAAATAATTACATATTTATCGTAAATGTAATATTTACATCAAACCATGAAAAGACCACCAATAAATATATCTTGTTGCCTATTATTAGATTGTTAAGTATCTTTCACGTGTATGTATGTTAACACGACTAAATACGATTTTAACCTTTCAATTGTAGCTTCTTAAATGACCTAAGTGCTACCCCAGCCCCACCAAACCCGCTGTCTTTTTATATAAGAGGGGCGAACGTACATGCGGCTCATCACGTTTTTACATGGGTAGGCTCAACAGCATGTTGGGCAGACACAGTAAAATGTCCCTCCGCAACAAGCGAACCCTATATAAGGTCTGCATACGACCGGTCATGACCTACGCGGCCCCCATTTTTGCACATGCTAAGCCCAAAGCTATAAATGAACTTCAAATAGTTCAAAATCTATTCTGTCGTAGGGCCACTAACTCGCCCTATTATGTCCGTAATGCCGACCTACACCGAGACTTAGAGCTCCCAACAATCCAACAGTTTCTTAAATCACTCTCTGAGAGATTTTTCAAAGCCTCAGAGTGCCACCCAAATCATCTCATTCGTGAAACAGCTGCCTATGCAGCCCCTATCCACACTCGCTATAGTGTGCGCAGGCCGAGAAACTCTCTCTCGGACCCCCTCAACAAGCTTTCGGTTGACCTGAACTGCCTCCTGGCGGCTCAGGCCGAGCCTACATAACACATACCTTAATCTGCCTTAGTTAGGCACTCTTCTAAGCGGCTTTCCGCCGCTTGCGCCCTCCTTTCTGCCAAGGAGGGTCGCGTTCGTATACGGCTTAGAGATCTCTAGTAAGATCGTTAAGCCAATTCCTAAAAGGTTGAGTTTAGTGGGTAAAAGTCCCACATAACCACGCAGCCGACTGCGTGGTATGCTATGAGCATTCTCAACCTCCCTCCCCCGCTTTCCGGAGGGTTGCCCATATTTGCTTCGGGCGCAAAAAAAAAATGCGGCTCATTTGATGGTAAGTAACTGCCGCTGCCCATAAACAACTGCAATACCAGGGGAATATCGGAAGCGTTGCAGGCCTTTTGGAAAAGAATAGACTCTTTTCTTAAAGGTCCTATCAACCTTATTCTTATCAGTTCGGAAAAATCGCTGGTGGTAGTCAATTCCACAAGAAAGTTGTGCGAGAAAGATTTAGTATACCACCTTCATAATACCAGCACAGAATACCAGCGTAAAATAGTAGCTTAATGCTGCTGTGTTTCGTATGATGAGTGTAGAGAACCGAAGAACCTTTTTACTGGAAACGAGGCATTCCAACTTAGTCCTCATGGGTGATAAGGCATATGCATTTTGATTCGTAATCGAGAATAGATGAAGATATCTACGTCTACAGCAACCGCTTACCATCAGGTGGACTGTGTGCTCGTTTGTCACCCCATCCCATAAAAACTGGCCTTGTGCCTTTATACGTCCTACAACTGAGCACAGGTATCAACTTATTTCTGCATTTAAAAAAATGTCCGCTAGGCAGTCCCAATGCAGTGCGGTTGGCAGACTTCACATGTCTTCCAAAAGTAATCTTTTTTTAGACATACAGGTTTCCTTACGATGATTTCCTTCACCTACGGACACATGGTAAATCAACACTTATAATTGCAAAACATAAACATAAACACTCACGCCTGTCACCCAGAGGGGTAGGCAGAGACTACGGACTTCCATTTGGCACGATCCTGACATACCTTTTTCGCCTCCTTTACATCCATATATCTACGCATACATGCTCGTCGGTTAAGGGTACTTCTAACGTGGTCCATTTTCAAAATATCGCCAATTTGGTCGATAAACTTTTTTCTAGGGCGTCCCTTCCCGACTCGGCCATTCACATCTGCCATATAAATTTGCTTTGTCACTCTTTCCTCATTCATTCTTTCTACGTGACCAAACCACCGAAGCATTCCTTTCTTAATCCTGGTCACAAAATCATCTTGCATACCACATTTATCTCTTATCACGCTATTTCTCACCCTGTCATTCAGATTCAACCCTAGCATATTCCTTAAAGACCGCATTTCTACAGCATTTATTCTACTTTAGTGCTTCTTCTGCCACACCCAGCTTTCACTAACATACATTAAAGTAGGGACTAACACAGCATTATGAATTACCATACAATTAACAATAACTAACAATTTTAATGGTGTCCACAGGGAACAAACCCGAGTTGACCACGTACAATGAAATTTACAAAAAGCACGTATCCGGGGAGCTGTTACGGCTCATATTGAGAAAAGGTGGTTTCATTCAATATAAAAAATCTACAAACTTTGAAAAAAAATTAAAACGACTTGCAGGAGTGAATCTAAAGTTTCGAGGGGGCCAGAGACTGAAGATTTTTGTCCCATTACTCTGTGTTGCATGTTCTTATCTTTTGTGACCCATAAGTGTCAAAAGAATTACCTATCTATTGTTATTCTTCATCATCAGTCCGTAAAAGTTCACTGCAAGAAATGGGTCTCTCCCAATGTAAGGGTGACTTGTCATTTGTCACGGTGGGCAAGCAGATTGACGATTGCAGTAAAAGACTTCTCACGCCTTTGACGTTGCTGCCCGTAGCCGGTCTGGATACATTTACGTCTGGCTCTGACGTAACCGATTTTTCGGGCGTTTCCCATACTCTCTTCTTACTACATGTACGTAACGGAGTGATGAATTTGTTTATACCGCACTACGAGTACACGGTAAATGAATTATCGTAAGTTTGCAATGCAAGAAACCATAAGATTTCATAAATTAGACTAATTGTTAACCTCTTTTTCATAATTTTCACATTTCTCCATATTTCTTAGTGCAAATTTAAGTACATTACTTAGTTTTATTTTTTCAGCACCCTCGGCGTTGTAGTCAACAATGAACTTGATCAGTTTTATGATAAAATTACTTTTTATGACTGTACGATAACTATACTATTATTGTTTGTGTTTGGACAGTAGTGTAGTTTATAAAATGTAATCAATTAAGCCCAAATTATAAAACCAGAGCCAATAAAACTTCAGAACAAATAGATTACTAACAAAGATTCTACGTAAACGAAGGCACGGGCACAGCTACAGCACAGATAGTTATTAAATATAACAATAACTAATCTATACTACTTTGATTATTAATTTGGTTACGAAAAAACAATTAATATTTTTAACAAAAGTTTGCAAAACAGTAATAAATCTACCAAAAATTTCCGAACGAAAGAACTTCTTTATAACAATACGTACAATAGTGTACCTACCGCGTTTTCGTCGTGATCTTTTTGTAAGAGTCAAAAAATTTAATGCCACCCCTTTTAAATTTGACCTGTTCCAGAAAACAGCAAATGACATAGAGTTGCCAGCATAATATATTAATAGGTATATTTAACTTCCTGTTTTAGTTATTATTCTTACATAGGTTTGCTCTACAATGAGATTGTAAAGAAATCTTCTCAACATACCAATCTCGGCAGATTTAAACAGATTTTAGTAGGTACAAATATATTTGCAATGACGGCACACAGATACAACTTTTTTAAATCGTAAATGCAAAATGTAGAATGATTTGGTTTCAAGCAAATATTGACTCAATTGGAATAATAAATCCAAGACTATTTAAAGAAGAAGAAGAATAATTAAAGATTAACTTACTATCACGCATTTCGTGAATTTTTCTTCAGTTTGCCATAATTATTATTAAATATGTGATAAATGGTTTAATGAAAATTAGTAACGTATTTCGCGCACTAAATCCTTCTCAGAAATAAGAAGATACCTGTCTCATTGTAGGATATATAACTTTTTCTTTTATTATTGTGGCGTAAAGTTTTGAGGTTTTTAGAGCTATTCATAATACAGTTATTATTAATTTATAGCTTCAAAGTTGCTATATCACGTTATATTGAATTTATTTTAAAGAAACTCTATGACTCGCTTTGCGCTTTTATTCCGTATTCCCACATTTATACCTCAGGCGGATTACACGACACTCGCCGGCATTTCGTATTATCTCCTCTTATATTTGTCTTTAAAAATAAGTGAAAGACCTGGTATTTTACTAATTCTATTTTTTTCAACATCCCGCTTTCCCCATCTTGTATGTGCATAGATTAAAATTCTTCTTTACACTTACCTCTTATTGGTGTTAGTCATAAAATAATCAAAACACGAAAATATGCAAAACATTAGGAACTGCAATCGAAACTAATATTATGATTGTATTTCAGGGTTCGATTGTTAATAGGCTTGTTGCACTTAATAGTGTTGGTATTTTGCCATCACTATTAAGTACCAACAATTTAGTTAAATTCTGATTAATAAAACTCATCTTTGTGTCTTTATAAAACAGTGTTCATTAACGTTAAGCCTTTTCCAGCGCTGCATATACTTTTTTAAATTCCTGTCTCGTGTGCGTTTTAAAGCCAAAGACGACTTCGTGACCCAGTTTACATTCGCACTTCACACCTCTACTTCCATTTGTATTTTTGTAAGAAAGAATCAGCGAGTTCCCTCTTAGATTTATAATGAGGTCTATAAGGTTTTTCATTGAAAATAGTTCCTCAAAATTTATGGTGAAACTTCTTTTGCCTTTCCAAGCGTATGCCAACAAGGGTGCAGGGCAGACGAATTTGTGATGTAATACTACCATTGTTATAGCCCATTTACGCGTTGTAGGCTTCATAGATTTGAAGATCAGAATATTTGAGGATTAAGATAAAACTGTAGAATTTTTTTTAATATACAAACCTTCTATTAAACACATTGTGACGGCACATTATTATTATAAATAGTTAATTTATATTTATAATAATAATGTGCGTAATATGTTTTATATAAAGGCGTCAAAAATATTCTCAGAAAAAATATATTAAATAATAAAAATACATTAATAAGCATAAAGTTAAAATAAATACATTTCAGACATTAAGTATTATAGTAAATTAAAAGCTTAATATTGTCTTCCAAAAACAATAAATTTATGAAAAACTTTGATAATATAATCAAAATATTATAATAATAGAATATAAATATAATAAAGATAAATAACATTTATAAAATAATTGAAAAATTGGTAAAAATTCATGGAAGGAGTTCGTGTATAAAAGAAAATTTCTAAGTTATGGAGGGTGTAAAAAGTTATTAAAGTTAATTAAAGAAGAAGAGGAAGACAAATTAAATATAAAAAAGACAAGAGGTATTTTTGGTGTTTGTGTATAAATATCTTTTATGGGGAAGCTGCCAGAGACGCTTACCCAAGGTCGTACATATATATGGGGTGGTCGGGTGACCGACAACTAACTTATAGTACTGTTGCACAATGTTTGGTTTTATATTAGTGACTTATGATAGTAGGGTCTATTATACTAAAACATTATTATAGAAGGTCTCCAGAACGAATTAGCATTACAATAGTAGAGTATTGGGTTGAAGTCCCATAAATTAAAGAAATATTAATAGTAAGGTCTATAATACAAAGCATTACTATAGAAGGTCTCCACGATGCATAAGCATTACAATACTAGAGTTGTGGGTTTGAAGTTCTATATATTAATGACTTATGATAGTAAGGTCTATGATACAAAAGCATCATTATAAAACGTCTCTATGATGAATAAGTATTACAGTAGTAGATTTATGGGTTGAAGTCCCATATATTAAAGACATATAATAGTATGGTCTATGATACAAAAGCATTATTATAGAAGGTCTCTTTGTTTCATAAGCATTATGATTGTAGAGCTATGGACTGAAGTCTTATATATTAAAGACGTATAATAGTAAGGTCTATGTAATAAAGCAAATACGTGGAAGGTCTCAAATATGTTTGTAAAAGCATTATATTAATAGGCGTCGGCGTCTTACAGCGTAGCGATTCGTTGGCTAAATTTCGGATTGGGATGAGTGTGTTTAGTAGCACTTTTTAGTGTAACAGGCATACTCAACTTCATGTCTTAGTGGATTAGCGCTATGATACATTGAGTTTTGTTCACTGGCGTCCTAAAAGCGTGCTACTATGATACGTTGGTGTTGTTTTTAGTTAAGAACAATACACATTTTGTTACCAAAGTCGATAGGGATCATGTGGGTGTGTTGTGAGGGGGCGCCATTAGTATGATAGTTGCATTGATGCTTACTGCTACTTGCGATATTGCGTCTTTTGATGTATCTGTGGGTGTACTGCACCTGATTCGACGCATCTTGTGATTCTGGTCGATGGAGGTATGCAGGTGGTGATGTCTGCTGTTATGTATGGGATGGTGTAAGCCCGACGATAGTTTTATTGATGCTTGTTACGTCCTGCGGCATTGCGTCTTTACGATGGTTGATTGGTGGGACGTTATTACGCTGCAGACTGTCTGACCTCCATGATGTTTTATATAACAACATGATAATATCTCTATGTAACTATCCCATCTTTGAATTATTGGAGGGAACTTGTTGGTTGGTGAGACAAACATGATCGAAAATGCATTTACTTAACGTCAGTGACACAAACCCTTTCTGATGGCAAATTATTACTAACATCTTATAACTGCCTTTTGGCTTTATCTGCCGTTATATTGGTTGGTAGAGTATATGAATCGACCTCAGGCGTGTGGTAGCTTGAAGGAGGATGTGAGGAGACTCTCAAGGCTGCGGCCGAAAGCTGCACACCGTGGGACCCTCATGACACGCTCTCCGGCTAGTAGCTGCGCTGATCATGCAATGGGTGGTGATGACATACGCTTACATCACGTCTACAGGTGCGGCGTCCTGGCAGATGGTGGCGCTCACGGATGGTTTATGGCCAGTGTTCCTATTTGCTTAAACCGTCTAACGTACATTCTCTGTGGCTGGATTTGTTCGTATTCTGTATGGCGTTTACACGCATTGACATGCGCGACTTCGGTCGATGTTTGTGCTTACGCACCACCAATGGGCCAAGGCCTTTTTTACTGTATAATATTTTATAACCACTGCAATATACCATTACGAAAACGATTAACTAATTACTTTATTACAATAGTAGAAATTATAAATATTTTTTTAAATTATAAATTTTCTATTTTGATAGAAACACCGCGATCGAATAACGAAACTGCTACGCTATAGACTACAGGTTTGATATTATGATATTAGGTCTATACCTGCGAAATTACCGTTTTCTATGAAATAAATTAACGTAGTTTTTTAACTTCCCTCTATGAACATCAATGATTTTCATAAAATCGGTAAGTTATTTAATTTGGTTTCACCACGGTCTTCGAAAGTCGAGCGTGTATGCGTGTGTGACTTTGGAGCGCTTTGCATTTGAAATTAGTGGGAAGGTGCAGGGTTGGCCTGTAGGGTCAACGCTATTTTTTTCTCAATATTTTTTATTTATATTAATCAAAGTAATCACATGTGCAACACCGATGCATCTTTGCCAACGCAGTGCCAGTTAATTCCCTTCTTGAAGAAACCAGCTGTACGTAAGGCAACAAATTCTTTAAAAGCATTTTGTACTGCCTCTCGGGTATTGAATTTTTTTCATCAAAAAGTTATCCAAATTCTGGAAAAATTATAATTTAAAAAAGAAAAGCGCAAGGTCTGGTAAGTACGGCGGATGACGGAGAGCTTCCAACCCCAGCTCTTGTAACTTGGAGACTGTCTGTAATGTAGTAGCAGTGGCTACGAGCGATTGACTAAAGCTTCTCCATCATTGTGTTCAGTTCTTCTAAAGTTTTTCGAATACGGACTAAAACTTTTTCGATTCCCTTTTGGTTTTCGAAAATATTGGCAAACAGCTTATACTGTGATGAATGTAACAAAATTAATAAAACCTCTTGTGGGGAGCTTTTGATTGGAAAAGTTTTGTAATATTTTTTTTGTTTTTATGATGATATTTGCAAGAAAAAGAACCGCGAAATAAAAAATGGTTGCCATTTAAATGAGAAATCTAAGATAATGATAATTTTTAGATATTTCAAACTATTTAAAAGTTTTATGAATACTGCTACATACAACCTGCAGTCGCTATTTTTATGATTGTTTATATTTAGATATATATATATATAGATAGCAGTAGTATAGATATTTTACATCTATAAGGAGTAATTTCTAAATATAAACAATGCCATCAAAAACATAACTTGCCATAAAAAACCCCAAGTCTCGCAACTCAGTTCTTCTACCGTAAAAAGTTGTGAGGTCAATTTATCCAGTCCCTGCTTAAGGGTCATTCAGTTTTAAGTTATTACATAATTAGCTAACCTAACAACATCTTATGGTGACCATATCAATGTTAAAAGACTTTTATGTTTTAAATAAATAGATGACTTGGCCATCGCACGAAAACACAATGTATCTCACAATTAATTAGATTGTTTAGTGTTTTACGTCCCGAGAGGTTGATGCGTCAGCTCAGGCCCGGTAGCACTCCTGCTTATAGTATGATGCTATTTAACAAGATAGACCAAACCATGGTTGGGACCTGCGTTCGTTGAGCACCGCAGAAGATGAAATAAAAAGTTCCATACCACGAAGCACAACATCAGCGACAGATCACAGCAACAACGCTGGGATCGATCAGCGAGAAGTAAACGCGCCCCCAAGGGAAGGGAAAAGACCGCATCTTATCCCAATCGGCTGACCTGTAGTTTATTGTGAGTGGAACCACACTCCGGACAGGACAATAGCCAAGAGGAGCATCGACTGAAACCTGATATCCGCCCAGATGAGAGGTCAGTAGAAGGTGCATGATCTTCCACATCTGGAAACCGTGTAGGCAAAGTAACCAGTTGTGTAAGGCCATATGCCAAGGCAAAGTCATAAACAGATCCCTTCGCTTTATTGGTTAAACGTTAACCGAGTCATTCGGCGTGGTAGGCGTTAAAACCACCAAAAATCACGATTTCTGCGGAAGGGATCTGCTGTACGATACGTTACGATCTGTGGTCGATGAGACGATCTGCTTTTTTATTACCGCTATGGGACCTATAGAGGCACCCGTAGACACTGAGATAGTCGTCGCAGTCTGCCCACAGCCATAGGATGGACAGGTCGGAACCTTCAAGACTGCCGAGGCGTCGAAAACAGATACCCTCTCAGATATATACGCAAACTCCAGCCCGGGGATGTCCAATGATGTATCAGCTAGAGAGGACAGCTGAGTCTCGGTTAAAAGGAGTAAGACCGGCTTCCGCCGTTTTCGGTGGTAGTAGGCAGCGTTAAGGTTTGTATGAAGTCATTTGATGCTGTAAAAATACACGCATATCGTGACAGAGGTCCGCTTGCCCCGAGCAAGTTTTTAGTCACGAGCGGAATTTTGCTCCTCCCGCAGAATACGCGAGGCAGTATTAAGCACCCACGTGCAGGAAGAGTAGCTTAGTTTGGCCGTGGATGCTCAGCGAAGGATTCTCCATCACCTAGGGCGCTAATACCCTCCTAGGGTCGTTTTTATTTGATTCCACTACCATGTCAAGCAGTGGGAGTGGATTTGGGCCTCCGGTCCCCTGCACTTATCAAGCGCAACGCAGAAGTAACCTTATACTTTACGCTGATATTCTGTGAGGTCGTGGTACCACCCAGGTTAGAGCCGGCCCGTTCGTGCGACAGCAAAAGCTGCAGCGTGGTTCTAACACTGTAAAACTCCTTCACGCTCAAGTTTAATTCCTCTAAAACTGCACGACGCAGTAAGCAGGAGTGCTTTCAGGCCAGGGCTGATGCATCAGCAGCCCGTAATGTAAACACCAGCTCCGCGGCGGTTAGACATAGCGAAGACGAGCTTCCTTCTGACAGGCTTACCGAGTTTTTCAATTCGATTACCAGCCACTAACTTTCACCATTACACATCCCAAAAAATCTCGTGATACATACCATTACTTTATTTATACAATCTGGATGATTATTGGTCCACCATTGTGTGAATTTACAGAAGGTATTCTCCTCGCATAATATTCTTGTGTAATGGACTACCACCAGCGATTTACTGTTTTCCCAAAGTTCTGCAACGCTGTGCATCATAGCTCAGCAGGTCTCAGGCCTCAGGACATCTCCCATTTCATCTGGTGTTGCAGTTGTTCATGGTCGGCGGTAGTCACATACTATCAGGTGAGCTGCATGCTCGTTTGCCTTCTCTTATATAAAAATCAGTGGAGTGAGGCGCGGCTAGGGTAGCTCTTAAGCCATTCCAAATGCGACAATTGGACCGTGGACATTAACCTACTCCTATATTGCGAAGTGAAAATGAGTTAAGCCTAGGAAAACTAGTTTGTCTTAAAATCGAGTTTAGTCGGTAACATACAAACATGTGAAAGATACTTTAAATGATCTAATAACAAGCAACGAGATAATTATGTTTATTAGTGGTCTTTTCATGGTTTGATGAAAATATTAACTTTACGATAAATACGATATTATTTAAATTTAATTAAGTATTATATACACAACTTTATAATAATTCTTTCTTTACGTAATGTGAACGCATCTTTTTCTTTTAGTCTGCCCTAGATAGCGTTTAAGGCAGATATTTTGACAACAAACTCAAACTTCACAACTTTGACTAGAGAAAAAAGAAAGGACATGACATAAAGATCGTTAGTTGTAGGAATGTAACGAAATATCGGCGTCTCTTTTTAGCTCATGGGCATATTCGTATGTAAAAAGGACAACATTACTTTTATCATAACCGAATATGACAATAATTTTTTCGCTGCGGCCGGTCGCCATGTTTTGTCACAGTCAATGACAAGTATATCAGTTGTCATAGCGACTTGTTTGTTTTCAAATTTTTAAGAAAATTTTATGTTTTTATGCGTTTTATGCGAAAATTGTGCATTTCAAAACTAGTAGAGGACTACATTTATCATGGGCAGGTGCAGTGTAATACATCACATTACGCAATCACATACGCAACATTACGTCAAGCCGCCATCTTTGTGCCAGACTCAATTTAGGTATACACGTTTTTTTCATACGTATCATGTCCTTTCTTTTTTCTCTAGTCAAAGCTTCACAATGTGAAAATTTGAGTCTAGAAATTAATATATTACACATATTTTGACAATGTCAAGTGTGAGCAACTCGAGATAGTCTCTGAAATACTGGTCTTATATCTCCTTTATGTGCTTCACAAAAATTACTTACACGAGGGAAGCAGAATCAAGGGTGTGAGAACTCCGGGATTGTGCCTGTCGCTTATACGTGTGGTGATTGCGACTAATCCTTATTACAATGAAAGGGACTTATGTCCCGTTGTAATCGTTTAATAGTTCGATGATAATAAAAAAGAATATTAACTGTACTACCATTTCGACTTCGAAATCAAAGTACCTAATATTTATTTGATTTTCAGTAATGTTAATATAGGGACATAAAGCATTGATTAATTTTTCGGGTAAGTGGTAAGCTATAGCTCATGAAGTATATTAGTGAAATGAAAATGAAATTAATGTAATATTAATGAAATTGAAATAACTGTTTTTTATGAAATAAGTTAACGTCATTTTTTTCTATACTTTTAAATTCTATTAATCAAAGTAATCACCTATGAAATTGATGTATTTTTACCAACACAGTGGCAGTTTATTGATGCCCACCTTGAAGAAATCATCTGTACGAAAGCCACAAATTCTTTAACGGCATTTTGTACTACCTCTCGGGTATTGAATTTTTTCAGTGCTGAACAATGATCCAAACAACTTACTGAGCGTTTGCAATTGCCAAACAGAATCCCTTTTTGTAGCAGGTAACAATGCGGTTCAAAATTCCTTCATCTGTGTTTGTGCCTGTTGGGCAGTGCAAGTCACGTTTTGACGCGTACTTTGCGCTGACGATCATTGAGTCCGTGGGCTCACCCATTTGTCAAGCTTTTTTACTTTGCCAATTTTACGCAAATGAACCATTATTTTGATGCTAACGTCGAAAATTCAGTTCAGCTGTAAATTGAGTATCATCTGTTTCCACAATTGCCTTTAATTCGTCATTATCGTATAAAAGTTTTGGGACAACTACGGGGTTCATCGTTCAAGTCGAAATTTTCATAATGGAAGCGGGTATACCAATAACAGGTGGTGCGTTCGTTTGTAGTATTAGATCCGTAAAGAACGTTAATGTCGCGTGCCACTCGCGCCGCATTGCTGCCACGAAGGTACTCGTATTCCATAATTACTAGGATTTTTAACGCATCCATGATGACGAAAAGGATTCAAATTCGATGGAAACATAACGTTGATCAATAAAAAGGACTGATATGGAAAAAATAAATCCATGTTTTTTAATAAAACTTATATTAAATTAGAATTCTTAGCAAAACAAAATTATTTTGATTTGAAATTCCTGGTACTGCAGAACGGCAAATTCATAGGCAGAGAGCTTTTATACAACTTCATTTTATATGACATAATATATGTGTTCTCTAAAAGGACATTATATACAGTCTTATGATGTCGATTTTAAGTAAATAAAATATTCATGACAATTTAAGAAAACTGAGTAAAGATAACTGACCGTAACACTAAATCTTTTGAATTGAGCGCGAATGTAAAGGCACGTACTGCAATTTATTTATTTGCACTTCTACTTGTCACGTAAACTTGTGGAGAAGTGTTTAGGTTTACGGAGAAATAGTGTTAGTCTTTAAATGTTAGACATAAAATATTGAAAGGTTTTCACATTTAATATGTTTTTCACATTAATTTAATACAATGACCGTAAAGACTAGGCTCTAACGGTAAATTTGACTATTCGTTCTTGACTTTTAGGTTACTGATCCGTCAGTTTCATTGGTTACTCTGCTTCTACTGCGGATATCCTCATTACAAAGGGCATCATGAAGAGGAAATCCGACCATAACTATCCGTATAGCACGCATAGCTTGAGCATCTAAGGATGTGGTACCATGTCTTAGATCCGTTTGTCATCACTAGCAACGTTCAATAGTTATGTACTCAATTTTTCAAGTATATAGTTATACTTCTTTATTCGAATCGAATCGACTATAATCTCCAGAAAGATGCCTAACCAAGTTGGATCTGTTATCTATATTATAATATGTCGTCTAAATATTTCTTTACTAATATAAATATTTGTAAAGAAATATTTTTGTTAGTAAAGAAATTGTTATATAATATTGTGTTATATAATCTAGTTTTTGTCTTCTTTTAGTATTTGCTTTAGTAAATAACAACATTAAAAACAACAATTTCGTTACGGTTTCCATTAATAAGTAAAGTTTGAAAAGTCAAAAAAGTGAAAAAACTTTGTTTGAGTAAATAATCAAAGCCACAAATTTCGTATTTTTTTATAGATAGAGGATGATAAACGAGCACACAGTCCACTTTATGGTAAGTGGATGCTGTTCCTCATAGACATCTATATTTATCTTCGATTAAGAATCAAAATGCAGATTCATTGTTGCCCTCGAGTACTACGATGGAATACCTCGTTTCCAGTAAAAAGCGTCTTCGGTTCCCTGCCCTCTCCATATGAAACACAGCAGCATTAAGCAGCTATTTTAATTCACCATCAGTCGAGGAAAAATCGGCAAATCATTCGATAGAATGAAAAGTCGATTTATTAATTTTTAAAGGATGTCGATATAGATAGTATAGTATATTTTGAATTTATTACTATTTTAATTTTTAATTGTTATAAATAACCGAGTCCGTTACATATGAAATTGGCGTTTTGTACGGGAGGAAAATAAAAAGTCTATTTTTTTTGTAAAATATATTTAATTAACCAAAGTATGCACCGTTGTTATTTATGCACTTTTGCCATCTGATAGATAGTTTATTGATCCCTTTACTAAAAAAACCATGGGGGTGAGAATCAATACTCTAACTCTTTGAAGGCGGTTTGGACTGCCGCGTCGGAGTTGAATTTTTTTCCTTGTAAGAAGATGTCCAACTTCCGAAAAAAATGGTAATCGAGCAGGTTCCCCAGACCTTGCTTCAATAGATTACCGTACGGTGGATGTTGCAGACATTCCAATTGTAGCTCATCTAACTTAGTGGTTGTTTGTTGTACAATGTGTGGTCTTGCGTTGTCGTGAAGAAGCAGTGGCCTAGAGCGATTGACCAATCTTGGTTGTTTAGCAATTAGTTCTTTCTTCATGGTTTGCAGTTGCTGATAATCGTTTGGCCAGATTTTAGAAAGCTGTAGTGAACGACACCGGCGCTAGTTCACCAAACACTCACAAGTAACTTTTTCTGAGTCAATTTTCGTTTAGGTGGGATTTGGCTGGATCTCCAGGGTTCAGTCGTTGCGAAGAGCGCTTCTGAATATCATACAGCATCCACTTTTCATCACAAGTAATGATTCGATTTCAAATCCCTCCATTTTTGTGTCAGTTGAGCAAAGTAGCATAGCAGTCGACGCATGTTTGCAAGTTCGATTCAATTAATTCATGAGGTTCAAGTTTTTTTTTTTACTTTTCCGATTTGCTTCAAGTGGATTAATACAGTTTTATCACTTACCCCGAAGCCTGCAGCTATCTCTGAAGTGATTTGTGATGGATCCACTTCCACTAGCCTTTAATTCTTAATTGTTCCAGTGTCTCCGGCCGTTCACGGGGTTGATTCTGAAGGTCAAAATTTCCAGAACGAAAACGTTGAAACCAAACATGTACCGTGCTTCTTTTGCGACACCAGTGCCGTACACATTATTAATCTTCTAGCGCGGTCGCGACTTCTAGTGCAACGTGTTCAAAAAATGCATGTGCAAGATTTAGTTTTACAATACCGCCCCGCATGCACGTCACCCCTTACATTAACAATGCCAAAATGTTAAAAATGGAATATCGCCGAAAACTGCACATGGCAACTCTCCTATTCGGGGTATTAAAAAATAAAACACCTCCTTATCTTGCTGACAAACTCATATGGTCACGTGATGTAAAAACTTATAATACGCGCACTAGAGGGAATACTCTCGTCGTGCCTCGTTACCGCACTCACGCCTTCCGAGGAAGTTTCAAATACGCCGCATCCAAGTGCTGGAACGATATACCGCCTCCTTTGCGAAATCTGAAAGCAGTACACACATTTAAAAATAAATATAGAACACAATTACTGCAAAGTCAGATTAACTTTGATCAAAGTTTATAACGCTTTGCACGATTACGTACCTCATCGTCATAGATTATTAACAACGGAGCATTAAAATCGTCCTCTTGAATGCGGCTTTTGTCTTCTTATATACTTTTATATTCTTCAATAATTACATAGTGTAGTATATAGCCCTTTATAGTATTTTAATAATCTCCCCTTTTGTAGTGTTCGTATAGACCTTCTAAGAGCATCTGAAAGCAACATAAACAGGACGTGCTGTGTCGAAGTGGCATTCGACCTTGAACGCTACTCTCTCCCTCTCACTTAAAATAGTTACTGTCTCTTTCCCCCTTGTTGTGCGTAATTCTGTCATCATAATTTTGTTTAAAACATAATAAAATGAGTATACATATAGCACTGATTTCGGTAAGTCACTGGTTGGACACACTGAAAATCAGCGCCATTGAAAAAAAATTCATGGCATTATGCTGAGTGTGCTCCTGTTCCCAGATGACGCCTTGACACATACGAGTATAGGTATTGTATAGTTTGTAATATGTAGTACTCGTATATTGTAATTTGTATTGTATAGCCAATATTATTTGTAAATTACGTGTTTTTTTATGTTATCAGTGGTGGCGTCATTTTGGAGAATAAACCTTTCTTTCTTTCTTCTTTCTTCAAATGAATGACTATTCAAAACTCAAATGTACCGGCTAAATTAATTTATAAATTTGAATTTGGAATTCTTAACCAATGAGGAGATTTTTCAGATCAAAGTGGTCAGTACGATAAAACGCTAATTTCATATGTAAGGACTCAATATATTTATTTAAAAGAAGAGCGGATTAAAAATCAACAAAAAAATACAAAAGGGAAATTTAGTACTGGTAAATCAAAATAAATACATTTTTGTGTTTGTAAAATATGAAATTGCAAATAAAAATTAGGTTTTACAAACAGTAAAACAGTTAGAGATGTTTTTTGTAAGCTTTATTTGAAAACTGAAAGTGAGGGTCGAGGAATATACACAAGGACAGAAATGTAAATTAATTGCTAGAGGATAATCATACTTGTATACACAATATAATTTAGAAGGGCCGTGTAATCATCGCTTTACTGGGATCTCCATCTGCTGTCTCCCACGGATCTCAAAGCTTAATCCTGTCCGTAATCAAAATGAATCGCTGTGAAGCCCACTATACATTTAGAATATTTGAGCTTTCATACATTTAACTTAGCATTATTTGAGCTTTCCCAAGAAATGATGAATTATTTTCTGATGTGTATGTAATTAAGTATATTTTTTGTTTGTATAGTATGTCGTATGGATTTTAATTAATAACAACTTTGTGTAAAAATATAAATATTATTACTTAAATATACTTTCTAATAGCATCCTTGCTTGTATCTGATTGCTCGAAAACTATTGAGTAATATTGTCAATATTCGTTACCATACACGGGGTTTGTCTAACTTTTTATATTATGAAGCTATTCCGTATCCTCAAGGGTCAAACAATCTCTTTTCTTTTCAAGGTCCAAAATTTATTTTGTTAAAAAACCGGCCAAGAGCGTGTCGGGCCACACTCAGTGTAGGGTTCCGTAGTTTCCCGTCCGTCACAGTAAGTGTTCCAACTTATGAGTTTAAAGGTGGGTATCCATTATGTTCGCGCTCCAGCAGCGCTCCGCGCTCCTGCAACTGCTCCCGGTAGTGCAACATTGCACGCTCCGCGGCAGGCGCTCCGACTTTCCATCCAAGTTCAAAATGATTTTCCTAGAAAGTCCTTATAAATTTCTACTTCTCAGATTTTTTTCATATTTTCTAAACTTATGGTTTAAAAGTTAGAGGGGGGGGGACACATTGTTTTTTACTTTTGGAGCGATTATTTCCGAAATTATTGACATTATCAAAAAATGATCTTAGTAAACCCCTATTCATTTTTAAATACCTTTCCAACAATATATCACACGTTAGGGTTGAAATTAAAAAAAAATCACTTCCCAATTTACATATAAGGGGAGCTACCCTAATAAAACATTTTTTTCCAATTTTTATTTTACCACTTTGTTGGCGTGATTGATAAACATATTGGTACCAAATTTCAGCTTTCTAGTGCTAACGGTCACAGAGATTAAGCGAGGACGGACAGACGGACAGACAGACATGGCGAAACTATAAGGGTTCCTAGTTGACTACGGAACCCTAAAAATGTCTTATTGACTACCTTTATATTTTTATCAGGTCATCAGGACATCAAGTTCACACAAACAACAAACTGCCAAATGATGTCAGAAAGTTGCATCTCTCACGATTTAAGACGATATTACACAAAGGGGACGGGCGAAAGTTTATAGAAAGCTGGGCCTGATGTTACAGTAACGATTACTGCATTATTTTATTTATATACTAATGTCATTTTTAAAAAATTAAAACGTTTACGACTGCTTCATGGTAGAAAAAAACAGGATGTTATTGGTTTGTATAAAAACAATGTTGTTGCTTATGTTATGCTTACAATGTTATTTTTACACCAAGTTCTCACATTACACTTTAAGAAAATAATTTTTAGACTTTAATGTAAACTAGACCATAATTTATTGTAGGACATTCACACATTGAGGAATCAGACGTCGTCCAACTAAATTCTAGAGGTTTGAAATAATTATAAAAAAGAGGTAGCATGAATTAAAAACACTTTCTCTTTTAATGATTTATTCATCATCCACTTCATCATAAACAATTAAAATATCGTCTAAAAGCGGTGCAGGCTGTATTAAATTCTCTTGATGCCCGACCCAGCTCAGGTACCATATCATGAACATTACATGACAACAGCAACCTAAAGTTGGTTCTTTTTCCTACCTAACTACATAGTAGTTACAATAATACTATTTGATGGCCTCTCTACCATTAAGAGAACTGTCAACTGAAATATATGTAAAATATGTATGTTTTTGAGCTTACATGTCTCGATTTTATTCGACTAGCCCACTTAATTTGATAAATACCTAAAGATATTTTTATTAAATTACTATGTGTGAGCTGGGGAAAATCATTTAAGTTATCATTTTGCACATGTATTCTTGTAAAATTAGAAAAGAAAGCGTCAGAATCCTTTATACGTAACCAGAGTCGTTAAAGATCAGAATATTATTACAGCACACGAAAACAACAGAAAATATTCACTACCACCGCAAACTCAGAGCCAAACTAACGAAGCAAATGATTTGATTGACGTTAGAGTTTTTGAATTACGTTGCCATGAGTTCCGCTTTGTGGCCTGTATAAAACATTGATAATCGATTGTGAAATCGATTTATTAATCTATTTAGTCAATTAATTTTTACAATTTTTTTGAAACGTTGAAATGTCACGAGGAAACCGTTTTTTAATAATAAGTTTTTTAAACTTATCTAAAGAAGAAAACACTGAATCACTTTTTATTGTCTTTTGGTCTATTTTTATATTAAAATCGATTAACAACCTATTTCATCTGGCAGCATTGTTTAAAAATGAAAATAAGGGAAGTCAGTACTATTTTTATTAAATATTTAATTTCTTATGCCATGATGAAACTGCTTAATATTTCATTATTAACTACAAAAAAACTGATAAAAAATATTGATAAATATTTCACTTGTGTAACGTTAGATCCAAATTCGCTCGTCTCCTTTCTGATTAATAAATTTTATTATAATGTCAAAGAATACCTACAGGGTAAAAGTATTATAATTTAAAAGCAATAGTTTAAATTGAATTGTAATTTAATAATAAAAATTTGAATTTTATTATAATTGAATAATAGTAATTTATACATTTACCCAATATATGTGACACATTGTAATAATTTGATAAGATTAGTATATAAAACTATAATTTTAACTTTTAATTTTGCATGACAACATTTTAAATTTGATTGTACGTATTATCAAAAATATTTAATTTTAAGTTTATATAACATCAAGGTATTTAGCACTATAGACTCAACTCAACTATTGACAATATTTTTCTTATTTTATTTTTCTTCTCATTCTTAATTTTACTTCAAAGCACCATTATTGAATTAGTAATGCGTAGTCTATATTGTAGTGTATTTGTAGTGGTTTTATACCTCTATTATGCAAATAAATGATTTTGATTTGATTTGAAGTTTTGCTTCATAGGTCTAGTGGTCGTAGTTTAAAAGCGACCACTAACCGTGAGATCCCTGGTCGCTTATTCTCAATACCTAGCCCGGAGACAGGAAGTTGGTGGTGTTTTAAGCCACTTCGGAAAGCACGTAAAGCCGTGTTAGATATCCGATTGTTAAGGAATAGAAGGTGCACCTACTCTTGCGCATACACTCGAGCACTATAATCCTGTCCTGCGCGCATGTCTAGTCTCCGTTGAGGCTGGCTGCCTTGCCCGAAATTCACCTGTTGGGGTCTGTCTGCGCTAGTAAGAGCCTGTGATCCAAGAACTTTTCAGAGCGACATCTCAGCGATGAGTTCGACCACTAAAAGCTATTGGGACCAGTGGCACAGCTTGCTGCTTCAGGATGGAGTTCTGTGCCGTAAATGGGAAAATGTTCGGGGAGACAGCTGTCATTTGCAAATGGTTGTCCCTAAAGCTAAAGTATCGGATGTTCTACAGCTGTACCATAATGATTGTTCACCAGGCCATCTGGGCCTCCTGAACTACCATCTACTGAACATCCGAGAACGGTTTTACTGGGTCCACTGTCGAAACGATGCCGAGGACTGGTGTCGCAAATGTACAAGTTTTGCGGCTGTAAAGAGACCTCAGAGTCGTAGTAGAGGTGCATTGAAGTTGTACAATGTTGGTGCACCATGGGAGAGAATAGCCATTGACGTGTCGGGACCGTTTCCGGAGAGTGAAATCGGTACCAAGTATTTCATAGTTGTGATGGATTACTTCACTAAGTGGCCAGAAGTCTTCGATATTCCAAATCAAGAAGCTTCAACAGTTGCGGATAAGCTAGTTCATGAAGTCTACTGTTGTTTTGGAGTACCTTTAGAGATTTACAGCGATCAAGGAAGGAATTTTGAGTCTCAAATATTTCAGGAAATTTGCCGAGTTATGGGTACTCATAAAACAAGAACGACTTCTTATCGCCCGCAATCTGATGGAATGGTAGAACGATTTAATCAGACATTGGAGAGGTACCTAGCAAAAGTTGTAGACAACCGGCAACGAGATTGGGACAAGCACATACAACCGTTTTTGTTGTCATATCGAAGCGCTGTTCCCGAAAGTACATCAGTGACACCAGCTTTCGCAAAGGAAGAGAGTTATGGCTGCCTGCAGACCTGATCACCGGGATACCACCTGATGCCCCACGCATTGTTGGCGACGCGCCTATAAGAATGTTTCAGTTTATTAAGTCAACCGATGACGCATAGTTATAAAAAGCAAATTATCGAGCCACGACGCTCTGATAAGAAAATGCTTAGTTAAATCTTAAAGAAATGTCGAATTAATGATAAGAAGGTCTTGGGTTCGACTCCCAGGCCGGACTAGTTTGTTTGTTTTCCTAAGTAATATCGCCTAATAAATTCGCAAGGAATTTATGATATAAATTATGATACCGGATTTGTTTCCCGGTTGAAATCATCTTTCTAATGATGTAAATTCATAAGAATATTAAAGTGAAGTTAAAGATCGGATTTGTTCCCCGGTCGAGATAATCACTCTGTGCATAGACAGAATTAAAGGAAATTAATTGCATAAGTATTGTCTTGTATAAGTATGATACGTTTGTACGAAAACAAATGCCTATTTGTTATGATTGATTAATGAAAACATTCACTTGTATTGTTATCTGATAAGAAGCATGATAACGAATAAGAGTCTTATCAGAAATAGTTTCCTACTGTTTGAAAACTATGTAGAAGCACTTGTTTATTTAATATTGTTAAAATTAAGTGTATTTCAGACTTTCATTTTCCTGATAGTCGAGAGCCGTGCAAAGTTAGTTGTTCAAATAGTGTGAGTTCACGGAAGCACGCTGGCCACGCCCTTAGGAGGCCGAATATGTAAAAATGTAAAATGTTTGTAATTTCAGCAATTTATGTAAAAATGACTTGTAAAACATTTCAGGTTGATTGTACGTGCTAAAAAGGTGAATTCTGTGTTATTTTTATGTGAAAATTCCTGTGCATAAGTGAAATAATGATAGTTTTGTATAAGAAATTTAAAAGTGTTTTAAATAGTGAAATAAATAGAGAAAATGTAAATTAAACTATTGTATTAGTTAACATATGTATAAATTCAAGTAGGAAACATTGTTTTAACTTTCTGTGTTAAATATTTAAGAAAATTCGATTTCGAACTTGTGAGTAAAATAGGTGGTTTTCGTTTAATAAATGAAAGGTTTTTTGTAATATGAAGATATAATGCATATCATGGTGTAGATATTGTTTTGTACTACCTATATTGACAAATTGTATTTGTATATGACTTGAGTAAATAAAGATATTAAGTGAAACGTGAGAGAGTAATAGTACAAATTCATGTTGTTAAGTTGCGCAGGCACGCGAATGGCGCGGCTCACTTTCGCGTTTAGCTCTGGGGGTAGCTTAGTAAACGGGTTTTATTGCAATTCGTTCGGGGAAGAAAATAGTTCGGGGAAGAAAATAGTTCGGGGAATTAGTTCGGAAAAATAAGAAAATCCTTCGGGAAAAGTGAAAAAACCAGCAGTCAAGAAGAAAAGTATAGGGAAAAGTGATTACTCTCTCACGGAACGGTTTGAAGATAATTGCTGTTTCATTCCCAAGATCCCTTAAGTTATACAGTCCACATCGAAGAATTAAGGCGTCGGGACCGGGACGACTTCGGAAGACCCGTAATCCCCGTCTGAACCTACTTGCTGAAAAGGAACGAGGTTATCGCCCTAGTGTGTTACTCCGTTGCGGAGATCACATACGTTGTTCCCGAACCCAACGTAGGCGTTGCAGGAGGCCGGATCGAGAGAAGCCTCGATTCCTCCCTTCTGTTTCTCAGTTTCCGTCCGTTGTGTCCTTTTCAATTGGTCCTTCGCAGCCGGATCAGGAGGACCTTCCGAATTCCTTTTCAATTGGACCTTCGGAGCCGGATTAAAGACCACCCGAACCCCGCCAGCTGGATCAAGGAACCAGCTGTGGACTGCTGGTTATGGAAAAAGAAGACCTTCGGAGCCGAGTGAAGATCAGCAACCGAAGGAAGCCGGAGGTTTGAGCTGAAGCAATAGGACCAAAGGCCAGAAGACCAGGACGTCAGCGCTGAAGGACGGGACCTGGAACTACCGGAAGAAAGAAAACCGGGATTGCGGCCGGGGGCGTGTGCTCGCATGGGGCACGTATCGCAGCCGGGCGCAGGTGTCTTGTGAAGACACTCATCGTGGCCAAGCAGGGCTTGGCATTTTCCTGTCGGGCAAACGTGCTCGGCATTTCCTGTCAGACGATCGTGTCTGGCATTTCCTGTCGGACGACCGTGTCCGGCATTTCCCGTCGGGTCATCAGGGTGCAAGAAGCATCCACCGCTGCTGCTGCCGGGCGAGGGTGCGCGTGGGCACCTGACTGCATCGCGGCCGGAGGAGGGCGCTCGGACGAGGCGTCACCGGCAACTGGGCGGCGAGCACAGCATACATCCCGACCACCTAACGGTGCCAAACGGTTGGGCTCTGGCACAACACCTTCGGGTGGAGCAGTTCTCTCGAGCGAGACTGCGCTTGCACTACCGCTCGACTGTTTCGTCATATTCCTTGGCGGGACAGTTCCTGAACCTTTCCTCCATTCCATTCCTGCACGACTCCATCCCTGGACGGCTCACCTCGGTAGGCCCCGTTCAGGATTGATAGGGCTGTTAGGGCTGTTAGGGTGGTAGTAGGGTTGTAGGGTTGGGAGATAAGGGGGGGGAGGGGTAGTGGTGTTAGGTTGGGGTGTAGAAGGGTTGTAGGTAAGGGGTTGTAGGGACCGTAGGGACAGTTAGGGACCGTAGGCCAACAATCACCTTCCTGCAAGATGAAGAAAGCACAAGACCAGACAGGGAGAAGCGAAGGGAGCAGGATAAGGACAGGGCTCTCAAGAAAAGCTAAAGAAGCGGAACCATCTGGAGCGACCACAGCTACTGCGTCGAATGGAGCAACTCCTTCAAGTGGAGCCACCACCGACACGTCCACATGCACGTGGGACACAGGGACGTCCGTGGCAACGACAAGCAACAGGACGGACACCAGTGGTACGCAGGCCAGTACCGCACAACAATCCGTTATATCCAGGAGTGAAACGGTGGTCGAAAAAGTAGGTCAAAGGACCGAAGAAGCGGCATCGTCAAGGACAGTAATCGGGCACACTAGTGATAAAGGGTCACAAAGAGGTAGTAGGTCATCGCGATCGGCGAGGCTGAAAGCCGAATTAGAGGCGCGGATTAAATTCGAACGCTCAGAGCTCGAACGAGCACAGGCAGCTGCTGCCTTAGCCAAGTCTCAATTGGAGTTGGCACGACTCAACCGAGAAGAGGAGATCGACTCGAGTGAGGATGAAGAAGAGCGGAATACTCAGGTGGAACCTTTCGTAAGGAGTTGGGTTCAGCAGACCATAATGAGCGCGCCGGTTAGTGTAGCACAACCCGATGTTACTGATAAGGAAGCGTGTAAAGGATCGCGCCGCAAAGGGGCGGAGATCGAGCGCAACCAAGGAAATGCACAGAAAACACACGCGAGTGATGTGTCAGAATTGACCGAAGCGATTGTGAGTGCAATAAAAATAGCTGGTAAAGATAAGTCTTCCCAGTTTCATTTCCTCCAGGAATTACCGGTGTTCGATGGAGACCCGGGTGAATGGATAATTTTCAAAACGGTGTTTGAAGACACGAGAAGCCAATTTTCAGGGGTGCAAAATGTCGCACGCCTTAGGAGGGCATTAAAGGGCACCGCTAAGGAAGCGGTTAAGTCGTTGTTGTTTACTTTGTGTGAACCGGAAGAAATAATGAACGCTCTCGAAAGAAGATTCGGTAGGGTTGAGATGCTCATTCTAGCCGAAATCGAGAATGTAAAGCGTATGCCAAGATTGGCAGAAGATTGCCGAAATATAGGATCTTTCGCAAGTCGTATTACGAACGTGGTTGCCACGATACAAGCGTTGAATCAACCACAGTATTTGTACTCACCGGAGTTAGTGAGCCGCATAGTGGAGAAGCTCGGAACTATGATTAAATTTAAATGGTTTGAATATCGAGCTCAGTATCCTTTGGAGTCAGAGTTACAGAAGATAGCCAAGTTTTTAAATTTATTGAGTGAACAATTTGGAGCGTCCTTAAACAACGAAAATGCGCCTGAAAAAAGGAAGCGTCCTGAATTCAGGAAGCAAACTGTACACACCGCAAAGGGAGGTGTACGCAGATGTGCCGTGAGCGAGCGCTGTATGCGCCGAAGTAAATTGAGCGAGCGTCTAGAACGCCGAAATAGTAAAGGGCACAACCGACAGGTGGTTATGACAACCCAGGATAAGCCTGTAAGTCGGGTAACACATAAGTGTGTTATATGCAACAAAGAGCACTCTATAGTGAGTTGTTACAAGTTTAAGGACATGAATATTCGCGAGAAATGGGAAGCTGTCAAAAGGGCGAAAGTATGTTTCCAATGTTTGTCACCTAACCATAGGAGGTTAGAATGCAAAGCGAAAAAATGTGGTGTAGAGGGATGTAGAATGTGACATCATCGAATGCTACACCGATACCCCATTGAAACAACCTCGCCACAAGGGGACGAGGGGGGTAAAGATGCTCAGATTACAACTGTTAGTACAGTGAATGCACTGGCATGTGCATACTTAAAGATTATACCGGTCGAGTTGTATGGACCTAGAGGAAAGGTCAAGACAACAGCTCTTCTGGATGAAGGATCGACCATGACACTCATAGAGGAGTGTATGGCTCAGAAATTAGCGCCTCGCGGACGTAAAGAGGGATTACGTATCGAAGCCGTGGGAGGTAAGCGAATTAACGACGACAGTTCGTATCGCTTAAACATTAAGATAAAAGGCATTTACTCGAGCGACTTAGAAGAGATAAGTGTACAAACAATTAAGTCACTTAACCTTTCTCCGCAGTCGGTAAGCCGAGAATTATTGCAACGGTGTTCTCATTTGACACCGATTAAGGATGAGTTGATGTATGAGAGGTCCAAACCTACCATATTAATTGGTCAGGACAATTGGCATCTCATAGTTACTCGTGAATTAATTTCGGGAGGTAAGAACCTACCTGTAGCATCGCTCACCAAACTGGGGTGGGTTTTGCATGGTCACATATCGGGTGGTATTAAACCGATCAAGATTGTTAACCACATTTCCACCAAGAAGGAGGAAGATATGGATAAATTGATCAAGGATTATTTTAGTTTGGAATCTCTGGGAGTATCGGCTAGAAAGCCCGTGAACGACCCAGAAGAACGAGCATTAAGTATTTTGAACAAAACGGTACGTCGTATACCTAATAATAGGTACGAGACTGCTTTGTTATGGCGCACAGACAATGAGTGCTTGCCGTCGAATAGAGCGCAGGTTGAAAGTCGCCTGTTTAATATTGAGAAAAAGCTCGACAAAAATAGCGAGTTGAAGAAGGAATATGAGAAGCAAATTGAAAATCTCATCGTTAATGGTTACGCAGAGAAAGCGAACCATATTCCCATTTCCCCACGTACGTGGTACCTTCCTCACTTCGCAGTGACTCACCCACAAAAAAAGAAAATAAGGATAGTTTTCGACGCCGCCGCAAAGACGGGCGGACGTTGTCTCAATGATGCATTGTTAACCGGACCGGACTTATTGAAGTCGTTGTTCGGAGTTCTGCTACGATTCAGAGAAGGAAGCGTGGCAGTAATGGCAGACATTAAAGAAATGTTCCTGCAAGTGAAAATCCGGGATGAAGACAGGGATAGCCTTCGATTCTTATGGCGGCACAATCGTGACGCGCCGCCGGAAGAGTATAGAATGACGTCACTCATATTTGGAGCGGCATCATCACCATGCATCGCTATATATGTAAAGAATAAAAATGCGCAGGACAACGCGCATATCTATCCAGAAGCAGCTTCCGCTACGGAAAGCAATTTCTATATGGATGACTATCTACAGGCATTTCCCGACGTGACGACGGCCGAAAGGATAGTAAACGATATGTATGAATTACATAAGCATGCTTCTTTCCAACTGAGGGGATGGGCTAGCAACCGACCCGAAGTTTTAAGTGAAATGGAAAATAAATATAAGAGCGACAGTGCTTCGCTTGGAGATAAAGAGCACATAGAGCGCACGTTAGGTTTGATTTGGAATATCAAACGGGATATAATAAGTTTCTCCACAAGTCTTCGTAGCACACCGGAAGAGGTGATGGAGGGTTTGCGACCGCCTACGAAGAGGGAGATAACTAGCGCTGTGATGTCAGTTTTCGATCCTTTGGGACTCGCATCACCCATAACGATTCAAGGGAAGTCGTTGATCCAGCAAGTATGGAGGACAGGCATCTCTTGGGATGAAGAAGTTTCACACGAATTACACGTGTTATTTTGTAAATGGATATCGGAAGTGAAGAAATTAGGTCATTTAGAAGTACCTAGACCCGTTGCTGAAGGCGTCGGCAAGGGAGAGTTACACACTTTCACGGATGCTAGTGAAAAAGCATACGCTGCCGCGGTGTATTACGTCACCACGGACGAGCAAGGAAGAAGGCGGATTACGCTGATCGCCGCAAAGGCAAGAGTAGCGCCATTGAAACCAATTTCGATTCCAAGGCTTGAATTGCAAGCAGCTCTTATGGGCAGCAGACTGGCTGCTTCAGTTAGTGAAGAGAGCAAGTACGAGATGTCTGAGAGAGTGTTTTGGACAGACTCACGTACAGTATTAGCGTGGATTAAGTCAGATCCTCGCGCTTTTAAACCATTCGTTGCTCATCGATTGGCTGAGATCGAAGATCACAGTAAGCCATGTGAATGGCGATGGGTTCCAACGTCACAAAATGTGGCAGACGACGCCACTAGAAATTTCCCTTCCACCTTCGATGTAAGTCATCGCTGGTTTCAAGGACCTGAATTCCTCAGGAAAAGTCCTGATTTATGGCCCAAACAAGTGGACACCATAAAAGGCTTAGAAACAGGTGAAGAAAAATCGCCAAAGGGCGTAAGTGCGTTAAGAAAGCAAGAACCGTTAAGTCTACCCGACTACGGACGATTTAGCAGCTTTAAGAGATTCCTTGGGGCAACTGCACGCACCTTGCAAGCGGTAGAAAAATTCAAGAGTTTAAGAAAGTCGGTTAAAGGACCCGACGACGCAGCCGAAAAGTCGGTTATGTGTTCCAACAAAGTTTTAGCAAAGTCGGTTAAAGGACCCGATGGCGCGTTGGACATAGCGCTCTTGAAAAAAGCGGAATTATTAATTTGGAAGTTCGTTCAAGACGAGTGTTTTTATTCGGAAATAAAGTGCTTGAAAGCAGGCAAAAGTGTTGAAAGAAGTTCACGCTTAAGTAAATTATCTATGGAAATAGGAGAAGATAACTTCCTTCGTTTAAATGGACGTTTACCTTTCAAGTCTAATTTGACTGAGGAAAGTAGAAAACCTGTCATATTAGACGGTAAACACGAAATCGTTAAAATTATGATTAGAGAAGTTCATCATCATTTTGGACATGCCAATCACCAGACGGTGATGAATGAGGTGAACCAGAAATTTTACGTCTTGAACTTACGTAATGTAGTACGAAGTGTGTCACATCACTGTCAGTGGTGCAGGACATACAGGTCAAAGCCGCAGAACGTGCCACAAGGAAATATTCCTCTGGAGAGAATAGCTCATCATGAGCCACCTTTTACATGCTCAGCTGTGGATTATTTCGGTCCTATGAGTGTGACTATAGGAAGGCGACACGAAAAACGTTGGGGCGTTTTATTCACGTGTCTGACTACCAGAGCAGTACATCTGGAATTAGCAGCCTCATTGACACCAGCGTCAATGATAATGGCGTTAAGGCGATTTATCGCCAGAAGAGGAAAACCAACCGTTATATACAGCGATAACGGGACGAATTTCAAAGCTGCAAATAAAGAATTATTAAAAGCATGCGAAGAATGCCATGAAGGCATGAAAAATGAGTCATTTAAGAAATACATTAAATGGAAATTTATACCTCCGGGAGCACCGCACATGGGTGGCGCCTGGGAGAGGTTAGTAAGGTCGATTAAAATTGCGTTGACCGCTACGCTCAAGGAAAAGAGCCCACGAGAGGAGGTTCTACATACGTTACTTTTAGAAGCAGAGCATACGGTAAATTCCAGGCCTCTGGTAACATTCAGTATGGATAGTCCTGAAGAGGGTTTGACACCCAATCATTTTCTTCTGGGACGCTCATGTGGTGATCGACCACCTGGATTATTTCTAGAGCGGCATCTGACGGGTCAACTCAATTGGAAAGCTGCACAGAGGTTAGCCGACCATTTTTGGACAAGGTGGCTGAAGGAATACATGCCTACCTTAATACCGCGAACAGGTAATAACGGAAAGTTCATGGAACCTAAAGAAGGCGATATTGTTTTGATAATAGATCATTCGTTGCCACGAAATACGTGGCCAAAAGGAAAAATTAGTAGAACGTTACCGGGACCAGACGGTCACACCAGAGTGGTTGACGTCATTACTAGCACAGGTATCTTGAGGAGACCTACATCCAGAATAATAGTCCTGGTACCCGCGACGCCTCCCAAATGATGGTGCTAACGCACGGGGGGGAGATTGTTGGCGACGCGCCTATAAGAATGTTTCAGTTTATTAAGTCAACCGATGACGCATAGTTATAAAAAGCAAATTATCGAGCCACGACGCTCTGATAAGAAAATGCTTAGTTAAATCTTAAAGAAATGTCGAATTAATGATAAGAAGGTCTTGGGTTCGACTCCCAGGTAGGACTAGTTTGTTTGTTTTCCTAAGTAATATCGCCTAATAAATTCGCAAGGAATTTATGATATAAATTATGATACCGGATTTGTTTCCCGGTTGAAATCATCTTTCTAATGATGTAAATTCATAAGAATATTAAAGTGAAGTTAAAGATCGGATTTGTTCCCCGGTCGAGATAATCACTCTGTGCATAGACAGAATTAAAGGAAATTAATTGCATAAGTATTGTCTTGTATAAGTATGATACGTTTGTACGAAAACAAATGCCTATTTGTTATGATTGATTAATGAAAACATTCACTTGTATTGTTATCTGATAAGAAGCATGATAACGAATAAGAGTCTTATCAGAAATAGTTTCCTACTGTTTGAAAACTATGTAGAAGCACTTGTTTATTTAATATTGTTAAAATTAAGTGTATTTCAGACTTTCATTTTCCTGATAGTCGAGAGCCGTGCAAAGTTAGTTGTTCAAATAGTGTGAGTTCACGGAAGCACGCTGGCCACGCCCTTAGGAGGCCGAATATGTAAAAATGTAAAATGTTTGTAATTTCAGCAATTTATGTAAAAATGACTTGTAAAACATTTCAGGTTGATTGTACGTGCTAAAAAGGTGAATTCTGTGTTATTTTTATGTGAAAATCCTGTGCATAAGTGAAATAATGATAGTTTTGTATAAGAAATTTAAAAGTGTTTTAAATAGTGAAATAAATAGAGAAAATGTAAATTAAACTATTGTATTAGTTAACATATGTATAAATTCAAGTAGGAAACATTGTTTTAACTTTCTGTGTTAAATATTTAAGAAAATTCGATTTCGAACTTGTGAGTAAAATAGGTGGTTTTCGTTTAATAAATGAAAGGTTTTTTGTAATATGAAGATATAATGCATATCATGGTGTAGATATTGTTTTGTACTACCTATATTGACAAATTGTATTTGTATATGACTTGAGTAAATAAAGATATTAAGTGAAACGTGAGAGAGTAATAGTACAAATTCATGTTGTTAAGTTGCGCAGGCACGCGAATGGCGCGGCTCACTTTCGCGTTTAGCTCTGGGGGTAGCTTAGTAAACGGGTTTTATTGCAATTCGTTCGGGGAAGAAAATAGTTCGGGGAAGAAAATAGTTCGGGGAAGAAAATAGTTCGGGGAATTAGTTCGGAAAAATAAGAAAATCCTTCGGGAAAAGTGAAAAAACCAGCAGTCAAGAAGAAAAGTATAGGGAAAAGTGATTACTCTCTCACGGAACGGTTTGAAGATAATTGCTGTTTCATTCCCAAGATCCCTTAAGTTATACAGTCCACATCGAAGAATTAAGGCGTCGGGACCGGGACGACTTCGGAAGACCCGTAATCCCCGTCTGAACCTACTTGCTGAAAAGGAACGAGGTTATCGCCCTAGTGTGTTACTCCGTTGCGGAGATCACATACGTTGTTCCCGAACCCAGCGTAGGCGTTGCAGGAGGCCGGATCGAGAGAAGCCTCGATTCCTCCCTTCTGTTTCTTAATCGAAAGTCGAGTTCCGTTTGGTTCTTTTCACGCATTATAACCGATTATGCAAATGACTTGAGGAACAAAATGAATGACATTTATGAGCACGTCAGACAATCGGGCCAGCAAATGTCCGAAAAGATTAAAACCCGGTATGACCGCAAAATGAACAACAAAAGGTTCGACGAAGGTTCACTAGTGTGGTTGCACAATCCAATCCGCAGCAAAGGGAAATCTCCTAAGCTTCAAGCTAAATGGGACGGCCCGTACCGGATTGTGACCAGGATCAACGATGTAACCTACCGGATACAGAAAGGCGCAAGAGGGACTCCTAAGATCGTCCATGTGGATCGCCTGGCGCGTTATTATGGGGCCGATAATGTTCGGGACGAGCATGTCTTAGGAGGGGGCAGTGTTGCGCGCCTAAGTTGACGTCTGGCACTAGCGCCATCTAGTGTCGGGTAACAGAGCGAGGAAAACTTTCCAGAAAATGACATGACTTATCTTTCAACCAACAGCACCATCTAGTATCGAATTTAAGAACTAAGCTTTCTAGAAGCCCCACACTCTAACTTTCGGCGCCTGGTCGGTTGGCGCGCGTATTAACTTGAATATTCTGGATGTTTCGGTGAAAAAGGTGTATTTAAAGGCGCTGCAATACGCGATCGGGGCAGTATTGAATTTGGCGAGACAAGCGAAGCTTCGGAGCGATATAAATTGAATCAGTGTGATTAATTTAGTGTCTTATAAGTTTTAATTGGTGTTCGGTAATAAAAGTATAAATTTTGGTAATTCAATCGGCAGTTTTTATTGTCACGACCCTAAACTCATAGCAGTAGCTTTACCAGGTAAAAATTGCTTAAAATATCAGAACAAAAGAAAATATGTACTCGTTTTGCTTATTGTAATATGCTGATATCCATACTTTTGATTAAAAAAGAATAATACATACATTTTTATGAGTTATTTTGAATAATTTTTTAACAGTATTCCTGCACTATTACCGAGTAGCTTAGCTTACGTTAAATGCTTCATCATTTACGGTATGAAAGCTCACTTTATATGCATTTTGTTCTCGGCGGTAGAGGGGCAAAGAGGCACACCTGGTGTTTACTACTTTAATTACGTAACCCATTAATTCACGTCAGAAAGCAGGGGTTGTGGACAGAGACGGATTGGACTCTTGTTCTTGATATTTTACTACAGGGGCATTGAGTTCAAACTAGAGCAGTACCATCGACGAATAAGACGTATTTAGGTAACATTTAAATTACAAGAGCTGTATTAATTTTTTTTTATAACTACATTTATTTTAAAACGTGTCATACCATGGGTTTCATAAAATGTGACAAAACGAAACAAACCGAAAGATGGATGTCTACCAGAGATTTCTAATAACTACTATAGAATTTAAAAAAAATTGCAGTGCGCCTGCCTAGCGTGGCAACTATCGTAAACTTTCCCTATATGAGGCAATTTATTGGAGAGGCCGAATTACAACTTTAGACTTTTATATGATTGTAATGCTGATTATGATGTTTAAATCTAAATATAGGTATAAATCTTAAAACATTTAAAACAAATATACAATTAGTTCATGTTGCCAGTAATCTCATGAAATGAAACGTGTTCCGGAACCGAAGTAAATATGAAGACATGAGTCTCTTGCTGACGCTGGGCACAGGCTTTATATGGAAGATTTGCTTAATTTCTTACCTATTTAATTACTATACTTGGAAGGTGCATTATTGGCATAGATGTCTTATGTTTTTGATGTTGTTTCCTATTTTTTTCTTCTCCTTACTAATGAGTAAGCTAATGAACCTGTGAAAGAACCTGTGTAATGTTTTTAATAGCAGCTTATGCCGCCATTAGATATTCGTAGCATAGCATGCAGTCGCGCTTCATTCGTTTTAGATTTTCTTATGCTTCATCACGTGAGGATTTATGATAATTTTACAAACAAAATAATAATTAATTTCCTTTAATGTCTTTAATAACACAACGCACTCGTATCTCGGAAAAGTCCTTACTCTTGTTTTGCACTTCGCAGGTAAGGTATGACCGTCTGTCCAGGTTTAATATTTATTCAGCGATCAGAATCCGATACACCAAGTCATATCTTGAAGAGGATTTCGTAAGAGGCCTAAGAACTGAAGATAAGTAGGTGGACACGGTAAGCATTGAATCTGGTAAATTATTTATCACTGGAAAGCACATTATCTGTTCCGAGTAGATACTGGGTTTATCTTCCACAAAATTCGTATTAACAAAATGGTCAAGATCGTAAGTTTATTGACGGGGGTTGCGTACCTAAGAATCACCAAACGATGTTCATTGAAAGTCATATAGGCTTAAGCACCAGTAGAAGCAACTAAAACAGGAATTGACTGTACCATGTTCATTATGCGAGATATAAAATATCTAGACCGGTGCCGGATAGTAAAGTCGAAGGTACAGGACTCTGATATTACGGTTGTCAATTTGGCTGCAAAGCTTGAGGACTGAGGTATTACGCACAATAGGAGCCTATTTATAGCACTAAAACAAAAATAGCCACAAAAGAATGTTTAATTAATGGAGTTAATAATTTTACTATTGCATTTTTGGCTGGTTGAAGTTCAAGAAATTTCTTGTAACTGATATAACCTGATGATGCCATGAGGCAAAACCGGTCGATTTACATATTACATCTAATATATAAAAATTAATATTTGTTTGTTCGTATTTTATGCGCTACTTTTCATCAGATTGCGATAAAACTTTCTCAACATATTGCTTGCACTTTCGCTAAGGTTACAAGCATGTATATGTATTTACTAGATATAAATTAAGGCAAATAGCTAAACAAATAAGTTTAGACTAAAAAACGAACTAAGGTAACAAACTAAACTTAATTATCTTAAGCCAACGTGAAGTACTAACGTATAAAATTATGATAACACAAGTACAAAATGGTACCAAATCTGTTGACATATTGTACTACTAGTTTCACAACAATTTTATTTTATCTTAATTAATCAATCAATGTCATTTCAAATCAATTAAAATGCAGTTTCACTAAGTGACAACAGATGCATATATGTTTATAAAATATTAATACATCAATATTTTTTCTTTACTGATTTCTGTGAATGCATAAATATCCTCGTTAGAAGGGAATTGCGAAGGCTGGATCCTCAATTACGCGCCAAACCATGGCACTGGTCCAACGAGATAGCTTCACGCAGGCAAACAATATAAATTCTCATTGCACTGTTTGCAGCTACCCTATTCCAAATACGTCACGGCATTTTTATAACATTCGTGTGCGAACATATTTTTTTCTTGCTTTGTCAGAGTATACGCCTGTGAAAAGTGAACAGTTCGTACCGTATAATTCATGCACGTAAAAGTTATATGCTGGCGACGGATTTGTTCTTTTGTTTATGGACAACTATTGTTCATTTTAGATTCGACGGACAGTTTTAAATTTTCGTTAAAATGGAATTTAAATAAAAGCTCAACACTTTATTAATGCTGTTTGATTTTGCCATACCAACCAAAACAACACTATTTGTAAGTAATAATTTATTTAAATTTAATAAAATTTTCTGTGGTCTAGTTTTTTGAAGCAAAGTAATTTCTATATGTGTGACTATTGAATCTGATAACGTTCTTAAAGGAATCGCAAAGCTTTATTTATTAATTTTTTTTATAATACACTGTAAAACATTAGGTTATATTAACCTTGTTTGAATTGATTTGGTGTGGGTTACATCACTTCAATTCTATAAAATTAAAATCACTAGGATTACGGGCACTGTAGTGGTTGCCAAACATGAAACTTTTATGTTATTTTTGGCAATCCATTGTGGACTTTGACCAAAAAGTATCAAAGCAGTTTCATTATTTTTTGATGACAATAATGGGAATAGTAAAAAATATATCATACATTCTTAAATTCACAATAATCTATCAAGCTTTCGTACGTGGAAAAGCCACGCTGCAGCTATATTATAGTTATAGCATGAATGGTCGCACGGAAGTTGGTGTGGCGCTGCCATCACGTTAATTTCAGCTCCATGCATTTTTGTTATTTAAAAATACTAAAACAAAAAATTGTGAAGTGAATTTGATAAAATGCAGATAATAACGCGTACATTAAGTGTTAATACCATAAATATTTAAAAAATACCGCATAATTTAAAAACATAACTTCAAAAAAAAGTGGTAACTAGTGCATAAACATAGGGAATAAATAATCATCATAAACACTCACGCCTGTCACCCAGAGGCTTCGGACTTCCATTTGGCACGATCCTGACATACCTCTTTTGCCTCCTTTACATCCATATATCTACGCATACATGCTCGTCGGTTAAGGGTACTTCCAACGTGGCCCATTTTCAAAATATCGCCAATTTGGTCGATAAACTATATAATAATATACTAACTATTTGGTGATAAGAGATAAATGTGGTATGCAAGATGATGTTGTGACCAGGATTAAGAAAGGAATGCTTCGGTGGTTTGGTCACGTAGAAAGAATGAATAAGGAAAGAGTGACAAAGCAAATTTATATAACAGATGTGAACGGCTGAGTCGGGAAGGGACGCCCTAGAAAAAAGTTTATCGACATAGGGAATATAAGTGTAAAAACGTGAAAAAATGTAATATAAATTAATAACAACCTATAAAAATTCTCAGTGACCCTTATGTTTAACAAAAAGTGAAAAAAAATAATAATAAAGTGGTGATAGTGATAAGAAATTCCATTAAGATGATTCATAATAACCGCCAATGACCATTTTAAACATGTGGCAAGAAACATATGTAACTAAATTTCGACATTATGAACATATTTCATCGCAGCCTAGCGGAATCAGCGACTTTGTTAGTAAACGTACCTGAGAACTCGTGGTTCAAATCTACTTGCCGTGTTCCATATATTATTGTTTTTTGTGGATTGATAACTTCAACCGAGAGGTCAATCGACGGATTCAACTCGGCTGAGCAGCGTTCGGGAAATTACGACACATCTTCTCGTCAGGTATACCTCAAAACCTGAAAACTAAATTGTACAACCAGTGCGTGTTGCCAGTGATGACATATGGAACTGAGACGTGGTCCTTCACTGCTGGCCGTATGAGGACGCTCGAAGTTGCTCAGCGAGCTATGGAGAGAGCTATGCTCGGAGTTTCTTTGCATGATAAACTTAAAAATGAGGATATCCGCAGTAGAACCAGAGTGACCGACATAGCCCATCGGATTATTAGTAAGCTGAAGTGGCAATGGGTCGGCCATATAGCTCGAAGAACCGACAACCGTTGGGGAAAAAAGGTTCTCGAGTGGCAGCCTCGTACCGGTAGACGAAGTGTAGGGTGACCCCCCACTAGATGGAGTGACGACCTGGTAAGACATGCAGGAAGTCGATGGATGCAGGTGGCTCAGGACCGTGCTTTGTGGCATACCTTGGGGGAGGCCTATGTGCAGCAGTGGACTTGTAAAGGGCTGTAATGATGATGATGATGATGATGTGGATTGATAATTGCTTTTTTATTCAAAAAATGCGTTAAGTGTTTGACAGAGCGACAGGATGGCGGTAAAATGTATAAAATGCAATAAAAGAATACTGAAACGCGACAATTATTTATGCTGTTTCTTTTGTACACAAAATTACCATATTGATTGCGTAAATGTTTCTGTTAAGAGGTTTTTATTGATGACCGAGGATAATAAAGCAAAATGGAAATGTGAACAATGCTTCTCGAATGCGCTAAACAATTTGTCAGTAAATGTTCCTACAAATAACTCGTTCGAGATCTTAACTGACGATGAAAACTCGGATATACTGACCTTATTAACGCAGAATAGCAGAACTAATAGCTGCCCAGATTTGAGAAAGTTAAACATGGAAGATAGAATAGAAAATCTTGAGACACAAAATCGAAAACTAAAAGAAAAACTACAAATTGCTGAAGCTGAAATAGAAAATATTTTATTAGAAAATACAAAATTAAAACAATTACTTTGCAAACATGAAATAAAATCAAAATTTTTAGCAGATGTATGTAGTCCAACCTTAAAAAAAATATCACGACTAGAAAAACCAGAAAGAGTATACAAAACAGTTATGGATTTTCTGGAAGATGAAAAGGAGGAATGTAGCTCTAATTATTTACAACAAATTAGTAGCACTCCATCTAGGACTAAAGCAAAAAGTCATCGAGCAAACGCCGGCGATCTAAGCACCCCGAGCCATCAAATCCATAATAGTTCACCGGCCCTGTCGCTAGATGGCTCTGCTAATCAAAAAAAATGAGGAAACCTGTTATCCATATAATTGGTGATCAACAGGCTAGAGGCCTGGCAGCGAAATTAAAATTATCACGTTCTGGGTTATATAATGATTGCTACAACGTCTCTGGTAAAACCATTCGCATCGAGCTCGGAAGTACTAAGAAGCTGTACCTATTTACAAGATAGTGACATGACATACTAATATTATCTACAGGTTGTAATGACAAAAATCGTTACCTTTTCTTAACTGAGTTATGTAATACGCTATGTAACTTAAAGCAGTGTAAAATATTTTTGTTAAGCGTACAACAAAATAATTATCTAAATGTTCATAAACTTCATGCTGAAATCAAACTTATTGTAAAAAATTATAAGAATTGTACTTTTATTGACATAAATAATTTATTGAATAACTGCACCAGCCTAAATACGACATCGTTTAAAATAAAATATGTACTAAATTGAATATAGAAATAGATTATCTAAAATATGAGCACGATTATATTAAAAATGGGCTAAAATTAAAAAAAGATTCAAATAAGATCAATTACATTTCAAAGAATACCGCGAACATGCAAGTATATAGAAAAGGCACAATACCATATTACTTCCCTAAAGCAAAAGAATAACCAAATAAAACAACACAAAAACTTGAAAACAAAATTCAACAAATAAATTCTCAATTTTTTCTTTAACTACCTTAGCATACTTCATCAGAATATAGCAGGGTTAATGAACAAATTGGATACACTAACTGTAAAATTAGAAGAACTATTTAACTAAGGCACCATTATAGATGTTTGATGTTTTTGAGGTACCTCTATACTTCAGGCAAGATGATTTGTCGCAGTTTCCCCAACGCCTCTCAGCCAAGTTGGATTCGCCGTTTGATCTGTCGGTCTAAGTTTGACTTATCTAATCTGATATTTTTTCCCAGTCACATACGCTCATTAATAACTTCGAACAAAGGCGTGTAACATGAAAGTTAGACATAATTTATTGTCTTGACCATGTTGGATCTGCTATTATGAACATATCAAAGATGAGTGATGTATTTGCTATTGATAATAACACATTACATAAATGATAATTGTGTATTATAACTAGATTGTAGACAGTTTTAACCTACTAATAATTATGTATATTAGCTTTATTTTATAAAATAAATTAAAATTTAAAACATTTTATTCAATATACTTGTTAAAAGCTCTTATGAATCTTCACTGGTTCGGAAAACAAAACCTGCTCAGAGAAGGATCGACAAAAAATGTGGGGTCTAATATATTTAAAATTCTATTACAATTTCGTTTACAGTTTCAATGTTTTTAAACATCAATATTAATAATAGCCAGAAGACTTTTAAATGCAGATTGAAACTCAACATATTGATCTATTGTGTAGAAGGCTATTTTTCATAGAACTTTTTTAAATGGCAAATTTTATAATTTTATATCAGATTACCCGTATCGCTTGTTTTTCCTAACCAAATCAAGTCAAAAAAGCAAAGTAATTTCCAATATCGATATTATGTCCTCATACTAGGAAATAGGGTACGCAAAGAAGAATTTACATATTTTATTTGTTAAAATAATTTTGAAAATTTTTATTCGAATGCCAAACACGGCTCGTTGTGTTGCATGTACCTTGTATATATTTGTGGATTCAACAAGCATATAAAGTCCCTTTCACGTATTTTTCATGTATTTATACCGCGTTTACAATTAAATTATATCCGTTTACATTCACGTCGAGCATGAAAGAACCTTTGAATTTATTTTCACATTAACATTTTCAGATCATTTAAAGGGTATTTTCCCTTCGATAACGAGACGACAACTTACTTAAGCACAACTTTGCTTACTCAATTTTATTTTATTTAAATAAAAAATAAACTAAGTAAAGCGATAGCAGCCTAAAGAGTTTCTAATGCCTCATTAGAAAAACTTAAACGCATAACATGTTTTGTAAGCTACATGAAGCGGTAGTAGCTTATATAGATGGTGCTTCAACCATCTTTGCGACGTCGACGGGTTGCTGCGTCAAAGGTACGAGAAGTCTGGTACTACGATCGTTAATCCGCCTGCCAAGCGTGATGAAGGCAATTCCATTCTACAGCGGAAGAGGCCCAGGTGCAGCTGTGGACTTCTAAGAGCTGAAGACGAAGAAAGACGACATATTTCTCGCATAAGTAGAGTTCATACTCGTGTTGAAAATATATACTCAGACTTATCTTCTAAGTATGATGACGTAGTAACTCGCCGGTTTTAATATTTAAGCTACACAAACCACGTATACGAGATGCTACACTCAGAACTGTTCTCCTGTCCAAACTACTTTTAAGCGACGTACGAAGAAACTATTGAAAAGTGTAAGAGTTGTTTAAATGAATTTTGTATAAAATATTTGTATTTGTATAATATAACTTGAAGAAGTGTGATATAAAGTTTTTGCTAAAATGCTATAAACATTATAATATTCCCCTTAACCACTCGTAGTAAACTTAAATTGCTTGTGTTACGAGTGGTTCACGCCAGTAGTCGAATGGCGGATTCAAACCCACTCCCACTCAAACAAACCAACTGTCGCTTATAAATTTATTATAAGTTATGAGAGATTTTGCGTGTAGCAAAGTATGTGTTATTAGTAAGAAAAACAATGATTAAAATAATAATAGGTTATGGTGGGATAGTAATGTACAAATGGAAGTTACATTATGAAATATCTTCCAAACCAGAGATTAATCAAACTTATTTCTTTTACAGCCCCCTTTGAAAATCCATTATGTTTCTGCGCTCCAATTTTTTGTATACTCCTAAAACTTAAAAACCACAATTTCATTACTTTAATTAATTTAGTTATGGTGTGATATATTAGTCGGTTCTGGTGTTTAAACTTACATTCTAAACTAACTGGCATACGCCAGTATTACGAAAACACCCCCGGCAAAACGAGAAAAAGCTCTAAGGCAGAGAAAAGAAGAAATAGAAGAAAGGCCCTCAAAAAACAGAAACAAAATATACCTGAATTTGTAACCGAATTTAGTGAAGTAGAAACTCTCTGGTTTCATTAATGTTGATGCTGTTAGCCTATGAGACCCTTACAGCTTCATCGGTCAGCTCAGAAAAAAGCAGAATGAACGATAAGCTAAGTGATGAGAGTCAATCGAAAAATAAAGAACTATTATTGTATTGTAAATGATTTTTTAAAACATCAAAGGCGAAAATATTTGAAGAGGAAAGCAGTTCGTGAGATCACAAGATAAAAAGCTGTGGAAATATAATATTAGAGGCGTTAAAATCATCTTGGGGCACGGCAGTGCCCCCGCCAAGTTGAGCAAAATGCGGCACGGCCGTACCATACTTTTCTCTAAGCAATTTAGGCCATTTTCGACCCCCCTATAACTTCTTTGTGGATAAAACTAAAAGACTCAATTTTCTTAAAATTGCAATTAACAATTTCATTGGTGCCGGCGGGGATCGAAACCGGGTTTTTTTTTTTTTTATAGAAGAGGGGGCAAACGAGCATGCGGCTCACCTGATGTTAAGTGACTACCGCCGCCCATGATCAACAGCAACACCAGGAGAATTGCGGGTGCGTTGCCGGCCCTTTAGAAAGGAGTAAGCTCTTTTCTTGAAGGTCCCCAGGTCGTATCGGTCCGGAAAAATTGCCGGTGATAAACTATTCCACAGAGAGGTTGTACGTGGAAGAAAACTCCTTGTGAAACGTGGACCGCCAAGCATCCAGATGGTGTGGATGGTATCGGGACGTTTGCCGTGTCGTGCGTTCACGAAATTTGGCTGGGATTAATCCGAACAATTCCTCAGAGCACTCCCCGTGATAGATGCGATAAAATACGCAAAGAGATGCAACATCTCTTCGCAACGCCAGTGAATCGAGCCGATCGGAAAGCACTCGGTCGTCGACGATTCGAGCCGCTCTGCGCTGGATGCGGTCAAGTGGAAGGAGCTGGTACTGGGGAGCCCCAGCCCAGAGATGGGAACAGTATTCCATGTGCGGCCGAACCTGCGCCTTGTAAAGTTGCAGGTGGTGTGCCGGCATGAAATACTGTCCCGCTCTGCTGAGCACGCCAAGCTTTTTAGAGGCCAATTTGGCCTTCCCTTCCAAGTGACCACGAAACTGCACGTCACTCGATATGTCGACGCCGAGGATTCCGATACTGGCTGAGGCAACAAGGGGAGTGCCTTGAAACTGAGGGGATACGACAAAGGGGTTCTTTTTAGCGGTTAACGCGCAAACTTGTGTCTTCTGGGGGTTAAACTGGACTAGATTTAGTCGTCCCCAATCCGAGACTCTGTTCAGCAAAGACTCGACTTCAGACACAAGTTTGTCCCGGCACTCGGAGACGTTTTCCCGAGAAATATTGGCTCGGCCGGTGTAAAGAGCATCACCAGTGCTGTCATCTGCATAGCAATGAATGTTACGGGTATGCAACATATCATTGATATGCAGAAGAAACAGCGTTGGCGATAGCACGCAGCCCTGTGGAACACCAGCACTAATAGGCTTGCAATCGGAGCTTGCACCGTCTACAACGACCTTGATGCTCCGATCTGCAAGAAAGCTGGTGATCCAATCGCACAATTTCTCGGGAAGCCCATAGGAAGGGAGCTTCGAAAGAAGCGCTTTGTGCCAAACCCGATCGAAGGCCTTCGCAATGTCCAAACTAACGGCCAATGCCTCCCCCTTGAACTCTACTGCCTCCGCCCATCTGTGAGTGAGGTAGACCAGAAGATCACCAGCTGACCGACCACGGCGAAAACCGTATTGGCGGTCACTAATCAGCTGGTAATCCTCAAGGTACCTCATGAGCTGGCAGTTTACAATGGACTCCATTGTTTTGGAGAACAAGGAGGTGATGGCGATTGGCCGGTAGTTGGACGGGTCTGAGCGGTCGCCTTTTTTAGGGATCGGGTGGACGAAAGCCGTCTTCCATGATTTTGGGACTACGCCTAGGGAGTAGGAGTACCGGAAAAGACGCGTTAAAACCGGTGCCAACTCTGGAGCACACGTCCTCAGCACAATTGGGGGGATTCCGTCAGGCCCACTCGACTTGTGGATGTCCAGGGAGAGGAGTGCTTTGCGAACCAAGCGCTGTGTGAACTGCACTTCCGGCATGGAGCACTCACACCGCGGGATGGTCGGCGGCGTACTCCCCCCGTCATCGAGAGTCGAGTTAGACGCAAAGAAGGAGCCTAGAAGATCGGGTTACTCGCGTTCTATTATATTTACAGCGAGCGTTAACCACTGAGCTACCACGGCTCGATTTACCACGTGCTCGGCGGTGAAGGAAAACATCGTGAGGAAACCTGCATGTCTGAGGAATAAGAAAAAAAATTTTTCGAAGACATGTGAAGTTCGTCAACACGCATTTGGGCAGCGCGGCGGACACTTCCTTGCCCTGAACCCTCTCAGAAATGAGGGGAGGCCTGAGCCCAGCAGTGGGACGTATATAGGCTGTAACTTTACTTTTACTTTTACTCAATTTTCAGTAACCAAGCAGACATTGTATAAACATGGTATATTTCAAACTTCATTCAAATTTAACCAGTAGTTTAAGCATTATAACTAGAGAAAGTTTAATGATTTCTTATATTTACGCGAACATTGCACATGATTAAAACTACTTTTACGGATTTTATCGCGTTTATTTTTACTTTTTATTTTTAATTCCCGACGTTTCGGGCGCTTTCCAGCACCCATGGTCACGGGGGACTGAGATGACTGACGTCCCGATGTCATTGTTAAACCCGGAGTACCTTCAGCTTTTTTATTTAGCATAGATCGGACCATAAACAATAATTAAAATGAATAAAAATAGAAATGAGGATATCCGCAGTAAAACCAGAGTGACCGACATAGCCCAACGGATTAGTAAGCTGAAGTGGCAATGGGCCGGCCATATAGCTCAAAGAACCGATAACCGATGGGGAAGAAAGGTTCTCGAGTGGCAGCCTCGTACCGGTAAGCGTAGTGTAGGGCGACCCCCCACTAGATGGAGTGACGACCTGTCAAGACATGCAGGAAGTCGATGGATGCAGGTGGCTCAGGACCGTGCTTTGTGGCATTACTTGGGGGAGGCCTATGTTCAGCAGTGGACTTGTGAAGGGCTGTAATGATGATGATGATGATGATGATGATGATGATGATGATGATGATGATTCCCTACGACTGCCAAGTTCGAAGTGACGCTATGCGTCCGAATGGAAGTATCGTCAATGGTACCGTATCTGGATAAATTTTCATTTGGAGTGCATCCATTTGGAAGTCTTCTAAATGGACATATCGTCAGTTGGTACCTTAAGACATTTCTAGCAGACATAGAAGCTTTAAATTTAGAATACAATTAGTGTTTGGTGTATAGATTAAGGAAAAACTGAAGTATTTTCAATTTTGGTCCAGTTTTTAGATACATCAACTGTTATAAATACTAATAAATAGTTTTTTAAACCCATATAAATATATAAGATTACAAATTTACATTTGCATTGAATTAATCAGTAATTATATAATTACGTAATTACTTAAAACAGAAGGACCCTTAAGTAGGGACTGAATAAATTAACCGGCTTGGTATTACATGGATCTCACAACTTTTTACGGTAGAAGAACTGAGTTGCGAGACTTGTTTTTTTACAAGCTATGTTTTTGATGGCATTAGTGTTGCAGTTTATTGCAGATCAGCCTTGTTGCAATTTCATAAAACAGTTATGAGTAACAACAACTCACAAACCGAATACTCGAATACTCCTTATACCGTCACCATTTGCTAGTACCACTTTGAGAGACTGAGATCAAATCTTCAATCTTGCCAGATGAGACTCTAATTGCGGGAGATCTTAATGGTTACCACACCAACTGGTCAACTAGAACGGATTCGCGAGGTGATCATATTTTCGATTCCATTTTAAGCAACAATCTTGTTCCCTGAATGACGGCTCACATACTAGAATCAAACTGGTTAACACAAACATATACATCTACAGGATTTAGCCTGCGAGAGAATGAGATAAAATACAGTATAAAGTGTTTCCTATTATCTATTATATAACTTTAGTTACCGTAAGCCACTCTTGTCAATTTTGAAACCTAACACTATTGAAATTGAGAACATGGAGTGTGTATAATATGTAATGTGTCTGATATATGTAGAATAACATGTAAAATAATTTTTAACTTAATTACAATATTATAATAAATAAAATCTACAATTATCCTACTCCTGATACTCGCCAATCGTCTTATTCTGTCAAAGTTAAGTTTATTGAAGGTTTCAATTCGTGGGAACAGCACACATGTTTTCCTAAAATACTGAACCTCGGTCCACCTGATGGTAAGTGGGCACTGCTGGCTATAGATAGACACGTGCAACTGACATTAAATAATGAAGACTGCAGATACGTTGTTACTTAAGTGTATTATGATGGAATGCGTCACAGCCTGTAATGACTGCCTTTACTCTTTGGATCGGAACACATATTTCCGCACTACTCCTTGGTGACAGAAATAGTTAAGATATTTGTAAAAATACGGACTTTTTGTCGAAAAATGAGTTCTACTATGTAGTGAACATTGGGAAGTGTCTCCACAAATTTGATTTTTATTTTAATTTATTTACAAGTAAGTACCCTATACTCAACCAAGAGTGAATGCAGCTTGTGGTATACGTAAGGTATGTATATAGGTAATATATTAGAAAGAATTTTTAGCAGTATTGTTGTTACTAGTACTTATGTTTGGAATTTGCCACATTGTTTCCAAACTTATCCTGCCATGCCTTAACAGCACTATTATGTAGGGCATTGTCACTAGTTGTACGATGTTTTTATGATAAGTATTATTATGGATCAAGTTTCTAATACTTCGAATATAACTTCCTTTTGAATAATCAAATAGTTAGGAGGTGCTGAAGCAATTATTTTAATCAGTTAATCTTTATTGGCATATTTAAATGTACTAATGCACGTATGCCTTTAAGGATTTGTCCAACTGGCTTCTATTTCTGAAAGATTATTTTACATGTTTTCATACCTGTGATGATCTCAGAACTAAAAACTAGAGTGATTTTTCTTTTTATCATTAATCTGTGGGATTTAAGCTATAGTATCCTATATTATATTATATTATCCTATAACTATAGTATCCTAGATTCCATTTGTAAGCTTAGTGCATTAAATAAGGTGGTAATCTTACAATGGTTACCTTTTTATACAGGCATCATGGGTAACGAGGATGCTGATCGAGCTGCAATTCAAGCTATTAGTATTTTACCAGTTCACAGAGAACTGTTACGTGAGGTTACAGTAAATTGTAGGCACTTAGTAAAGGAATATGGTTCATTATTCAGTGTCAACCTCCTCGTTATCCATGGTTTGAAAAAAATGAAATTAACAGGAAGAATATTGTTGCGCTTTTAAGACTCCGCTCAGGCCACATCCTGTCAAATAAGTACCGTAGAAAATGTGCACCATGTTTTGATGGAGTGTGCAAAGGCAAGATAAGACATTTTTGCACTGTCACAATGTAGGCATTTGCAATGATATCCTATCCTCTCTACTTTATTATGAGGCCAATATGCTAATCAAACTTTATTTACGTGTAGTGTGAGTTTAGAGAGATGTAATATTTTCTTACTTTTAAGGGTAATCATATCAATCATATCATCATATCTATTTTTTGTAGTTAAATTTACTTTTATTGTACGTAGCTTTGTTACTTTCTATACTATTATATTTTCGTTACATTATTGTCCGTTATTATTTTAGCGTGTATATCACGGGAGTGGTATAGTCAATGTGTGACAAAACTCCTTTTTTTTAAATTAAAGATTAAATAAAAACACAAAACTATTCAAACAAACATCATCACTACTGATGTAACCCATGGTAGCCTCTCAGCAACACGATCTTCTTAGCCAACACTAGTTGAATAGCCTACGGGCATAATGACGACAGTAATAAGACTCGTAGAATCATCGACTCATCCTTCTTAGTCGCATGCGCGAGCGACACTTTATACTGTCAGAACACGTGGGAGATTACAGTTCTACCCTCATTTGTTCGTATTTACTTTTATTTTTTCACCTTCATTGCTATCAATATGATTATTAGTTTATAATTAGCAATATATTATATTAATTATTATTAATATATTGTTTTAGAATAGCTATTATTGAGTAATAATAGAATAACTTATATTATTTATTTTTCACACTAATAAACAAGATTTAGATACCGTGGATAAAGTATTGAATTACACATGCAATAATAAATAACTCAACAGTATAATAAGATATGTTTGTCAGTTTAAATAAATCCTAAAGACAGAACATAGGAGTGTTTCTTATCACAGAGATTGTATTTTGGCTTTGAAAACCTTACTTAAATAAAACACCTTATCGTGTCGAGAGATTTGTTGGCACGGTAAAGAATTTAGTGTTCTTCTTTAACCTCACCGCATTAAACAACGAAAAGATCTTGAATCTGAGAGCTTTGGTAAAGTTTAATGCATTTCAATCTTTACTTTAAAAACCAAAACTTATTTGATAAAAAAATGTAAGTGGTAAATCCATTTACATAACTTTTTTTCCACTTACATTATTTAATAATTATATTTATTTAACATATTTACTATAATTATAATAGTTATAATATATCTATAAATAAGAATCAATTGTTGTCCGTGGTCTCGCTAAAACTCAAAACTAACTCGAACGATTTTGATGAATTGTTTTGTGCGAGTTTAAGTCCCTGGATAGCTTAGATTCACAATTGGACCCGGTGGGTTGAACTGTTGTCGAGGTCTAGAAAGCCGAATACCGAATACCGACCACCAGTATTCGATAAAAATGCTTATACATTTAGATTTTAATGAATTTAATATTTAATATTAATTTAATATTATGATTGACAGGCGGATTAGCAACCGCATTTTTTAATATTTTGAATTATTATCTGTGTTATTGGGTGGCATTTATAACAAAATCCACCTTATAAAGCAATCTACAGGAGTGGCCTATGTTTAGCATTAGACTTTTATACGCTGAATTGATGAACATTATGATTAGATTATCTCAAAATCTACCGGCGCCAATTGTAAAACCCTTTACTATATAAAGGGTTTTACAATTGGCGCCGGTAGATTTTGGGAACCCGTGGCGGCCATTTTGTTTTGGTCATAAGTATCAAATCTTTTGTTTATTATTCAGTTATGTATGGTAAATCACCAGGGCTAGTTACAAGATTAAACAACACATTCAAACGATAAATCTTTATTATCAAAATGGGTGTCCGTTAGTGCAAATGTTGCGTGCATTGCACACTTTTCACGGTAGACGTGGTGGCCCTTTACAGGCGACTTTTAAACTTTTGGTGACCAAATTTTAAACCGGTTCGGTAAACAATCTCATACCAGTTCATATGTAAGGTAAATAATACGCTAACGATGGAACTTTGTCATGATATGCTTCAACAATCGCAGGAAACATATTATTCAAGAAAAAACTTTACCGAAGTTTCGCTAATTACGCCTAATAGTGTTGAAAACAATGACTTGTGGTATTTTTTATAACAAAAAAACTACGCACAAATTCATTTTTGTTTTTACTCACATCATAGAACTTTAGTAGCTTCAAGCCTAATCGCTCGCTGTTAATTTTATACTAAGCGAGCAAACCTGGTTCGGTCCCCACCGGCAAATTGTTTATTGCAATTTTAAGCGCTTATTAAGCACAAGCTTAGTAATAAAGGAAAACAACGTAAAGAAACGCGAATGATAAGAATTTTAAAAAAATTGAATTGCGCCGACATTTATTGAGGCTATGCGGTGACACTATTTGCTATAAAATGCCCATTATATATTTCATCTTTGTTTTGCCTAATTTTTAAGGGGTGAAATCCCCGTTTTGATTCATAATTGAGGGTAGATTCTTTACGTGACAGAGCCAAGCTGCATCATATTATGGCTGCTGTACGAATGTATCAGTTCGATTAGGAAACGACCAACTGATTACCAATGTAAAATAACAAAACTGCTGCTGTGTTTTGTAGAAGTGGAGATGCTATGATGATGCAGATGGAATGCTTCGTTATTACTTAACGAAGCATTCCATCTGAGTTTACAAAGATGATACTTGCGTTTTGCTTTTTTTTATAGAAGAGGGGGCAAACGAGCATGCGGCTCACCTGATGTTAAGTGACTAACGCCGCCCATGATCAACCGCAACACCAGGGGAATTGCAGGTGCGTTGCCGGCCTTTTAGAAAGGAGTAATCTCTTTTCTTGAAGGTCCCCAGGTCGTATCGGTTCGGAAAAATCGCCGGTGGACAAACTATTCCACAGAGAGGTCGTACGCGGAAGAAAACTCCTTGTGAAACGTACAGTGGTGGACCGCCAAGCATCCAGATGGTGTGAGTGGTATCAGGACGTTTGCCGCGTAGTGCATTCACGAAATTTGGCGGCTGGGATTAATCCGAAGAATTCCTCAGAGCACTCTCCACGGTATATGAAACATCTCTTCGCAGTGCCAGTGAAGCGAGCCGATTGGAAAGCACTCGGTCGTCGACGATTTGAGCCGCTCCGCGCTGGATGCAGTTAAATGGAAGGAGCTGGTACTGGGGAGCCCCAGCCCAGAGATAGGAACAGTATTCCATGTGCGGCCGAACCTGCATCTTTTAAAGTTGCAGGCGGTGTGCCGGCATGAAATACTGTCCCACTCTGCTGAGCACGCCAAGCATTTTAGAGACCAATTTGACCTTCTCTTCCAAGTGACCACTAAACTGCACATCACTCGATATGTTGACGTCGAGGATACCGATACCGGCTGAGGCAACAAGGGGAGTGCCTTGAAACTGGAGAGATACGACAAAGGGGTTCTTTTTAGCGGTTAACACGCAAACTTTTGTCTTCTGGGTTTAACCCCCACTACACTTCTGGGGTTATCTAACTGGACTAGATTTAGTTGCCCACAATCCGAGGCTCTGTTCAGCAAAGACTCGACTTCAGACACAAGTTTGTCCCATTACTCGGAGACGTTCTCCTGAGAAACGGGTTACGGGTTTGCAGCATATCATTGATATTCAGAAGAAACAGCGTTGGCGATAGCACGCAGCCTTGTGGAACACCAGCATTAATAGGCTTGTAATCGGAGCTTGCACCGTGTACAACGACCTTGATGCTCCGATCTGCAAGAAAGCTGGTGATCCAATCGCAGAAAGCTGGTGATCCAATCGCACAATTTCTCGGCGAAGCCAAAGGAAGGGAGCCTCGAAAGAAGCGCTTTGTGCCAAACTCGATCGAAGGCCTTCGCAATGTCCAAACTAACGGCCAATGCCTCCCCCTTGGACTCTACTGCCTCCACCCATCTATGAGTTAGGTAGACCGGAAGACCACCAGCTGATCGACCACGGCGAAAACCGTATTGGTGGTTACTATTCAGCTGGTGATCCATAAGGTACCTAATCGAAGACAGTTTGTTGGCGAATAAAGGCACTCTTAATAATTAAGTACAGTCAGCGTCAAAAATAAGGTAGCAGTCAAGGTGATCAAATATTTTGAAACACCCAAAGTGATCAATAATATTTCACCATCCAAAGTAGGCAAATTCTTGTGATCACCAATCTTGCTCAAATACATCGGAATATATACAACGTCAAACATATAGTTTTATTCGAACCGACCTTAATACAGTAACGAACTAAACGTCGCCTGTTAAACCTGTTAAAGTACTCAAAAATGCGGGACGCTACAGGAAGAATAACTTTATCTAAATACGATAGGGTGCGATATATTTTGCGCTATTTTATTACAAAAATATACAATGTATGTACTTCATATTAAATTATCAATGTCCCTTTTAATACAACTAAGTATTATTCATTCATTTACTCTTATTTTATGCTTGACGTCAGTCAGTTAGTTTATATTTTTATAAAACTATTTATGATGTTAACATAAATGAAATTATTGGATCTCAGTTTCGTAATTGGTAGCTTTCCCGTGACTTTCTTTACTTTATTCGCGTGTACTGTACTCATATATTCTCTTATTGTAAAAACTCTTTTCGTTTTTTTTTTTTGGAACAACTATCGATACCCACAAAGAAAATAAGTTTATTTGTGGAATTCTCTATAGGTCAAAAAAGAAATATCAAAGAAATTAAATAATTTTCAATCCTTTAACCAGGAAAAACTTAGCAATCTTCGTTCTTATGTGACTCTTCAAGTAGAAAATATTATTAAAAAATTAAAATTAGATTAAAAGATTTTTAGCGTAACAAAGTTGTTTCATGCACCCATTTAATCTCTATTATACATGTCAATCTGAAAATATAATCGTATTTGTATTGAACCATGGCACTATAGTCTTATGTAAAAATCGATCAGCGTTATAAAATTCGGACGGCAGATTTGGGAGATGGCGATTGTCTCGTAATTACTGCCACAAATAATGTAACCAGGGCTTGAGTGATCACTACAGATACAAATTATCAGATTCGAATGATTAAGTTATTAATTGGTAAACAAGTAAAATTACATAAATTTCATAACTATTAAGTAAAATAAATATATAGATAGGTGACAGCTATCTTAAATTTTAATTAAATATTTTATTTAAGATAATATATTTATAATATATATAAACACGGGACGGGTACGGTAAACATCTGTGTAGAATGTCTCCGCAAGAAAATTGCCAAGTGGTGTTATAAAGTATATCTGAGGTGTCGTGTTTATAATATTGTTGAAGCCTTTTTACGTTGAAGTTTTTTACGTGGCAGAGCCATGCTGCAGTTATATTAGTAGTATAGTTGTAGCACGAATGGGTCGGCTCGACCAGGGAAGGACCACGCTCTCACAGAATACCAGCGTGAAATAGTAGCTTAATGCTGCTGTATTTCGTATGGTGAGTGTAGAGAACCGGAGACCCTTTTTACTGGAAATGAGGCATTCCATCTCAGTCCTCATGGGTGACAACGCATCTGCATTTTGATTTGTAATGGAAGATAGATGTAGATGTCTATGGGCCGCAGCAACCACTTACCATCAGGTGGACTGTGTGCTCGTTTGTCACCCTATTCTATAAAAAAAAGCCTGATAACTGTGCTATCTAGTGGTGAAATCTGCTTTTCATTTCGTGTTGAAACATCAAAGATATTATCAAATACATTTTAAAAATTTATAATTTGAACGTTAAGAATCTGACCTAAGACAACCCGCAGTGCGCTTCTATTATTCTATTATTATTCTTGTAAGTCACAGTTTTCGCCTACGGTTGGCTGCTGTCGAAGATTGACGAGTGTTTCGAGCAGTGTGTGGCGACTGAGATGACGTCACGCGAGATGAGCTGCGCGGGATGCCGCGGCGTAATTAAGGAAGACAGCGCATTTATGAGATGCACTAAGTGCAAGCAACATTATGATAATTTATGTGCCAATTTTGCTACAGAGGTGTTTACTACACTGACGACTGAATTTAAGAAGACATGGATATGTTTTGAATGTCGAAGCAAAGTTCCCAAAAACGATAGTACCCATACACCGGTGCGTCAACAGCTAAGTCATGATGTGAGTGTTATTAATGAATGCTTAGATGTATCGATGTATGGCTCCGATAATGTCACCTTCCGTAATAGACAGAGCCAGGCATCAAGGGTTATAAAGCCCGACCAGTACCCACATAATATGGCCCCTGTAGTGCAGGAAATTAAACAAATTCAGGACGAATTCGAATCACGCTTAACTACGAAAATTTGTATGTTACTAACTGAGCAATTTAATGAATTCAAGACAATAGTATTTGAAAAAATAACCATCTTAAATGTAAAATTGATTCATTGGAAAAAAATATCCAAATAGTAGATCAACGTAACAGTGCACCAACGCGGGGCAGCACAGTAGCGGTGCAAAAATCCGCCAATCCCGCCTTAAACCTAGATGTTGGGAAGACAAAGGTAAAAGATCTAACAGGCATACAGCAGAAAAAAAAGGAAGATGCTGGTAAGCTTTATACATCTTCTAAAGTTAAAACAACTACATCTTCTTCGCCACCACCTCCTCCGACCTTTGCTTCTGTGTTGGACGCATCTAATATAAATATACATCTTGATGCAACCCTAGAGACCACAGATACACTTGAACAGGAAAACCAGGAGGACTGGATACAGGTGCAACGGAAACCTGGACGAGCATCAAGGCTGGGAGTGCTCCGTGGAACGGCTGCACCTGGAACAACTGAGCTTCGTGCATCAGAGCGGTGGAGGTACCTACATCTCTACTACGCGCAGGAGGGTACCACTGTTGAACAGGTGCGTGCACATTTGTATTCAATTTGCGGTAATAATAATTGCACAGTAGAAGAACTGAAATCTCGGGGGCGCTACTCATCATTTAAGTTGGGAGTACCATTGAAGATTGCTGACAGTATTATGTCACCTAATAATTGGGCTGAAGACATCTGCGTTAAACCGTGGCGACAGAACTTTCATGACAAAGAAAAAAGAGCATAACCTTATTGGTAAAAATAAAACGACAGAAATATTATACCAAAATGTAAGAGGATTACGAACAAAAATAATGCAATTCTTCTCACTCGTTGAGTCATCGGTATATGATTTACTTGCGATAACGGAAACTGGTCCCAACGCATCATTCCAAGATGCAGAAATCGTCCCCCCCGGCTACCAAATACTACACTGCGATCGAACAGACGGCCGTAAGCAGGGAGGAACGTGTTTAGTGGCAGCACCGCGGTTTGAGCTGCGTAGCGTGCCTACACCGGATAATGTTAACGTGGATGATCATGCGTTTGAATTAACCTGTGCTACAATACACTTAAGAAACAGATTCTTATTTACATGTTGTGTAGTGTACATTCCGCCCCATACTAATTTTGAAGAATATATGATTATGTTTAGCGTCATTGAGGATATATGTGTAAAGTACAAAAATAATGTTTTAGTTTTAGGAGATTTTAATCTATATTCAGCCAATCAAGATGTTTGTAATTATTTTGAGTATTTTATGTCCTTCTGTGAATTCATCCAGGGCAGTAGTGTTGAGAATTTCATGGGCAGACAGTTAGACTTAGTATTATACGGCAGTGGTATAACAGGTGTGATATCAGTGAGTGAGACTGAGGGTTTACAACCGGTAGATAATTGTCATCCACCATTGATGGTCTGCCTGTCAGCGACGGATTTTGAAGAACACGCTACAACGGACAACAAATGCTCAGGTGACCAGAAACAATGGAACTTTTCTAAGGCAGACTTCAGTTTGTTATACAGTAGTATTTCTGTGATTGATTGGAGTGAACTATACACCATTTTTGATTCAGAGGTTGCTCTAGACTATTTCTATTGTACTATAAATAATATATTTAATAACTGTGTTCCTGTTAAAAAGCATAGGTTAGCAAATAGTAGGTATAGCTACCCACAATGGTATTCGATGGAGGTCATTCGCGAAATACAACTTAAATACAAGTTACATAAAAAATATAAGGCCAGTGGGTCAAAAGATGACTATCATGCTTTTTCGCAATGTAGAGCGCGAGTTAAAAAAGCAATTAATGAAGCTCATAGTACTTACCAGGAGCGAGTGCAGAATAGTTTTGTGAAAGATCCAAAGGGGTTTTGGACTTTCGTGAAAAATAAACGAGGTGGTATCAATAAAAATAAATTAATTAAGGATGGGCGTTTCTTATCAGAGAGCAAATGTGCAAATGAATTAGCGGCATATTTTCACTCAGTGTATAACTCGGAACCTGCCGTTTTAGACGTGGCGGCAGCGGCAAGCGCGGCTTGCGCGCCGGGTGGCGGTTACGCGAATCGTGTGCACCTCAACGAGCTGAGCCTTGCCGACGTACGCCGCGCGTTGACCAAACTTAAGCCCAAACGCTCCACAGGTCCAGATGGTATACCTCCGTATATTGTTAGAGATTGTCGTGAGGCATTCGAGGCCCCGTTTCTCCATATATTTAATATCTGTCTCAACAGTACAGTTTTTCCTAATATATGGAAGTTAACCAGGGTGGTGCCGGTGCCCAAAGGCAGTGGTGGTACAAAAGTTTCGGATTATAGACCAGTGGCGGTTCTGTGTACGCCGGCAAAGGTTTTTGAGTCAGCATTACATCACTCACTATATACGCAGGTAAGCGCTAGTAATCTGCTTCATCTGATGTCAGAAGTGGTACCAGCAGTGGATTCGGGAGCACAGGTAGATGTCGCATACCTTGACTTCCGTAAGGCGTTTGACACGGTCGACAATGATATCTTAATCATGAAACTGGCGCAGGCGGATTGTACGCCGAAAACATTGTCATTTTTCGCCAGTTACATGAGAAACAGGAGCCAATTTGTAGACTGGGCTGGTCAACTGTCAGAACCATACCCTACCAGGTCAGGCGTGAGTCAAGGTAGTAATTTAGGCCCCCTGAAATTTGTCCTAATGATTAATGATTTACCCGATGTTGTATGGCAATCAGCATGTCTTCTATTTGCGGATGACCTAAAATTGGTGTCAATAGTTAAGGACTCAGCTGACTGTGGCAAACTACAGGCAGACATTGACAGAGTAGTACAGTGGAGTCATAGGAATAAGTTATTTTTTAACACTTCCAAATGCTCAGTCATGTCGTTCACATATTCACGCCAGCCTCACACATACAAATATAATTTAGACGGAGTAGTCTTGCAGCGGGTAACAGAGGTAAAAGACCTTGGTGTTCACTTTACTTCGAAACTCAATTTTAGGGACCACATTCATAAGATTTTCAAGAAGGCGTATAGAAATTTGGGATTTGTGTTGCGTCAGTCGCGGGAATTTACAAATCTCGGTGCGCTCCGGGCCTTGTATGAAGCACTAGTGAAAAGTCACCTAGAGTATAATGGCTTTATATGGAGCCCGCACGAAGCTAAGTACAAATTGATGGTGGAACGGATACAAAATAAATTTATTCGATTTCTTTATTTAAAATTATATGGAGTGTATCCGTTCTACCCATTAATGTACCCAACATTATTTGTTCTAGGCATGGTGGGGTATAACAAACTGGAGGTTAGGAGGGAGTTAAGTTTGGCAACATATATGTTTAAATTGCTGCGTGGAAAAGTGTATAACGAGGCGATATTGCGAACGGCTAAGTTGTGTGTGCCGGACAGGTACGTGTGGCGCCGGAAGCGGCCGCCGCTGTTCGCGGTACCGCGCGCATGCACCAACCTTCTAAAGGAGGCCCCACTGACCTGAGTGCTGCACATTCTAAATAAAGTAGCACAGGGTATAGATTTAATCTGCTGTTCCTTGGGTGAATTCACAAAAGTGACATTATATGTATTGTGTTACAATAGTTGATAAGTTGTGTTCTGTACTTATTAAATTAGATAGTTTTATGTGCCTACACTGTCGTATTAGGAATGCCTGTAAAGACAGGGGTAGAAATAAATAAATAAATAAATAAATAACTACACTCTTATTTAAGTACCGATGTGGGGCCCGTCAGGCCGAAGCAGGTAGTAACGTTGTTAGTATTACCCCTTCCCCACTTCGGAGAAATCCCCGCCCCTCAGTAGCTGCAAGTTCAGTTGCACCGACGCCGTAGAGTGTAGTGGTATTGCCAGTGGACGCGATTGTGGTAAGTTATGTCAATTTAAAATTACGAAGCGGCCTCTCAGGCCCAACGTCGGTACTTATAACTCGTACGAATTAATTTGAGCCCTGGGCCGATGACGTAATTGTCAATGTACGGTGTGCAAAATAATGCGTCGTAATATTTTTTTATTTGAAATTTTTGAGATTTGCATGAGATTATTAATAAAAACAAAATAAAATGTTCTGGCAAGGGGTGAAGTAATAAGTGATATACTGTTGCCATTTTTATATATTTTAAATATTTATTTTTAATAATATATATAATATTATTTTTAGTTAACGCGTCAAGGAAGGACAGAGAAATAAACATACACACTTTCTCATTTATAATATTATTAATTTATTTATTATACACTTTATTGCACTATAAAAAGTGTAACAGATTTGTACACAATAAAAATACAAAGCATAACAGGCGACCTTATTGCTAAAAAACAATCTCTCCCAGGCAACCTTAGGGTGAAAGTGAAAATCTTGGATAAGCGGAACAGCACAAACTATGTAAAATCAAGGAATAGAAGTAAGGATTAGTATATAAGGAATAGAAGTAAGGATTAGTATGTAAGTATATAAGGATTTATTATAATATTTATTATTCATTGTCACTGTATTGTCGGTATATCGAAGTGCTGAAGTGTTTGTACAGTAGGGCTACGATGGCTATCCGAGTACAGAACCAGAGCTCGAAACCTATCCAACTGCATAGAGGTGTAAGACAGGGTGACGTTATATCCCCGAAACTCTTCACCGCTGCATTGGAAGACGTTTTCAAGCTACTGGACTGGAAAGGATACGGTATTGACATCAATGGCGAGTACATCACTCACCTTCGATTTGCCGACGATATAGTCCTTATGGCAGAATCGCTGGAGGACTTAAGCACTATGCTCAATGACCTCAATAGTGCCTCCCAACGGATAGGTCTTAAGATGAACATGGACAAAACAAAGATCATGTTCAATGTCCATGTCACACCTATGCCGGTAGTTGTTGGGAGCACTATGCTCGAAGTTGTTGACGAGTGCGTTTACCTGGGACAAATAGTCCGACTAGGTAAGTCCAACTTCGACCGAGAGGTCAATCGACGGATTCAACTCGGCTGGGCAGCGTTCGGGAAATTACGACATATATTCTCGTCAGGTATACCTCAATCTCTAAAAACTAGATTGTACAACCAGTGCGTGTTGCCAGTGATGACTTACGGATCTGAGACGTGGTCCTTCGCTGCTGGCCGTATGAGGACGCTCAAGGTCGCTCAGCGAGCTATGGAGAGGGCTATGCTCGGAGTTTCTCTGCGTGATAGACTCAGAAATGAGGATATCCGCAGTAAAACCAGAGTGACCGACATAGCCCAACGGATTAGTAAACTGAAGTGGCAATGGGCCGGCCATATAGCTCGAAGAACCGATAACCGATGGGGAAGAAAGGTTCTTGAGTGGCAGCCTCGTACCGGTAGGCGTAGTGTAGGCCAACCCCCCACTAGATGGAGTGACGAACTGGTAAGATATGCAGGAAGTCGATGGATGCAGGTGGCTCAGGACCGTGCTTTGTGGCATTACTTGGGGGAGGCCTATGTTCAGCAGTGGACTTGTGAAGGGCTGTAATGATGATGATGAATGATGATTGTCACTGTATACGATCGGTTCTATTCCGTCCATTAGATCGTCCTGACTTTTACTCTCTGAACTGGATTCTTCCCCTCCGAGGGATATAATTAATTCTCTCTGTTGGATTTCTCCAAGTCTATCACTCTCCCAGTTTTCATTTTCTAATCTTTCGATATGGTTAATTTCTTTCTTCCAATCGGAAGCCTTTATAGACTATATTGCGTCTCTTGTCAAACCCTCTATTTCCCTTTCAAACTGGTTAACATTTTTAGCTGCCACTCTTTGTTTTATTAAGTTCCATATATATTCGATAGGGTTCAAATCACAATGGTAGGGTGGCAGCCGTAATACCTAGTATCCATGCTCCCTCATGAGTTCGTCCACTATATATTTTTTCGGTGGTTTATTGAGCAGTATTATATGGTACAGTTCCGGTTTCGTCATTTTTTCATCAAAAGGAATGTTGTTTTTCCGAAGCCAACTCTGCATCTCACCTTTCAGTGACGAGCTCACGGGTGGTTTTTCAGACTGCGTTGAGTGGTAGGGAGCATTGTTTATAACGACGAGACTGTTTTGAGGTAAGTTTGGGATTAGTTTTTCTGTCAACCACTTTTTAAAGTTTTTACTATCCATTTCGTGATGGTAGTCCCCGGCATTACTTTTGCATTTGTAAAGCAATTCGGTACCAGGGATAAAGCCGTTTTCACCGCCAGCGTGCACTAATATCCACCGCTGTCCTGGATTATCATTTTTTCTAATGCTTGCGTCATTTTTATTTTGCCAGCATTTGCGCACGGTATAGTGGGAGTGAATCCATGTTTCGTCTAAATAAGTTACGGATTTTTTGTCCACCCCAAGTTCATTGTTTTCCTTCTTCCTTCGTAAATAACGGGCTCTCCAGGCAGCAATGTCTGGCTTTTGTATTAAGACTTGTCTTGCGTTCTTACATTTTTTAAATTTGTACCCCAAGTAGTCAACGAGTATTCGTTGTAACGTGGTTTTTTCACCTGCAAAATAAAGATTTTATTTTTAATTTTTAGTTATCGCGTGGTATTTTCTCAAAAAATAATTTAAAATTAAATATCTCAGAAATGGTTCACTTTTGCATATGGGTGTCTATACATAAAATTGCATATTCTAGCATCCCTAACAAGATTATGCTTGAATTAAATGTCACCTTGTATATGATATGACCTAAAGTACGATATATAATACATATAAAAAATGTCAATAAATATGGGTACGTACTTGGAAAATTTAGATCTGCTTTTGCAGCCGTTAAAATCCTTTTCAATGTTGGAATTTCTTTCCGTACTGTATAGAAACTGTTGACAAGGTTTCTTAGAGCACACAGATCAAAATTGTCGAGTTCAATTGTTTTTGAGCTCTGTTTCCTTTTTTTTCCTGGAGTTGATAGTTTAAGTTCTGGTCTTGCTTGAGAAGTACATGATTCCGATACTAATGTGACATCATCATTTTGGTCTTGAGAAATTGACTGAACTTTTTTCGCCTCGTTTTTCATTCTTAGTAGTGTTGCCTTTGATATGCCTGTTGCTGCACAAGCCCTCTTTAAAGCTTGGTCCACAGGAATAAGAAACTTTTTATTTGATTTTTCATCTTCGAAAAATTTTAAAAATTTTTAGAGCAAGTGTCCGTGCTTGGCTATGTATTGTCTTTCCTTCCATCTTTTTTTAAAAATAAAAAAGGCGGAATAACTCCTAAGCGTCACAAGAAAACGGCACAACACAACGTCCAAACTTAACAATAAAACAACGCAATTAACAACAAACAGATAAAATAACGTTCAAGTATAACAAAAACAAACAAAAGTCCAAACCAAACAACAAACAATTATCAAAAATATCGAACTAGAGTCGAGACACGTATCCGTCACAAAAATGCTATCGGTACTGAGCACGCACGGCCAGCGCGGGACGCGGTGCGGGGAGTCGGGAAGGGGGTCGCATTCCAGCGGAGTCTCAAGTTAATTCGTACGTGTTGTACGTTAGTTTTTTGTCCAAATGTTTTTTGAGTTACAATTATTTTCAGATAAATAGCTGCTGATTCGAAAAAAATTATGCAACAGGGATGTCGAGTAGTAAACGACGTATATCTACAAATGAACAATGCCTATCTAAAAAGATCTCGGTGCTCTATCTTTTAGATAAAAATAGTGAGGCTTTGATCGAGGAGATGATTGCGGAAGATTCCAGTGGATCAGAAATAGATGACGTCGGACATGATTTTATCCCGGAAGATAGCGATCACGAGACAAAAACCGATACCGTTTTATCTGATACATCTGATACTGAGGCCTCAACCCAGCAACCTCTTATTCAGATAGAAAGTAGTCGCAGTTCCTCGTCGGAAGACGAAAACATACCGCTTTCCAGGCTCAGTTCTTTTAGAGGCAAAAACAGATATAAGTGGTCAAGAAGTCCTCCAAACCGCTCATCAGTTAGAATCCCACAGCATAACATTATTTTACGAGTACCCACTTCCAACTTGACAAAACTGAAGGCAAGGATCCCTTTTCTATATGGAAACAGTATATAGATGATGACATGTTATTAGAAATTGTAACTAGGACTAATTCTAAGTTATTGGAATATAGATCAAAATTTAGAAATCAAGATCGATCGGAGTTGCAAGATATAGACATTATTGAACTGCTAGCTTTCATTGGGATTTTGATGCATACAGCGGTTTTCAAATCAAATCACGAAGACGCAGATTTTATTTTTGCTACGGATGGCACTGGAAGGGAGATTTTTCGCTGTGTTATGACAAAAAATAGGTTTTTGTGTTTGTTACATTGCTTGCGTTTTGATAATGCTTCCAACAGGGAACAAAGAAAAGAATCTGACAAATTAGCGGCAATATCTTTTATTTTCGATCGATTTGTTTCAAGTTGCCAAAGAGTTTATAATAGAAGCCAATACGCCACTGTAGATGAAATGCTAGTCCCTTTTAGGGGACGGTCTTTCTTGATGATTTACATGCCCAGTAAGCTGGCAAAATATGGACTAAAAGTAATGTGTTTGTGTGATGCTGAAAACGGATATTTTTACAATGGTTACGTGTATTGTGGAAAGGGTTCAGATGGAGAAAGCCTGACAGAGGAAGAAAAGAAATTATTAGTTCCCACCCAAGCCGTGCTACGTTTGACGAGGCCATTACAAGGCAGCAACAAAAATATCACATGTGACGATTGGTTTACCTCTATTCAGTTAGTAAATTCTTTGAAACAGAGTGGACTTACATGCGCAGGCACTGTAAAGAAAAACAAAAGAGAAATCCCTCCCGAATTTTTACCGACTAAATCTAGACAAGAAGGTTCAAGGTTGTACGGTTTTACAAAAGAGATAACGCTTATTTCCCATGTACCTAAGAAAAACAAAGCCGTGATATTAGCTTCCTCGATGCATCACGGTGAAGGAATTGATAATGAGTCAGGCAAACCCGAAATTATACAATTCTATAATTCCACAAAAGGAGGAGTAGACGAAAGAGATAAAAAGTGTTCGATATGCACTTGTAGTCGCCGATCAAGACGCTGGCCTACGACACTTTTTTACTGGATTTTGGATATAAGTTCCGTAAATGCTCATATTTTACATGATGTGCATCTAAATAAAGAAACTGAACGGGGTGTTTTTGTAAAACATTTAATGTTCAACTTGCGCTTGCCTCGCGAGCTTCGCATGAGTTTGGCTAGAATACTCGGGGCTTATATGCCAGATAAAGTTCAAGGTCAAGTGAGTCAAGACAAAACGAGAAAAATATGTGCATCTTGCCCACCTAAACTCAAAAGAAAATCAACATATCAATGTTACTCACGCAAAAACACGTTTGTTTACAGTGTGCCAAGCAAGTGTGTTGATTGTGAATAAGTAACTTTACTGTTTGTCGTTTCTTTATTTTGAGCATTCCAGATATTTTTATTTTTTTTTCTGATAGACATATCCCTTAAGTATATATTCCCTTCTCCCTAGATATATCCCTTAAGAAAAGTTAAGATATTCTAGTTCCGAAGTGGTATTTTTTTAAAGATTTTTATTTCGTTAAGTGTCCTATTGTAGTCAAAAAATGGAGCCAAAGATTAAAAGGCCTATTAATGTTAAATTTAATAAAGAAGATTATTAATTTACTTCTTCCTTTCATTTAAGAAACCTATATTATCAAAATAAATTAAAATTTGACCAAAATTATAAACCATTTCTAAAAAAACTGATTATTTGCATGCGGCCTCTCGGGCCCTCATCAGTACTTGCGGTACAAAAAAACCACGTCGGTACATAAAGGTTAATTTTGTTTTTACTTTTACTTTTTTTGGATTAGTTTTAAAAGTTTATTTATTCATTTTATTAGCATCGGTTGGTAGTTGAATTTAAGACCATCGACTTAGTAGTCAAGTATTAAGTTAGTTAATTAACAATCACTAAGTCCTGCCCCTGACTGACGACTCCGTGGCGCAGTGGCTAAGCGTTTGGTTGTCGCGCTTAAAGACCGCGGGTTCGAATCTCGAACGAAACAGGGATTTCTATAGCATACAAAATAATTGTTTGGAGTCTGGATTTTTATCCATGTGCGAATAATATGGAATAGAAATAGAAATAGAAATAGAAACTTTTTTATTCAATGTAGATTATAAAAATACTTATTGAAAGTCATTTTTTTAATTTACCACTGGTTCGCAAAAAAAACCTCTGTCCTGGGAAGAACCAGCAAGAAACCCAGCGGGACTATTTTTTTTAATAATAGCTTACAATCATGTTTACAATCAACAACACAAGACAAATTAGAAATAGCTTGGTAGCGATCACCCTTCCCAGGGGTTATTATCATCTATAAATTCCTTAATATTATAATAACCCTTTTTATACAAACTTAGTTTAATAACATTTTTGAACTTTGTGTATGACAAATTTTGTATATTTTCTGGGATTTTGTTGTAAAAGCGTATACATCGCCCCAAGAATGAATCACTGACTCGGTGGAGTCGAGTAACTGGTACTACCAGCTTGTGTCTGTTCCTAGTATTTACAGAATGAATATCACTTATTTTCGCAAAACTACTTTTATTTTTGTGTACGTACATTACATTTTCATAAATGTATTGAGAGGTCAGAGTTAATATATTAATTTCTTTAAATTTTTGTCTCAGTGACTCTTTTGGTTTTAAATTATATATTGCTCTAATGGCCCTCTTCTGTAAAATAAATATAATTTCAGTGTCAGTCGCGTGTCCCCATAGCAAAATACCATACGACATAATGCTATGGAAATAACTGAAGTAAACTATTCTAGCTGTTTCAACACTGGTAAGAGTTCTAATCTTTTTTACAGCATATGCTGCAGAACTAAGTCTGCTAGCTAGTTTTGATATATGGGGGAGCCATTGAAGCTTTGCGTCCAGTGTGATTCCAAGAAAAATGGTGGTATCAACAAGACTCAGTTCCTCCCCATTTAAAATTAGATTAGTATTGACATGTTTAACATTAGGAGTTACGAATTTCATACATTTAGTTTTAGTTCCATTCAAATGCAAATTATTAACATTAAACCAATTGACTAACTTAGCTATAGCATTATTTACTTCGTCGTAATTTAATAACTGTCGTTTTAAATTGAAAATTAATGAAGTATCATCAGCAAATAATACTATATCATGGTTATCCCCTACTATGTAAGGTAAGTCATTAATATATACAAGAAACAGAAAGGGGCCAAGAATTGAGCCCTGAGGCACGCCCATTTGTACAATCGACCCGGAAGAACTCATACTATTAATAACAACTTTTTGTGTTCTGTCACTTAAATATGAAATAATTAATTTAAGAGCATCATTTCTTACACCGTAGTGTTGAAGTTTCCTGATTAATGTTTCATGGTGAACACAATCAAAGGCCTTGGATAGGTCACAGAACAAACCCAAAGCATCCTGTGAATTCTCCCATGCATTAAATATATATTTAATCAGCTCAACACCAGCATCAGTTGTCGAGCGACCCCTTGTGAAACCAAATTGATTTTTAGGAAGTAATTTATTTACATTAAAAAAAATTAACAATTGATCAAGAATAATTTTTTCAAAAATTTTACTAAGTGTTGGCAGTACAGAAATAGGTCTAAAATTAGCGGGGTCCAATGTACTACCAGATTTAAATAAAGGTATTACTTTACTATGCTTCATTAAATCAGGAAACACACCAGATTTGATACTACTATTAAAAATAATAGATAGTTGAGGTGCGATTGTATCTATTATAGACGCAATAACTTTAACAGAAATCCCCCACAGATCGGCGGTTCTCTTAATATCAATAGTATTAAAATATTTTACAATATCTTTTGATGAAACTTTATGAAATGTAAAATTCTTTGTACACACATTTACATTTTGTTTAAGTAATGATTCGGCGACGGTAGGAGAAGAATTCAGTGACTTAGTGGTTAAGATCGGAATATCAGTAAAATATTTCTCAAAAACCATTGCAACGTCCTGATCTGATTTAGTTAATTTATTGTTAAAACTTAACTGGTAGTTTGAATTGCGAGAGTTGACCTTACCAGTTTCACTATTAATTATACTCCATGTCATTTTAATTTTATTAGAAGCAGTCTTTATTTTGTTGCTTAAATACAATGACTTGGCTAAGTAGCACACTCTTTTAAATATTTTGGAATATTTTTTTTACATATTCCCTAAATTCGACGCTAGGATTATATGACCTTTCATTGTAAAGTTCATATAACCTTTGTCTACTCTTATGGACTCCTACCGTCGCCCATTCACTAAATGCTTTACGATTATTCAAGGAGAATGTTTTAGAAGTAAAAGTATTATTAAATTCATTGCAAATGAGCTTAAATAATTTTGCATACAAAAAATTTGGATTATTTTGGTACGAAAGTAATGAAAGTTTTTTTACTATGTTACTTCTAAATTTCTCCAAGCGATGCGCATTTACTGGAACAAACACTACTTTTTTATCTACTTGCTTTTTGTGAACATAAGGTAATGAAACAAATTGTCCACAGTGATCAGAGCTCAATTTTTGAATAATACATTTATTGAACGGCTTAACATTTGTAAAAATGTTATCTATACATGTTGCACTAGATTCAGCAATACGTGTTGGCTCCAAAAATAAATTAAAAAGACCATAAGATTTAAACAATGATCTAAATTTAATATTAGTGGAGGAAGCTTCTAGGAGATTGATATTAAAGTCTCCACATATTACAACAGATTTATTCTGTTTATTAAGCTTAGCGAAAACTTCCTCCATAATTTTTTCAAAAGTATCATATAATGAACATGGGGGTCTGTAAACGCTCACAACAATGAGGTGCTCAAACTCAACACATGCCATTTCTACAGTTCGCTCAACAGAGAGGCTCACAATATCTTTACGTTCTTTATATGATAATAATTTACTAGCTAAAATTAAGGAGCCACCTCTTAAAATCGTTTCTCTATTGAAAGAACTGAGCACCTGGTGATTACTAAAGTTAAACATTAAATTATGAGCTTTTAACCAATGTTCAGTAATACATAAAATATGAATATTGTTACTATTTAAAAACAATTCAATTTCTAGCTCTTTGCCTATCATGCCCTGTATATTCTGATGCACCAGGTGTAAACAATTTTTAATATCATTTTGTGGAGTTATACAATTGCAACTATTAAGGATTTGTAAGCTACATTCTAAATTATTTAAATTATTATAACTGCTAGAGATTACCTCTATTGTCTCATTTTCTAATTTAAATTACTTGGAACGGATTCCAAATTACATGTCAAATCATTATGCTGCTCAATAGGAGCAGATGTCTGGGTAGCCAAGTCCTTGGCTGAGTTAATATATAAATAATAAGATAGCACATTTGCTATCTGTCTTAAATTATATTTGGATAGGTAATACCTATCTGTAGTCAAAAATTTCTTAATTAAATTATTAATATCTATTAAATTAATTCTATTGGTATAATTGTTACAATTAAATGTCAAATTTAAATTATTGTTACATGATAAATTATTCATTAATAAATTTAAATCATATCTTATTTTATTCTCTTGTGGCCAACCCTGTATGTAAGGCAATGTAAACAAGATAATTTTATGTACATTTAATGTATTGAGGTAATCAATATATTTTAATAATTGATTTTTGTTTACATTGCCTCTTCTCCCAACAAGAATTATTAATGTGCTATTAGGAGAAAACTTACTGGTTAAAACTTTATTCATTATATGACTAAACGATGCTCCAGGCATACAATAATTACTAATCAATTGTCCTTTCAAATGGTTATTTAACATCATGCCCAAATTTTTACCTATGTCATCACAATACATAATAACTTTATGTTTTTTAATATTTAAACTACTTTTTAAGTTTTTATTCTGTGTTATGGCACCGTCATAGAGTGTTGGTGAAAATAAGGAGTCATTGCTATTTACACATATTGTCCCTGATGAACAAGGAATATGAATGACCATAAACAATAATTAAAAAAGCTGAAGGTACTCCGGGTTTAACAATGACATCGGGACGTCAGTCATCTCAGTCCCCCGTGACCATGGGTGCTGGAAAGCGCCCGAAACGTCGGGAATTAAAAATAAAAAGTAAAAATAAACGCGATAAAATCCGTAAAAGTAGTTTTAATCATGTGCGAATTCATGTATTTAAATTGCCTCCACGATGCAGAATTTATTGTCGGATAATGTTTTCTTAAACCAAAAATAAACATATGCTCAAAAAATATCTTTACTTTTTTATAGAATAAGGGTAACAAACGAGCACACAGTATACCTTATGGTAAGTGGATGCTGTAGCCCATAGACTTCTACATTTATGCTCGATTAAGAATCAAAACGCAAATGCGTTGACACCCCTGAGGACTAAGATGGAATGCCTCGTTTCCAGTAAAAAAGGTGTCCGGATCTCTACACTCTCCATACAAAACATAGCAGTATTAAGCTGCTATTTTACGCTTGTATTCTGTGAGAGCGTGGTCCTTCCCGGTTGAGCGGACCCATTCGTACTACAGCCATAATATCGCTGTAGTGTGACATGGTACGTGAGAAATTTATACATTGTACGAGGGTGGATTGAAAAGTACTCGGCCTAACCAAGAAAATAAACACATACTAAATCAGTTATATTTTTATTTTTCTACATAATCACCATCAAGTTCAATACACTTTTGCCACCTCCCCTTCCAAGCATTTAGACCGTTGAAAAAAAATGATTCTTCCTTAGAGTCAAAATATGCGTCTACAGCTGCTTTGACCTCGTCGTTTGTCGAAAATCTTTGACCTCCCAAGTGCTTTTTTAGGTTAGGGAATAGAAAGAAGTCTGATGGTGCCAGATCAGGTGAATACGGCGGATGCGGTAACAGTTCAAAGCCACAGTTGTGAATTTCAGCCATTAACTGTACTGACGTGTGAACACGGGCGTTATCTTGATGAAACAGGACTTTTCTTCTGAGCATTCCTCGACGTTTTTCTTTTATTTCCTCTCGTAAACGACGTAGTAAGGTGCAGTAGTAATCAGAGTTTATAGTCTGACCCCTTTCAAGATAATCAATCATAATCAAACCTTTCGAGTCCCAGAATACTGAAGCCATCACCTTATTTGCCGACAAAATCGACTTAGCCTTTTTAGGGGGTGGTGAACCAGGTCTTCTCCACTGTTTTGATTGTTGTTTTGTTTCCGGTGTACAGTAATGAACCCATGTTTCGTCCATAGTAACAAAACGATTAAAAAATCATCTGCATCGGCTTCAAATAACTCCAAACAGTCGCGTGAAATAGTCAATCGCGTCCTTTTTTGTTCAACTGAAAGCAGTCGCGGAACCCACCTCGCAGACACCTTGTGGAAACCCAACTCGTTGACAATGATGTTTTGAGTTCGTTCATAAGAGATGCCTATAATCTCGGCTATCTCTCTAATTTTTAATCTGCGGTCTCCCATTATTAAATCAAGTACTTTTTTAATATTTTCGTCGGTAGTTGACGTCGAAGGCCTTCCAGAGCGGGGTTCATCTTTCACACTCTCTCTACCACGCTTAAATTCTGCTATCCATTTTTTGACGGATGAATATGACAGAGCACAATCGCCTAATGTACTGACCATGTCATCATGGATGGCTTTTGATGATAGCCCCTTCTTATGGAGGTACTTAATGACAGCACGCTGCTCGATTTGCTCCATTCGCGGAAATTATGTCCGATTACTTTGTTAATAAATTTATAAAATCACAACTAATTATCGCACACGTTTCTAACTTCACACAATGAACTAGTCTGAACTGAACTAAATAATGTGGGTAGATTTGATTTTTAGAATTGAATGGATCTGTGTTAGGCCGAGTACTTTTTAATCCACCCTCGTATAATTTCTCATTAGTATTTGTGTACAAAGTTACGTGATACGGTTTATTTAAGGAAATAATCTTTGAAAGTAAACAAGGTTTCTCTACGCTACTGCTTAAGCACATTGCAAGCACTGCAAATACCGTTTCTTATTTCAGATTAAGAAAGCCGCTTTTATATTACTTCTGTTAAGTACCAAACAAATCAAAAGCTTAGGTCGTTGTTAATATTTACTTTGTCATAATATCTAGGCCGATATTCGACCCCGGCGTGACTATTTTAAAATTGGAAGATAATCCATGTTAGGTATACGTTCAGTCCTAAGAATGTGGGCATTACATGATGCTCAAGATATCACTTTGCAATAAAATTTGAATTAGGTAAAGATGCACAGTTAGAAAATCCGGGATACGAATTAACTTTTTTATAGGATGTTGATGACGGTCGATTAAGAATCAAAATACAGATGCGTTGTCACCCCTGAAGACTAAGATGGAATGCCTCCTTTCCAACAAAAAAGGGTCTCCCAATCTCTACACTCTTCATACAAAATATAGCAGTATTAAGCTGATATTTTACGCTCGTATTCTGTGAGAGCGTGGTCCTTCCCCGGTCTAGCCCATCCATTCGGCTAACAACCATAGGCCCTTCTCCAAGTCCATGAACGCAAAAAACTTTCTGATTTTTGGCCAAAAACTTTTCCGTAATCATGAGCATGGAAAAGACTTGATCTGTACACCCCATTCCCTTTCTAAATATTGCTTGCATATCCCAAATTCTTCCATCAGTTTCTTTCATTACACTTTCAATTAATATCTTAGGATACAGTTTACCCACAATACTAAGCAATCCGATGCCGCGGTAGTTTTTTCAGTCCTGCTGTAACCATTTTCCTTTATACATATATTGGGACTATAACTGCTTTACACCAGTCTTCTGGTGCCTGCTTCAATTCCCAACATAAATTAAACAAGGTGTACAACAGGTCTGCCGCCACTCCCTCTCCAGCCCTTAGCATCTCGAGTGATACTCTATCATATCCAGCTACCTTCATGCTTTTAATTGCATTCATTATTTCATCTACACTTATCTCCATGCCCCTTTCACTTCTTTCGGAATTTGTAGTTCATTTAATTCAGACGACTCTTCGCTCATAAAAATTCCTTTCAAAGTATTTCTTCCATCTCTTTAAATTTGAAACTTCGTCACTCAGAATACATCCGTTTTCGTCTCGTATAGTATTCATTCTAGGCTGTTTTGAATTTCTTCTGGCAGTTCTTACGAGTTTTTGGATGTAATTAGATATCCGTCTATCATTCTTATCCGTTCTTTCTTGCTTTTTCCTTTCAACTACTTTCTTTACTCTCATATTTCGGCGTCTTAATTCTGGATTTTGGATTACCTCTTTCCCATGTATACATGTAAATCTTCTTAAAACGAAAAAAAGTGTTCGTTACAAAATGATTCTTTTCCACACATACGGCGAGAAGGTCTTCACCACTCTCATTTATACTTTTATCAACAAACCTTCCCAATATCCTTTCATAACCAGACCTCTTCACCCCAATTCTTCCATTAAAGTCTCCTAACATAATAATATTTTCAGTTTCCTTACATTTCATCAACACCATACTTACCATGTCCCAAAACTGCTCTCGGATATAAGTGGGCTTAGACGTGTCTGGGGCGTACAACCCTAGCACAAACAGCTTACACATTCGTACTCTTTTACACATTGACCCATTCTTTCTGAAACGATGAAACCAACGCCCTGGCGAGTATACATAATTTATATAAATTTAATATTTAAAACCAAACTCATTTTATCACAAGTAATACCAATATTTAAAATTTTATCTCAACTTCGAAAATGTAATTTTTATAGATGAAAAAGTATTTTGCAAGCAGATGATGCTTGTCGTTTATCCTTTGGAGAATTAATAAAACCAGAAAAGATGAGAGAAATATAATAACTATTAACAGAAGTGGCCGAATCACGTTGCGTTTTTGGGGGTGGATGTGCCAAAATGGTCCAGTAGAACTGATCGAGGTTGGTGGAAGATTAAACGAGCAACAATATAAGGAAATCATTGAGGAAGTGCTACTGCCACTACCACTCTGGTATTTTATCCAAATAAGTGTGAAAAAATTGTATTCATTTAAGTTTACTCTGACCACAACAACAGTGTAGTACAGAATTACTTAAGCGAAAATATAAAATTCGAACGAATCACTTTTCCTGCTTACAGTCCGGACTTAAGTCCAATAGAAAACTTGTGGAAGAAAATGATGCAACTTTGGGATAATAGGTACTAAAATAAGGTGTATCGAAAATTTAAGCCGACAAGTTCTAAAAACATGGGAACCAATGAGGGGAAGTAATTTTTGTTACAATACTGTGCGATCAAGGCGTCAACGGTTTAATGACGTAATTGATGCCGTAGGATATATACTCTTTTCTGATTTTACTTTATTTATATATATTGTGTTATTATTTACAATAAATATATTTCAAATAAAATAAAATACTGTTAAATTGTTTTTTTGTCAGTTTTCAGTGCCAAAAAGTATTCGTTGGATTTTATCAAATTATTTCATTTTTTACTCGTGGCTTATGCTCACTAACCTACCAACTAACTTTTGATAGGCAGTAACAATTCCAATAAAAGTCCACATAACATCTACGCCGGTAGTTGATGCTATTTCCATTAACTACGCTACGCTTGAAGTTATTGACGAATATGTTTCTTCAGTCTTCTTTCAACATCAAACGAGAAGTCACTCAACAGATCTTTGTGGGGCAGCGTTCAAGACATGCGACACATTCTCGTTTTTTATCTTTTTAATATTTTCTTCTGTGACAGATTGTAGTTATATTATGATTTTAGCAGGAATAGATCGGTTCGACCGGGTAGTATTATGTTTTCACGGAATACCAGCGTAAAATGACACCTTAATACTGCTTGTGTTCCGTATGGTGAGTGTAGAGAACCGGGGACCCTTTTTACTGGAAACTAAGTATTTCATCTTGGTCCTCAGAGATGATAACGTATTTGCATTGCAATATAGTTCCTAATTATAGATAAACCTAGATGACCAGGGGCCGCAGCATCCACTTACCATCAGGCGATACTCATGCCTCGGGCATTAGTATTGTACAGTGTACTTTTTATATGCAGTGTAGAGTGGTAAACATTGATACTAAATTTTTTTCGCTATTTGATATTTTACGAAAATATTTGGAAGTCTGTTTTGAAGCTTGTTCAAATTAGGTCGGAAGAATATTATTTTAGATCGATTTTAGTTAAAAGACAGAAATTTTGATGATCACAAACTCCTATGAAAAAAATTATAACGTGGATCTCAATTTAAATCTCATGTTTAAATATTTAAGAGTAGAGATATTCATAGAGAGGTAATTTTTCTAACCTTTAGCTTAAATTTTTAATACCTACGATACCTTTTTTTACAAATGGCACAGCAACGCAAAGGCATATCGTCTTGTTAGTCCTCATAAACGGTTTAACGTCGCTCTTACTTCGGTTTCATCAGCATCAAAGTCAAAATGTTAATAAGTAATAAGTAAACTCATGTAATAAATCTTTTAAATTCCATATTTTTTGTGCAAGTATGAAGTAAGCAGTCAGTGTCTAGAAGTAGCACTTATCACAGAGACCGCACTTCGGTTACGCAAACATGACCCAAATAAAATACTTTGCTATCGCTACAAACGTGGATTTGTGGGCACGGTGATTTTAATATACCTCTGAAACCCCTAAGATATTTAAGAAAACAAATTACGTGATAAGAACAGTGAACGGTGATATTAAATTCTTTTGTAAATCAAATTTTAATACCTAACATTGTGTCACTGTTCTTTTCCCGCTTTTAGCAGGGAAAAGAGTGCGACTATTAATTTCTATGATAGCATGGTGGAATAGATTAAAGGTAATAAGATACAAATGAGGTTCATTTGTTCCTTCATTAAATTAGACATTTTATTTATTTACTGATAGAAACAATATACGCTTACAGTGCTTGACCAAAACGCTTATATGTTAGACTAAACATAATATTACATTTTATTAGAACACATATTTAAACTACTCATATAGGTAAACACAATCTTATTTACATTAATTTTGTCAAAAAATGTATCGACATTGGGGTTGCTTTGTTAAAATCTATTTATAAAATGAGATGGCCAAAATGTGCCTCAAGCTGTATAAAAATAAGACTATTGCTATTAATTTTAATAAAATAAAAAAAGAATTTTGAATAACTATTAACATTTTATTGCAGCTGTTTAAAAATAATCAAGTTTAAAAGTATTTAAAGTGATTTCTTTTCTTTGACGTCACTCTATAACACCTTTAATGTGGCCATATAATACTTAAAAAGTTCAGAGTAGAGAAAAAAACAATAGCTAAAATCATAAAAATACTTTATTTATGACATGTTATGTATAAAAACAAGCCTTAAATTAATTAATTAGTACATCAAAATAATCAAAATACACTAAAGGATAGGATTTTATTTATTTGTTTAATATAGCAACAGCTTAAACATGTAGCGTTACATTATAGGGTAGGGTTATTTTACTTTAGTACTTGCAACACTGAATCCGTCCGTCAAGCATCAGTCAAACATCAATACAGTCAAAGTGTCACTCGGTATATGATAAATATGTACGCTTTTCCTTCATATTTGTGTTTTATCGTATTTTACTTTTATTTAATAAGTGCCGTAGCCCCACGCGTGTGCTCCACTAAATATAAACGGTGTAATACATAAGTTTAATTATTTTCTGTCTAATATACTTCGGTCAATAATAAGTATTAATATAATTATATTACAAAAAATGGGGATTCCATACAATTGCGTTATACTCTAATCTACTACGCACATTATAAATTAGTTTCATAGCATTAATATTCTTGAATTGTTACGAAGTTCTTATTGTGAATCCCAGAGCGTCTATACATATTTTAACCATGTGTTCGTGGAGATTTAGTTTGCTATCTAGAGTTATTCCAAGATCACGTATTGTAAAGACACGCTCAATCGGTGAACCAGCTAAATCGTATGGCATTTTGATTAGGAAACGTGATCGAGAAAAGGTTATAGCTTTATATATCGAAACGTTCAATGTCAGTTTATTTCTTAGTCGCCATTCTTACACAGCCTTAATGTCATTCTGTAGTACAACACAATCATTAGGTTCGGTGACAGTAAGGAATAATTTTAGATCATCAGCAAACATTAGATATTCCGCCTTAGTGAGCACACTGGGTAAGTCAGCAATCATGATTAGGACCTATGGTACTGCCCTGGCTTAATCTGGAACGAGTATAATACCCTTTAGACCGATAGCCTCCAACCCTGAAATACTGCTTACGATCTCTTAAGATAATCTCCCATAAATCTTAGGAGATGTGAACAAAACCCAAGAGAAGAGAACTTCATTAAAAGAATGTCACTGTCAACGAGGTTGAAAGCTTTCCGAATAATCGAAATATGCTGCGTCAACTTGACACCTTGACTTCATCTTATTGCTGACGTAGTCAGCAACCCTTATATGGTTCGCTAGCGTAGAGCGCATAGGACGGAATTCATGCTGAGAATTATCTAAACGTTCTCCAATTTGTCCTCATACGCAATGATTGATTCAAAAATCTTACCAAAGACTGTTAGTACTGCAATGGGTCTAAAGTTATATCATTAGGCTCAGCTTCCATTTACTGGGAGGAGTCTAAATAATGTTTTGTAGCGAAAGATTGTATATAATATGAGAGAGGTTGCACTGAAACTAACATATAATCTTTGACCGAAAATGCTGGTATGTTATCAGGGCCATATGCCGATGTTGTTTTTAGATGTCGTACTGCCCGCCTAAAATCCGACACTTTTATATGCTCAATACTATTTATTGTTATTGCTTGTTAATCCAAGTTAATTGCGTCTATGAAAAAAAGAACTGAAGCAATGCGCTAGAGAGTCGACGGCTTTCTGCTCTATTACTACTCCATTATCGTGAATAAATTCCTTACATTGTTGCCTATTTTTGCATTTATCTTCAACTTAATGCCGTAATATAATAGTGTGACGGCCCATCATTATTCTTAATAATTAACAATCAATTGCTGTATAAGGGGGCGTCAAAAAATAGTCTTTAGCATAAAGTTAAAATAAATACATTTCAGACATTATGTAATATAGTAAATTAAGGGCAAAATATTGTGATAAATAATATAAATACAAGTATATATATATATATATATATATATATATATATATATATATATATATATATATATATATATATATATATATATATATATATATATATATATATATATATATATATTGGTGGAGCCACGTGTTTAAGGCTGCCGAAGTCTAGTTCCCCGGTCGAACCTTAAATCTATTACGCGAGATATTAACTAAAGTGGACTGTATATGCGGATGCTTCTACGCTTACGTAAAAGCGACTACTATAGCATGCGGTATAATGCACTCGCTCTTCCCTAAAACTAAACTATTATGGTGCCAAATCACTGAAAAGGAATCCTGCCTTATTAGGAGAACAACAAAATTGGAGCGGGTTAAACTATATAAGGCAGTAAATAAAGGAGTGTTGACTCACCGGGGTTTCTTCTATCCTGTTGAGCACTATAGCTGCAACTTCTGGAACTTCTTCTGGAACACTCCGGAGAGAGGCGGTGCGCGACTATATCTCACCCGAGGTGAGGGAACTTCTTCTAGACAGACACTCTGGGGCCCCAGGGGTGCGTCGGGAGAGAAGCGTTGTGGTTTCAGCGACGACTGCGGTGGAAAGAGGCCGCGCAACGGTCGCGCGTGCCTTATATGTCCTCGGCCCCGATGATTACGTGACATTCTAGAATCATCTTCCTGCCCCTCCCACCCCACCACCCCGATGTGTCGATGGAGGATCGAGGAGGGTATGAATGATATCGTTTTGTCGGAAAGGAACAAGCGGCTTGGCACCTCTACCGTCAAATATAATAATCCAATGGTTTTTTCCGCGCAACCATCTCCCCCGCCCTTGAAGGATTTCCTTCAAAATTAACTAATACAACTAGAGCTAAGATCAACTAACAAAATAACTAACTAACGCTAAGATTACTTAAATTCAACTACAATTTAATCTAGAAAGCTAATTTAAATTATGGAAGAGGCAGGGGGCACAAACGGACAACCGGACGCAAGTAAGACCCAACCGTGGTCTTAACGCGAGCTATCCTAACTACTCCGTCGGAACCGGGAAAGACCTCTTCGACAATTCCTAACGGCCAGTGGAGAGGCGGCGTATTCTCTTTGGTGAGCACAACTACAGTTCCTACAGCTAAAGGCTCAGTTGCTGTGTTCCATTTTTGCCGAGACTGCAAAGTATGCAAGTATTCCATCCTCCATCGTTTCCAAAACGATTGCACTAACCGATCTAATAATTTGTGGCGTGCGGAAATGCTAAGTCTGTTCTCATCCATACCTGCGGCTGGCAAATACTTTAAAGGCGTTAAATTCAAAAAATGTGCTGGAGTTAGAGCCAGCGGTTCCGAGGGGTCACTAGACAACGTACGACAAAGTGGGCGACTATTCATTACGCATTCAATTTGAGCGAGCACCGTACTTAGCTCTTCGAAGGACAAAATTTAATCTCCTATTACTCGGTATAAATGACTCTTTAGACTCTTGATATTAGTCTCCCAATTGCCCCCAAAATGGCTCGCGGCTGGGACGTTCAGAGACCACTCAATGCGGTTCTCGGCTAGAATGTGAGCGAACTCCGAATTATAATATTTGCTAGATAAGAGCTCATGTAGTTCCGATAGAATACGTTTTGCACCGACGTAGTTCGTACCGTTATCCGAATACAATCTACTTACAGGGCCACGGCGGGAAAGAAATCTTTTAAATGCACCCATAAAGCCTGCTGTGCTTAGATCACCAACGAGTTCTATATGCACCGCTCGAGTAGTTAGACATACGAAAATGCAAACGTAAGCCTTTGTGGATCTTATACCACGCCCGCGAGTGAGCGTGACCTTAAACGGGCCAGCGAAATCAGACCCGGTGTGCGTGAAGGGCTTTACTGATTGTATTACTCTACAAGATCTAAGTTCCGCCATTTCCGGAAATGACGGCTTGGGGCGTGCCCGAAAGCAAGCTATACATTTGTGCACCCGATTGCGTATTAAACTACGTGCAGAAAGAATCCAATAATTCTGACGCAAAATCGACATCAACAAGTCGGGGCCAGCGTGCGAGTTCAATTTATGATGGTAATCGACTAATAAGTTCATGATATGGTCTTTACGCGGTAAAACAATAGGGTGCCGTTGGTCGAAACTCAATTGCGAGTTGGACAAGCGTCCACCTACCCTTACAATCCCATCCTGTAAAAATGGCTTAAGGCGTTGAAAGGCGCGACTACAAGCTCTATTCGATTGTAATCTTCTAATTTCTTCAGAGAAGTGCGCACGTTGAAGTTCACGCAATACTAGCGACTGGGCATAGTTGTAATCGGATGCTAAGACATACGAACGTCGCGGTAACAGCTTCGCGAATCGACAAACGTAAATTACGCTACGCAATAATTTCGACCAAGAGGACAAGCGGTTCGCCAAAGCAATTATTGGAGAAACCTCGCTCGAAACGTTCGCCACTAGAGCGTGTCTCTTCTCTTCCGGCGGTTGTGACACTGACGAAGGTTCGAAGTCGGTTATTGGCCATTGCGAGGGATCCAAGTGAACCCAAGCAGGTCCGTGGAACCAAAGCGGGTGGTCCATTATTTGCATCGGGGTGAGTCCACGGGATAGACAATCGGCGGGGTTTTCCGTACCGGACACGTGATAAAAGTTCCGCGTTTCTAACTCGTCTTGTATCTTGGCCACTCGGTTCGCAACAAACGTATCCCAACGGTGGGGTGAAGAATGAACCCAGCATAAGGCGACGGTGGAGTCGGAAAAGGCAAATATCCTTTCTATGTGAACTCTATCCCTACATGCGCTGATAACTGCGGTAATAAGCTTGGTGAGTACTAATATTGCGCAAAGCTCTAAGCGCGCCAGAGAGACAACCTTACGGGGGGAGACTCTCGACTTAGAACTAATGAGGCTAATCGAATTTCTACCATTATTCTGGACGTGGAAATATACAACGCCCCCGTAAGCCTTCTCGCTGGCGTCTGCAAACCCAACGACCTTTATGGCGCTATTCCTATCTACGTTTATATGACGCGGTATTTTAATTTCTCTTAATAAAGGAAGTTCCTCTCTAAAGCGCTGCCACAACCGAACAATGCTGTCAGGCGGCGAGTCATCCCAGTCGCATTCCAATAACCAAAGTTGTTTAATTAAAAGCTTAGCGTATAATACCACTGGAGCTACGAAACCCATGACGTCCCATAATCTAGCAACGCATGACAGTATTGTGCGCTTTGTGCATTTCTCTACGGGCGGATTTACCTTAAGGCTAAACACGTCGGACTCTGGTGACCAACATAGATCGAGCACCTTGTGTGTATCAGAATCGTCGAATTCCTTTATCGCCGAAAGACGGTGTGATAGTGGGATTGTATCCAAAACCGGACGCGAATTACTAGTCCACTTCACAAGATCGAATTGACCCGATTTCATGAGCCTTATAACCTCGGCGGTGGTTAGGGTTGCCTCCTCCACGCTATCGACCGAGTACACAAAATCATCCATATATAATCCGCTCTCAATTGCCCTCTTAGCTTTAGGATAAGAGGGACCTTCATCGTGAGCGAGCTGTCTCACCGTGCGTAACGCATGAAATGGGCTCGACTTTAAACCAAAACAAACGCGGTTAAATTCAAACACCATTAGAGGTTCCTTTGGGTTGAAACGATATAAAATGCGTTGGAATCTACGGTCGCGTTCACGGACCCCTATGCAAAGAAACATTTGACGAATATCGGCGGATAGTGCTATACTAAACAAACGAAAATTAACTATTATATTAAATAAACTGCCCTGTAAATTTTGCCCACTATAGAGGATATCGTTAAGCGACAGGTGAGTGCTAGTTTTAGCACTAGCGTCGAGCACTACACGTAACTTAGATGTAAGTTTGTCCTCTCTAATGACTCCGTGGTGTGGTATGAAATACGACGGTGTGTCTTCGTAGTTATCTAATTTCGAAGCCACAAGTGATATGTAACCTTCTCTCATATATTCGTTAATGACGCCGTCGTAAGCTTCCTTTAACTGGGGTGAAGCGAGCATCCTACGCTCCAAGCTGTAGAAACGTTTTTCCGCCATTTGACGTGAATCGCCGAGAGATAAAACATCTCCTTTAAAGGGTAGCGCTACACTATATCTACCGTCGCGATCACGAATGGTCGTGCGGACGTAAATTTCCTCGCATAACCTGTCATCTGAGCTAGCTATGGGTGGGACGTTCACCTCCTCCATCTCCCAAAATTTGCGGACCAACGACTCGAGCGGTTCGACAGCCATACCACAATAAGAGGTTGCCGAAATACTATCTATGATGGGGGCGGAGCCAAGGATCACATAGCCCAATACGGTTTCCAGTGCGTAAGGCGCGGTATGCGAAGAGTTGCCCCTGACCTTATTGTTTAACAAAAGATAAGGGAAAAGCGATGCTCCAATGAGCATGTCTATGTTTCCAGGAACGGCGTAAGTGTCGTCCGCCAGAGTCAAATTCTTAAATTCAATCATTGCCGAGGTGTCAACCGAAACGGTTGGCAACCGTTCAGTGACCCTATCTACTACTAGTGCATTTATATCAAAGTTAACATTACGATCTATCCGAGAATAAATTTTTAAACTTATATATCCCTGTGTCGATTTACTAGTGCCTCCGATGCCTTTAATTACAGGACATGAAAGTGACCTATTTATTACTAAGCCTAAGCGCTGACAACATTGTCGCGTTATAAAGCTATTTTGGGCTCCGCTGTCCAGCAGTGCACGGACGCTTTGTTCGTTTCCACGCGAATCCCTAACCAAAATACGTGCCGTACCCAGTAACACGGTTGAAGGAGGTTGTGCTCCCATATTTGCCAATGAGCACAGAGCGACCTCACCAGGTCGACCGCTAGAATCGTTGACCTTAGTAGGGGCGAATTCCTTATCCGCTTTACTTGACGCCGCTATATTGCTATTTTCAAAATGTAATAGCGTGTGATGTTTCCTGGCGCACTTGCTACATACGGAACTCGAATTGCATTTTGCAACTAAATGCTTATCGCTTAAGCAGTTCAAACATAGGTTGTTTGTCTTTACTAATTTATAACGCTCGCTTGGTGAATATTTACGAAAAGTCGCACAATTATATAAATTACCGTGTCTATCTTTACATACTAAACAAGTATGCTGGAGTGATGTTGGCGTAGCGGTTACGTAAGTTAACGACCCTGCTATTTTAGATGGTTGAGTCTGTCTACGGTCGACGCACCTTTTATTCTCCTGTTTAACGTTCGGAGAGCGCTGCATCACCTTTATTTGATCTCGCACGAACGATGCTAATGAATGAAAGGAAGGCATCTCCGAGCTACGATGCTCCATTTCAAATGCACGCACGGTGTCGGGTCCAACTTCTTCAGTGCAATATGGAGAAACACCACGTCCATAAGATCATTAAATTTCAAATTCTTAAGTGCAGCCACCGATGCCACAAATTTATCTAGAAATTGCTCTAAGCCGTTGATGTTCGCGGATGATATAGGTTTAAGATCGAATATCTGGTTCAAATATTCGGAAGCTAACATTCTCCTATCTTCATATTTAGTTTTAAGCGTTTCGAATATTAATAAGCAATTGTTTGCTGTAGGTGTAAAACCAGAGCAGATTGACTGTGCCCTGCCACTAAGTTTACTGATTAAGTAATATAATTTTTCGGCGTCCGATAACGATGGATTATTGTGTATATTGTTTTGAAAACTACTGAAGAAGAAGGGCCACGTCTTAATATCACCATTAAATACCGGAATATCTATTGGCGGCAACCTAATCGAGTCGCTTGGACGTACCTGTTTTTCCGGCTTTGCTTCGTTTTGAGATAGGGATCTCGCTGTTCTTTTCACGCGACACAACATATCTTCCTGCCAGCAGCGGTTGGTAGTTCACTATGTATTTCGGGTCGATTTGTAATTCCAAATGATTAATTTGGTCTAATATTTTTTCGTAATCTATTCGTAGAGAATCTATCGTTTCGATTTCGGTCAAAAAAGTTTCCCGCACTGCTTCTATATGGATGTTCTTTATATAATCACTTATATTCTGCATACGCGAAAAGAGTATGTCCCTCTTAGCATAAAGCGTTTTAATTTTGATTTCACTTCCACTAACTGCCATTTTAAACTATTATAATAAAGTTATATCAATCACAATTAATCTCACAACGCACAAACAATAAAGGATGGACACTCGGTATGCCGTATTACGTAATTAAATCGAACACCTGCGCAGCGAGTCGAGGTGACGCGTCATTTGCATTCAATAATTTTATCAAGATTGTGGGTAAGCGTATCAAACGGTTCCTATTACACTGTTTCAATTATTTAATAGGCTTTAAATTTAATCAAATACGAGCGCTATAAAACGAATAATTCTGTTTGCGAGTACCTAATCAAAATTTAAATTTAAACGAACACTATTTAAGTCTATTCTATAAATTGGAGTGCATTATCTAATTAATTAATTCAACAATTCGACCAAAATCCTGCTCGAAGTGACCATAAAATGGTGGAGCCACGTGTTTAAGGCTGCCGAAGTCTAGTTCCCCGGTCGAACCTTAAACCTATTACGTGAGATATTAACTAAAGTGGACTGTATATGCGGATGCTTCTACGCTTACGTAAAAGCGACTACTATAGCATGCGTTATAATGCACTCGCTCTTCCCTAAAACTAAACTATTATGGTGCCAAATCGCTGAAAGGGAATCCTGCCTTATTAGGAGAACAACAAAATTGGAGCGGGTTAAACTATATAAGGCAGTAAATAAAGGAGTGTTGACTCACCGGGGTTTCTTCTATCCTGTTGAGCACTATAGCTGCAACTTCTGGAACTTCTTCTGGAACACTCCGGAGAGAGGCGATGCGCGACTATATCTCACCCGAGGTGAGGGAACTTCTTCTAGACAGACACTCTGGGGCCCCAGGGGTGCGTCGGGAGAGAAGCGTTGTGGTTTCAGCGACGACTGCGGTGGAAAGAGGCCGCGCAACGGTCGCGCGTGCCTTATATGTCCTCAGCCCCGATGATTACGTGACATTCTAGAATCATCTTCTTGCCCCTCCCACCCCACCACCCCGATGTGTCGATGGAGGATCGAGGAGGGTATGAATGATATCGTTTTGTCGGAAAGGAACAAGCGGCTTGGCACCTCTACCGTCAAATATAATAATCCAATGGTTTTTTCCGCGCAACCATATATATATATATATATATATATATATATATATATATATATATATATATATATATATATATATATATATATATATATATATATATAGTACCCAGTTGACCGAGCTTTGCTCGGTATTTTTCGCTCGATTTTTTTAATTCGTGTGTTTTGGAAATTATATTTAGATACAAATTACATACTGATGAATTATAAATAATATTTTTTGATCTTAGCGACATAACAGAAAAAACTGAACTGGTTATTTGAATAAAAAATCATGAGTGCAATTATTTTTATTTAAATTTTCGTGTTTTTAAAAAATACTAAAAAAAGGGCTCGAAAAAAATATATTTTCTCAAAAAAGAAAGAAACTTGAAAAAAAAAATAAAAAAGTCGGTCGGTCGGTCTGGGCTCGAACCGAGGTTTTACGATTTTGTGACCGCCCATTATACCAATAAGCTATTTATAATCATTATCAAACTGTCAAAATTTACCTTCTTATTCTAACTATATTGTAGCAGTTTTTAATTGCCTAAAAACACGGACAAAAAGACATTTTCTAAAAATAAATCTTAGCTAGATCGATTTATTATCCCCGAAACTCCCTGGACACTAAATTTTATGAAAATCGTTGGAGCCGTTTCCGAGATCCCGATTATATATATATATACATATATACAAGAATTGCTCGTTTAATAGTATAGGATATATATATAATATATATATATATATATATATATATATATATATATATATAAATATACAGCGGCCTCACAGGAAGTAGACCCGGTTGAGCCCCGACGGTTCGACAAAAAATGAGATTGACTTCATTATGACGACCAGACGCCAACTGTTCAGTGATGTCTCAGTGATCGCAAGGGTGAAAACCGGCAGCGATCACCGAATGGTTAGAGGCCTAAACGTTAAGTTGGAGAGGTCTCGTCTAATGAAGTCAACGCTCCGTCCCCTTCGTGCTCTAATCCAGAATCCCGAGACTTTTCAGCTCGAGTTACGTAACCGCTTTCAGTGCCTAGAAGATTGCAATGCAGTGGACGATATGAATGACAAGCTCGTGGAAACTGTCCATGCGGTCGAAGCTAAGTTCTGCAAGACCCGCCGCAGAAGAACACAAAAACTCTCCGATCACACTCTCAATCTCATGGCTGTTAGACGGGAGATGAAGCTGGAATCGTCAATAGATTTGACAGCATACAGGCAACTGAAAAGACAGATCTCCAAATGCATGCGGCGAGACTTACGCAACTTTAATACTGCTCGTATTAAAGAAGTGATCGAGCGAAACCAAGGCTCCAAAGTCTTTGCCAGAAAGAGCCAACTGTCAGAACAGAAGACTGAGTGTGGCAGGATCGTTGCCGAGACACCTGAGATTTTGGCTGAGATTGAGAGGTTCTATGGGCAGCTGTACACATCATCGTTGAAGCCACACGCAAGAGTGAGTAACGATCCAAGAGCAAGTCTTACCCGACACTATTCCTATGATATCCCGGACGTCAGTCTGAGCGAGATTAGAATGGCTCTCCAGCACCTTAAAAACGGCAGGGCCCCAGGCGAGGATGGGATTACAGCGGAGCTTCTGAAAGCGGGTGGAACACCGGTACTTGAAGTCCTTCAGAAGCTCTTTAATTCCGTCCTCAATGGTGGCACTACTCCAGAGGCGTGGAGCAGAAGTGCGGTGGTCTTGTCCTTTAAGAAAGGCGACAACGCTCTCTTGAAGAACTACAGACCGATTTCCCTTCTGAGCCGTTTTCGAGAGTCATTACGAATCGTCTCGCACGCAAACTCGACGACTTCCAGCCTCCCGAACAAGCCGGTTTCCGAAAAGGTTTCAGTACCATAGACCACATACATACCCCGCGGCAGATTGTACCGAAGAGTACAATCTGCCACTTTGCCTGGCGTATGTGGACTATGAGAAAGCTTTCGATTCCGTTGAAATTTGGGCGGTGCTACAGTCCCTTCAGCAGTGCCAAGTTGACTGTCGGTATATCGAAGTGCTGAAGTGTTTGTACAGTAGGGCTACGATGGCTATCCGAGTACAGAACCAGAGTTCGAAACCTATCCAACTGCAGAGAGGTGTAAGACAGGGTGACGTTATTTCCCCGAAACTCTTCACCGCTGCATTGGAAGATGTTTTTAAGCTTCTGGACTGGAAATGATACGGTATTAACATCAATGGCGAGTACATCACTCACCTTCGATTTGCCGACAATATAGTCCTTATGGCAGAATCGCTGGAGGACCTTAGCACTATGCTCAATGACCTCAACGGTGTCTCCCAACGGATAGTTCTTAAGATGAACATGGATAAAACAAAGATCATGTTTAATGTTCATGTCACACCTATGCCGGTAGTTGTTGGGAGCACTATGCTTAAAGTTGTTGACGAATATGTTTACCTGGGACAAATAGTCCGGCTAGGTAAGTCCAACTTCGACCGAGAGGTCAATCGACGGATTCAACTCGGCTGGGCAGCGTTCGGGAAATTACGACACATCTTCTCGTCAGGTATACGTCAATCTCTGAAAACTAAAGTGTACAACCAGTGCGTGTTGCCAGTGATGACTTACGGGTCAGAGACGTGGTCCTTCACTGCTGGCCGTATGAGGACGCTCAAGGTCGCTCAGCGAGCTATGGAGAGAGCTATGCTCGGAGTTTCTCTGCGTGATAGACTCAGAAATGAGGATATGCGCAGTAAAACCAGAGTGACCGACATAGCCCAACGGATTAGTAAGCTGAAGTGGCAATGGGCTGGCCATGTAGCTCGAAGAACCGATAACCGATGGGGAAGAAAGGTTCTGGAGTGGCAGCCTCGTACCGGTAGGCGTAGTGTAGGGCGACCCCCCACTAGATGGAGTGACGGCCTGGTAAGACATGCAGGAAGTCGATGGATGCAGGTGGCTCAGGACCGTGCTTTGTGGCGTTACTTGGGGGAGGCCTATGTTCAGCAGTGGACTTTTGAAGGGCTGTAATGATGATGATGATATATATATATATATATATATATATATATATATATATATATATATATATATATATATATATATATATATATATATATATATATATATATATATACAGGCTGTACTAAAAGTAACGGGAATGGAATATTTCCACTGTTCCTGTCATATTAAAATCCTTTTAATTGAAAACTCTTTGGTTTTAAAAATCGAATACCATTTATTTATTTAAAAAAAGATTCTCGGTCTTGTCACAAGGTTTTGTCAAACTTGTTTAGTCGTTGAGAAAATGGAATTGACTCTAGAAAATTCAAGAGCGGTAATTTATTATGACTTTCGAAGTGGTTTAACACAAAAACAGCGTGTTCACCGGATGATTTCTGCATTTGGTGATGAAGCCCCATGCAAAACCACAATTTATCGCTTGCTGAATTTCAACGTGGAAGCGTCGTACTAAGTGATGATCCCCGTCAAAATCGTCCAAAAACTGCAGTCACCCAAGAAAACGTTAATGCTGTGCGGAAGCTGATTGAGGAAAACCGACATGTGACATACCGCCAAATTCAGGCAACTTTAGACATTGGCATGAGTCAAATACAAATAATTTTGCATGAACAATTAGGTGTAAAAAAGTTGTTTTCCCGATGGATACCGCATTCGCTCTGTGCAGAGCAAAAAGCGGCTCGCGTTGTAAAGGATTATTATCGTGGCGTGTATGCTGCTCCAAGAGCAATTAGTCCGAGGTGAGTTTGAACTCACTAACCGATGTGTCCTAGACATATCATCTTGGTGCCGGTGGTAAGCGGGTTTGTTGTAGCAATACGGCTTTTCCGTGGACGTCGCACACCCATAACGTTTATGAGCGGCGTCGTAGCGCATAGCGATGCGTCGTCTATCTTTCGGATTGGGATGAATGTGTTTGGTGGCACTTTTAAGTGTAACAAGTATACTCAATGATTTCTTATATTTACGCGAACACTACTCATGATTAAAACTACTTTTACGGATTTTATCGCTTTTATTTTTACTTTTAATTACTCTTATTTTTTAAATTTTTTTAATTCCCGACGTTTCGGGCGCTTTCCAGCACCCATGGTCACGGGGGACTGAGATGACTGACGTCCCGATGTCATTGTTAAACCCGGAGTACCTTAAGCTTTTTTAATTATTGTTTATGGTCCGATCTATGCAAAATGAACTGACTATGTCCTGAGGTCTTGCAGTGGTATGCTTGGGTTTAGTTTTAATTTTATTGATTATAGGATCCCAAGCAGGTGGTAGTACCCAGCCTCCTTCTCTATTGAAATTAGGATGTTTTTTAATTTTAATAGCCTCACGTATCATCCTTGGTAGGAATCGGTGTTCTTTCGCGAGGATTTGTGGTCTATCAAATCTGATGTAATGGATGGGCCGTCTAGGATATGATCACAAACTGCAGACTTCCCGGAACGTTGATGCTTCACATCGGAAAAGAATGACATCGGGACGTCAGTCATCTCAGTCCCCCGTGACCATGGGTGCTGGGAAGCACCCGAAACGTCGGGAATTAAAAAAATTAAATAATAAAAGTAATTAAAAGTAAAAATAAACGCGATAAAATCCGTAAAAGTAGTTTTAATCAAGCGTACTCAACTTCATGTCTTAGTGCATTAGCACTATGATACGTGGAGTTTTGTTCACTGGCGTCTTAGTGGCGTGCTGCTATAATACGTTGGTGTTATTTTCTTAGTTAACAACAATACAAATTTTGTTACCAAAGTCGATAGGGATCATATGGGTATGCTGTGAGGCGTGAGTTCTGATTCACCGCCCTTTTTAGCTCTGGTTGGTGGAGGTACGCGGGTAAGGAGCTGGCACTGAGAAGCCCCAGCCCAGAGATTGGAAGTTATCCAGTATTTAATGTGTGTCCGAACCTGCGCCTTGTAAATCTGCAGGCGGTGTACTGAAATGAAATACTGTTCCGCTGTACTGAATACACCAAGCTTTTTCGAGTCCAATTTGGCCTTCTCTTCCAAGTGACCACGAAACTGCATGTCACTAGATATGTTGAAGCCGAGGATTCCGATACCAGCTGATGTAACAAGGGAGTGGCTTAAAACTAAGGAGATACGACAAAAGGGTTCTTTTACGAGGTTAACGCCCAAACTTGTGTCTTCTGAGGGTTAAACTGGACTAGATTTGGTCGCCTCCAATTCGAGACTTTGTTCAGCAAAGATTCAACATCAGAAACAAGTTTTGTCCCGGTGTTCGGAGACGTTTTTGCTAGAAATTTTGGCACGGCCGGTGTACAGAGCATTCGAAGGTTACCATTTTGCAACATATCATTGATATGTTTGCGAGAAATTTTGGCACGGCCGGTGTACAGAGCATTCGAAGGTTACCATTTTGCAACATATCATTGATATGTAGAAGAAACAGCGTTGGTGATAGCACGTAGCCGTGTAGAACGCCAGCATTAATAGGCTTGTAATCGGAGCTTGCAACGTCTACAACTACCTTGATCCTCCGATCTGCAAGAAAGCTAGTGATCCAATTGCACAATTGCCAAACCCGATCCAAGGCCTTAGCGATGTCCAAACTAACGGCAAAAGCCTCCCGCGTGGACTCTACTGCCTCCGCCCAGCTATGAGTTAGGTAGACCAGAAGATTACCAGCTAATCGACCACGACAAAAACCATATTGGTGATCACTAATCAGCTGGTTATTCTCAAGTTGCCTTATGAGCTGGCAGTTTACAATGGACTCCATTGTTTTGGAGAACAAAGAGGTGACGGCGATAGACCTGTAGTTCGATGGATCTGAGCGGTCGCCTTTTTTAGGGATCAGTTGGACGAAAGCCGCCTTCCATGATTTTGGGACTACGCCTAGGGAGTAGGAGTACCGGAAAAGACGCGTTAAAACCGATGCCAACTCTAGAGCACACGTGCTCAGCACAATTGGCGGGATTCCGTTAGGCCCACTCAACTTGTGGATGTCCAGGGAGAGCAGAGCTTTGCGAACCAAGCACTGTATGAACCGCATCTTCAGCATGGATCACCCACAACGCGGGATGGTCAGCGTCGTACTCCCTCCGTCATCGAGTTGGATGCAAAGACGGAGCCTAGCAGATCGGCTTTCTCCTTTGCGACATGGGCCAGTGAGTCGTCCTCCCTGTGCAGAGATGGAAGAGATGGCTGACAGAAATTCCCCTGGACAGCCTTGGCGAGAGACCGGAATTCACGGGTTCCGGAAAGAAGACTAACTAGTTTCTCGCCAAATATGCCTATGTGCTCTGACTTTGCCTTGGCAATGACTCTTTTAAAGGACCTGGAGGCGGAATTATACTTCTTTTTAGGGCGATGGTGTTTACATCAAGGCAAAATCATGAACAGATCCTCCCGCATGATCGGTTAAACGTGCCAAGCCATTCAGCGTGGTGGGTGTTAAAATCGCATATGATCACGATATCTGAGGAGGAGATCTACTGTAGCAACGATCTGTAGCCGTTTAGACGTGGTCGAAGAGTCGGCCTGTTTCAGCATTACCGCTATGGGACCTATAGAGGTACCCGCAGATACGCGAACGGTTGTCGCTGTCTATGTGTAGCGAAAGGATGGTCGGGTCCGAACGAAGGGTTGTCTCGAGATGGTAGTGGACGACGTTTAGGTTAGAGTGAATTCCCCTGATATTGCAGAAATCCACGGATAGCGTGGTAGGGGTCACCTTGGTCTTGTTACTCAGCTTGCCCCGAGCAATTGTTCCCTTGAACGGAATTTTACCCACCCCTCCCCCCTCTCCTCAAAACACGGGGCAGCCTGAGCGCCTATGCTCAGGAGTGGAGTAACTTGGTCCTGGATACTCAGCGAGGGATTCTTCAGGGGAGCTGGTACCCTCCTGCGGTAGTTTGACATTTAATTTCGCTATCATATTGATGGGGGGGGGGGATTTGGGCCTCCAGCCACCTGCACTCACCAGACTAAACGCGTACGCTGAGCTTTCACTTCACGCCGTTATTCTGTGAGGTTGTGGTACCACCCCGGTTTTGAGCCAGCCTATACGTGCAACAGCAAAGCTGCTGCGTGGCTCTGCCACTGTTAAAATGCATACAAAATGCCAACTGATTTCCGCACAATCATCAACTCACGAAATACTCCTATCACACGCAATACTATATATAATATAAATCTTGAGTGGCTTCTAGAAAGAGCGATTTTAGCAGCAAGAAATATTGACGTCAATGGATTAAATAATTGATAGAATCAGGCGTTAATTTGCGGAAATCCATTATAATAAAAAATAAAAATATAAATTTCTTTGCAACCTTCCGCTAAATAAATACAAAGATGTGTCTTACCTGGATTGAAGAGCACCTCCCGCCCTACCTCAATTGCATGCACTAACTCCGCCACCACTAGTCCCTACACCACTACGGAAGGTTACAGAGAAATTTATATTTTTATTTTTTATTATAATGGATTAAATTCCAAGATATAACAGTAGTTGCCAGGAGACTTGGTGTCATACTAATCTGTCAATGCAGTTTGCATTGCCAACGAAGCTGTGAATTATCCAATTGACTTTTTGAATTCATTGGATATGCCAGTCATGCCACCGCACCAATTACAATTGAAGGTTGGATCTCCGGTTATTATGCTTCGTAATTTGAACGCACCAAGGCTTTGCAATGGCACACCATTAGTCATCAAAATATTAATGAAAAACTTTATTGAAACCAGTATTTTGAATGGCAAGCAACGAGGCGAAAATATATTGCTGCCACGAATCCCTGCGATTCCTACAGATGTGCCAATTGAATTCAAACGCATTTAATTCCCAATTAGATTAGCATTCACAATGACGATCAAAAATTCATAAGGCGAAACGTTGTCTGTTTATGGCTTAGATTTTAGTACACCATGCTTTTCCCACGAACAACTATATATGGCATGTTTTCGTGTGAGAAAACCATCCAGTTTGTTTGTATTGGCTAAAGACGGACTGACCAAAAATATTGTACATTCCATTGCGCTGAGAGATTAATCTTTGTTTATTTTTTAATTGCCATAATTATTAGTAGAAATATGAATAACTCTTTTCGATGTATAGATAGCTATCAAGAATTGTAATTTAATATTTATTTGTTATTATATATTGTCTTTCATAAATAATAATTTATTAACTTAAATAAAGTATACTTTAATTGTCTACAATGCTTAATTCCTCTCTCAATTATAATAACAATTATACGTGGTAGAGCCATGTTATATTAGTAATATAGTTGTAGCACGAATGGGTCGGCTCGATCGGGGAACAACCACGCTCTCACGGAATACCAGCGGAAAATAGTAGCTTTAATGCTGCTGTGTTTTGTATGGTGAGTGTAGAGAACCGGAGACCCTTTTTACTGGAAACGAAGCATTCCATCTTAGTCCTCACGAGTGACAACGCATCTGCATTTTGATTCGTAATAAAGGATAGAAGTAGATGTTTATCGGCCACAGGAACCACTTACCATCAGGTGGACTGTGTGCTCGTTTGTCACCCTATGCTATAAAAAAAATCCCCGCACACTTATAGTGTTAGCTATGTTTTACCCAAAAAAATATTTCCTAGAAATAATGCATATGGCAAAACAACGTTTGCCAGGTCAGCTAGTTTCTATATAAAACTCATTACATTAGATTCTCTTGAATCGTTCACTCCATTCAGATTTTCATTACTCTATGTGTGCGCAACCTTCTGAAATTCTACACTTATAAATGCAAGTACCGTAGTTAAGATAACCTATGAACAAGATTTAACTTGTATAACTTTAATTCTCTAGCTTTCAACTATTTCATCGTTAGGACCACTTCACTGTTGTCTATTCTGTTGCAATGAAAAACGACAAGTAACTCTCGTGTTTGCATGTCACCCACTATACTATTGTTGTTTTTTACATTTCAAGCTAGATGAATTATTTTATACGGAGTGCAAGTTTTTTTAGGTGTATTAAAAAGCTCACCCAAAAAATTACAATGGAAAACAATGAATGAGCAAGCCCCGTTAACTGTTTGCATTCGAAATTTGTAAACATTGTTGTCACGTGTTTGGAATAGGGAAGTCTCCAACAGTCTCTGTAATTTTATCAGTATAAGAAATTCTTTGCAGCAATGTTATAATTTAATTACAATTTGAATATGCGTTCTTATATAAAATATTGTCAAGTCCGAGATAAATAACTTGAAACTAAGCGCTCGATGTAAATACACATACCGCGCGAGGAAGCTGGGTTCAATCCTTGATAGGGCTAATTAAGATGTTAACTGCAATTTTAAGTGTTTTTTACCAGATGCTTGGTGATGTCAGAAATCATCGTGAGAAAATCTGTATGCCTGTTTCAGAAATAGAATATTTCGAGGTTATGAGTCTACCAACATGCACCCACATGACGCTTTCTACTGGAAACGAAGAATAATGATTTCTTATATTTACGTGAACACTACACATTGATTAAAAGTTAGTAGTTTTAATCAAGGAAACGAAGAATTTCATCTTATTCCTCAGGGGTGGAAAGGCATCAGCATTTTGATTCTTATTCGATGATAGATGTGGGCTTTGTGTTTACTTGATACCCTTATTCTATAAAAAAAACACTGGAGCAGCACACGACCCTCTCGGAAATAAGAGACGACCCTGCCCGGATTTGGAATGTATAGGCTTATCTTACTTGGACTTTACTTTTCATGTCGAATCAGAATCAGTACTGATTTAATATAAAAGTAAATTAACAATTAACAGTATTACTGATTCGTATAAATAATTCCGGCACCAACGAACAAACGAAACAAACGAGGAGACTAGTGGCAGCGTCTTCCAAATAACAACTAAAAACTAAAAAACTGCGCCGCTGTGAGGCAATCCGTGGGGGATGGTATTGTTCAGCAGTGGATTTCAATAGGCTGCAACGTTAACAGTAACGGTGAAGTAGAAGCTTGCTCATGAAAATATAGGAGATCAGGAGCAATAAGGAGCTCATCGTTACTTTTCCGGTATCGGCGAATTGATGTATTTAGTTTTAAAGTATTTTTTTAAAAGTTAATAACCAACTAACAGCTCTCTTGATGGTAACTAGCTACCGTAGTTTATGAACCCTGCATCCAACTTTAAAGAATGGAGGATACAGATTTTTTGTCACCTCTGAGGAGTAAGATGGAATGCTTATACATATAATTGGGCTATGCTGCGGAAATATTATAGATGTAGCACAAATGAATCGGCTTGACTGGAGAAGAACCAGCGTGATCTATAGAACATCAGCGTAAAATAGCAGTTTAATGCCGCCGTGTTATGTATAGTGAACATAGAGAACCGGTGAGCCTTTTCACTGGTAAAAAGACACTCCATTTTAGTCTTCAAAGGTGACAACGGTTCTATATTTTGATTCTTAATCGAGGATAGAAGTAGATGTCTATGGGCCACAGCACTTATTATTAGGTAGACTGTGTGCTTGTTAGTCACCCTTATTCTATAAAATGTCTTACAGCCAGTAATCATACTGGTTCTCTTTACGCTTCATAACAGAACAGAGCAGTGCAATCACTACTACTTAACAGCAGAAATGTTCATACAAGATAAACGCTGTTAGGTGTTTTCTTTTACAATTCCTATAATCGTTTTATTTGTAGGACTCTCATCTTTTGAAATATTCCCGTACTTTAATATAAGGATAATTTCGAGAAGATAGCTAGCGACTCGATGCTATGATGTAGTTCTTAGGAAGAAATTTAAAGCCTATGTGTGCGACTGTGTATGAGGCAGTCTCTCATTTCAAGAGTACACCGTCTAGGCTCGGCGATGAACTGAGTAAGTTGTAGCACGCGTGGCGAGCGGATTGGTGAGGAGGCGGATACCAGAGGCAATAATAACTAACAATACTGCGCATCATGGCCGGTCTATGATATTTGGTTTTAAATTTTGGGAAGATTTTCTGTTATAATTTAGTCATTAAACTATAGGTGTAAGCTGGGCGCACAACATGTAGATTAAGTAGTAGTAGAAGTAAGAGTAGAAAAAAATTGCAATATATTTTGTCCCTGAACGTTCATGTTTAACATGTGTGACAGGCCTGTTGGTCTAGTGGTTATTGACCCTGACTGCTATGCCGGAGGTCGTGGGTTCGATTCCCACCCAGGACAAATGTTTGTGTGATGAGCACGATCATTTGTTCTGTGTCTGGGTGTAATTTATCCATAATATTTATGTATTTAGAAATATATAAGTATGTTTATCAGTTGTCTAGTACCCATAACACAAGCTCTGCTTAGCTTGGGCCTAGATGGCGTTGTGTGATGGTTGTGGAATATTATTATTATTATTATTTAACAAGTAAAGGCTTTTTATACAAAGAAATAATATTGAAGTGTCTATTTGTAAAGTCAAAATAACAGCTTTCACTATATTGAAATGAAAAAGTCTATGGCACTCACTACAAAAAATAATTATTCAAAGTTTTGTTTGTCTGTATTTTTATTTTGGCTAATCTCCGAAACGTCTGGACTGATTTTAACGAGACTTTCAATGGCAGATAGCTGAAGTTCCAAGGGGTGACGTAGGGTACTTTGTTGTGTGTATATATATATATATATATATATATATATATATATATATATATACAGCTTGTAACAAAAACCCTGTGGTTCCCGTTAAGTGCATTATTATGCGTACCTATTTAAATATATAGGAATAAGTTTAACTCAAAACTTAACTATATTTTTTAATAGTAAAATCAATATCAACGAATGTCATCTGAGATAAATTAATATGTCAGGGATAAAATAAAACATTGACTGGATAGTGGTGGTGTAATAATAAGGGTAGCAACGTCTTCCTAACAACGTCGGATGTTATTAAAAACAATAGTTTATTTCGGGGTTTTCTTTAAAATAAGATAAAAAACAGCGATTGTAAGCAAAGCGAAACAAGCGTGGCAACTATGGCGAATATGGCAAATATCTCTCGTATGAGACAGTTTAGTTTAGTTTAGTTAAGGGGCGCCCCCCCTTCTTTGTCTCATATATTCAGCGGTGTACTTTAATAGGCCGTAATGGTAATGAAGAAACAAAATTTGTTCCTTAAATAAATGAAAAATAACTCATATTATTTGCAATATTCTATTCTTATATTACATCGTGCTCATCGTCCACATCAGACTCTCTGCGTCCTAACAAAAACGTTGATTACTTTTCTTGACATCAGATTGATGTATTTCATGTTTCTTATAGTAGTTTAGTTGTTCTGTCGGCCGTCTGGATTCTGAAACAGTTACGTTTTTAGTACACACTTTATTCAAAATTATCGTTACATGCTTATGGATGATTCGCATTGAATGAATATTTAATGAAACTCTCTTCCGAAACATATCTAGGGACAAAGAATTTACCATCATCATTTTAAAAGAGTTAGAGAGACATAGAAATATATTAGTACAGAAGTTAAAACTCTGCGATACCGAACTGAAAAATATAACCGAAGAGAAAATTTGATTCGAACAAACCATAAATGTTTCACATCATGTACAACATATTATATTGTAAATTATTTTTAAAAATAGTTTCGCTGTTTCTCTTGCTGTGTCTTCCCAAGACAGAAGTTTTTATTTTTTTTTTAACTTATGTGAAAAGAATAAATGGCTTTCAATAAGTATTCGTATAATATTTATTGAACTTTTTCAGTTTGGCGTGTTGTACCTGGAATCGTTGAAATGTTATAAATATTATTTTTTTTAAACAAACCAATTTATTTTAATGAATAAGAATACACAAATAATATCCAACTAAATTAACTACCTAGAAATATATGTACTTATAATTAATAATAGTATTTACAATTAATATTTAATACACACAATATAACACAATATAAAAAACTATAGTATAGAAAATATATAAATAGTAAAATAAATAAATATTAAAATAAATAATGATATTAAAATATAAGTATATAAAATAAAATATATAATATTAAATTAATAATAAAATAAAATTTAACTTGCTATTTGTAGAAAGATAGATACCGTTAGCATTAATTAGTTGTTAAGTATTGTCATGTTTGCTCATAAACGCACAGCTTGTGAACGAAACCTGCCAACTTAAGCACCTTTATTTTGAGGTATTCACGCTACTGGAATACTAGATTATGATAAAGTTTTTTTATATACGTTAATCCTACACCAGGATTTTCTCCTGTATCGTGGAGGCAGGTTACAAACATAAATTGCACTAGGGCAAACATCCAGATCGGTAACAACTATTTGTAGACCATACTTGTTCCGTGCGGGATTCGAACCCGCGACCGTTGGTTGTTAGGAGATTATTTGAATAAAAATGGCTCTTATTTTTTGGGATATTGCATTTTATTTAGGACGCTGTGTCGTGGTGTTTTTCTTAGTAATTTAAGCAAACTTAATGTTTTCACTTTTATGTTCTAGTTAGAAGCTATTGTAAAAACAGGTCGTGAGACATTTCATATTTCTGAGAGGTGACCGTACTGTCCTGAGAGGTGACCACGCGTCTTTTGTTTTAAGTTGTTTGCAAGTATCTATGGGATGCAGTAGCCACTTAACTGATATTGAAGCATTAGGTTGTTTGTCACTGTTCCCGTGTTACACCTTCTTGTGTTCCATAAGCCCGTAAAAGCTTACTGCTAAACTGCCTCAACTGTTGTGGAAAGGACTTACATTTTTAGAATTAAAGATCGAGCTTTCCATTCGATTCCATTACAGCCTATAAAACTCTACTACTGAACATAGACCTCTCCCACAAATTGCCCATAGAAATTACCATGGTTGCCACGCTTGGCAGGCGGCTTGGCCTGCGGCTTGCCAGGCGGCTTGGCAACCGCAGTTGTTTCATTAATTTGAGTTGTCATCAGGATGCTACTGCCCATCTCTTGTTTAGTTTCCCTCAATTTTTACGATTTTCTTATTCAATGGTTCAAATATTCTCTACGGACTACATGAGGTGTAAATATGGTAGCTTTTTGTTTCATAAGACTTTAGTTATTATCGATTAAAATAAATGCTAAATGAAACTAATAACTAATGTAATGTAATATAACTAATGCACTGTCCCTGCAGGCAAGGCAGGCAATTTTGCAGAATTTCTCATTAGTATTTGTGTGCAAAGTTACGTGATACTGTTTATTTAAGGAAATAATCTTTGAAAGTAAATAAGGTTTCTCTACGCTCCTGCTTAAGTACATTGCAGTCACTGCGAATACGGTTTCTTATTCCTGATTAAGAAAGTCGGTTTTATATTACGTCTGTTAAGTACCAAACAAATGAAAAGTTTGGGTCGTTGTTAATATTTATTTTGTCATAATATCTGGGCCGTGACGTCGTCCTAAAAATGTGGGTATTTTTAAATATTTGATCAAGATATCACTTTGCGATAAAATTTGAATTAGGTAAATATGCATTGCTAGAAAATTCCGGACATGATTTAATTTTTATTATAGGATGTGGGTGACAAACCAGCACCCAGTCCATCAGATGGTAAGTGGTTGCTGTGACCCATATATCTACATCTATCCTCGGTTACGAATCAAAATGCAGGTGCGTATCACCCGTGAGGGCTAAGATCTAATGCTTTGTTTCCAGTAAAATGGGTCTCCGGTTCTCTACACTTACCATACGAAACACTGGAGCTACTATTTTACGCTGGTATTCTGTGGGAGCGTGGTCCTTCCCCAGTCTAGCCTACCCATTCGTGCTACAACTGTACTAATAATATAGCAGCAGCATGGGTTTTCCGCGTCTAAACTAACTTACTTAACATTAAACTGTCATTAGAGTGTATATTTTTGGCAGTATAGGTAGATATACTACCAAAAAAACCGCTATGTTGTGGTGATTTATAGCCACATTTAACAGTACTAATTACGCAAAGACAAATGATACGTATTAAACTGCACTGCAATGTTATTTGTAAAATTAAATTTGCTGGGTGTTAAATGGATGCTCGGTATGAGTCTTGTGACTGCAAACAAATCGTAGCGGAACATGCGGGGGAAACACTGGGAGTTTTATACACAGTGTGTACACGACCTTTCGATAATTTAAGGTTACAAAATGTACCTAATTTCATCGACGAAAACACCCATATAAGGGGGTCTACCCCCCTCCTGTCGGAATGGCCGCCATTTAATTTTTATTTATTCTTGTAGATACCTCTGTCAAAAGATGCGGATTTCACTGGACAGGAAGGTCCTACAGATGTAAAAAAAATGTTATTTAAAAGGTAAAATTAGCATCTATCAAATAAAAATAAACATCATGGAAAATTTTCCCTACAAAATATCTTAAAACATTTACAATGCTAATTCAAGTAAAAAAATTGACTATGTTTTTATTTTTCTTAACATACTTCAAAAACTAGCACATTGATACAAAATTTTTAATACTGTCCTAATACTTAAGGATATTACTTACAAATTGACATTAAAATTATTGTTCCAATTGCATAATTCGAGAGTTAGGGCTGTTTGAATATGACACTTTTGCGGGGGTCATGTATGTAGAGCCTCATATAAACGCTATTAATTTTCGAGAATGGGACACATCCTTTGTAAATGTCCTTGTTTATTGCACACTAGACACACTTAAGGAGCAAATATGCGGTACCACATCGTGTGCCCTAACGCACGCACGACACTCCAGCTGGCGTCGTCGTCGGTCATCCATTACCGATATCGATGCATTTGTCCCTGTGAGTGCTGCTGTTGCTGCTTCGGATGCTCCACCACGCATCCGGCCCTCGCCCCTGCTGCCCGCGTGCCGTTCGTCGTCACTGCTGATCGCACGCTCAATCGGTCTTGCACTGACAATCGCGTGTTGGTTTGTGGATGCGCAAGCGTCCCCCGTTTCTTTCTGATTGACTACGCTGACTGCATCCTTCTCCGCCGCCTCTATTCCTACGGCTAAATGTAAACCTTGCCTAAGTCAAGTTTGCTTTGGGCAAATAATCTCTGCCGAGTTGTTTCGCAGCTGATACCGCATACCAATTGATCGCACAAACTTTCTTGAAACCAGCTACTAAATTCGCAAGGTTTCGACATCTTCTACAGGCCCGCCACTTACTCGAATATAGTTTCACCATTCTTTTTTTTCTTTCGGAATTTAAATCTATCAGACAACTCACTGGGTTTTAGTTGAAGTTAATTTTCCAAAATTTTTGTTAGCTCCAAAAACGTTTTTCATGTGATTTTTTCCGGAGTACACAAACTCACGAGTAGATCCACGTGTCTCTCTGCCCCCATTACCGCGATTAATGTAGGTACATGTACCTCACTTGGAGTCTTGTTCACAACGAAGTACTGTTTGAGCCTTTCCATGTAGTCTTCAATTATCTGTGTGCACTTTAAATTCCGATATTTTATCAATCGACATGGTTTAGGCCTGTAAGCTTATACACACGCTAACTATTACGATTTTTTCTCGTCACCAATGCGATATGTCAGGATTTAAATATATATGTCTTTCTCGTACGGTTTTAATGGCGGACTACACAGTGACGTTACAAAGAATTAACAAATACCTTACAGCGCCGACCGTCCGGTTATCCGATGGTGGAAATGAGAGGGAGGCATTTAATTCCTTTTTATTTTTATTTTATAAATTATTTTTATTAAATCGTGTATTTCCTGCGCACACTCACCGAAATGCATTCTATAGCATACTGTGAGGCTGGCTACTCTGCTCCTGTGCTCGAGGCTGACAATATTGAACCAAATCAAGGTAACCAATGAGCCTCTTAACACGTCTCTCCACTGGGTCTGATTCTGCTATATGGCATTTTGCTGCACCAGCCCATATATGACATGAGCACTCTATTCATGACTGGACATGCGCTTTATATAAGGTAAAAAGCCTCTGGCTTGAAGTACCGCTGCACCCTAGCAAGGACATCTGGCTACCCTGCACCTGCTTTGGCCCTGGAGTCAATGAACCACCCACAATTGAGGTTCGGATAAAATTCAACCCCTAACAACTGAAGTCGTTCAATGTGTTAAAAGCATACATTCCGGAAATTAGGAGTCAAGGTGAGCAGGCTCCTTTTAGCGGTGAAAAGACACGCTTGTGTTATGGAGGTGTCGAATCTTACAAGATTGGCATCGCACCATTCGGAAACTGCCTTCAGTGAAAGATTCGCACGATGGACCACAGCTTCTCTTCGGACTGGATTTAATCTTTAATGGCTCGAGCATTTGGCTGGTACCACTCCGCTATTGTGCTATCGTATGCATACTCATAAAAGAATAAGCACATCATTGATATGCAGCAGGAAGAGAGTTGCAGAGAGAACCGACCCCCGGCGTTTGTCGTGATAGGACTAGACGAGAAGCCATTGATAAGGCTCGGAGAGATCGGTTACTCAGAAAGTCCTTCGCCAAGATAATCAGGCCAGGGGTAAGCCGTACGCTGAAAACTTACTCAAAATGCTTAACCATGTCAAACGACAAAATTCCTCTGCTTAAGCCTCCCCCAGTTCCGAAGGCGAAAAAACGCAGTTGTCTGAGGAAGCGTCCCACAAAGACCAGCCGAAATTCTATGAAGCTGGCAACGGAGATGAAGCTCAGCTTCAGTGCCGTAGCTAGCTCCACGCGTATAGAAATTCGCCATTCGAATCCTATGAGTGTGGAGCAGAGGCGGCTGGTCCACCGGGCACCAAAACAGGCCATTGCTAAGACGGCCTGTGGGGCGCAACCGGGAATGGGTTCAAAGTTTTCAGGTTTCACCCATAAGCCAGGTTGGATTCTGGTAACGTGCCTAAATAAGGAGGGCCAATATATAATATTATTAAAACTTCAGATCTACGATGGGCAATACGCCGTATTAAGGCATCGGCAGCTTGTGGCCCTGATAACATACCTCCGTTTTTAATAATGGACTGTATGGCAGTTTTAGAGGAACCGTTACTGTATGTCTACAATCTCTCACTTCAACAATGCCTCTATTCCAATGCATGGAATGTGTCCAGGGTAACTCCTGTACCTAAAAATGGTTCGTCCACTGATGTAACCAACTTCAGGCCTATCGCGATGTTATCAGTATTTGCCAAGGTGTTTGAATCCATTATAAACAATTCTATTTATAAACAAATAGGTGGGCTTCTAGATAACTGTCAACATGGATTCCGGCCGGAACGTTCTACTTTGACGAATCATATACAGTTTGTGGACTACGTGACCACTCGGGTTAAGTCAAGTTGTCAAGTCGACGCAGCCTATTTTGATTTTAAGAAGGTGTTTGACCTTGTTGATAATGATATCCTTTTATTGAAATTCGCAATGCTTGGATTCTCTACACCACTTTTAAAATTTATGGCAGATTATCTTAGAGACCGAAAGCAATTTATTAAGCTAAAAGGCTATTACACACGCTCGGGTGTGAGTCAAGGTAGTACGCTCGGTCCAACTCTATTTCTAATAATGATTAACGATCTGCCCAGTAATATCTCAAGGGCAAAATGTTTAATGTTCGCTGATGATATAAAACTTTTCCATGCAGTGACCGGAGCTGAGGATTGTATGGCATTACAGCGCGACATTGACGTAGTGGTTGAATGGAGTGTAAAAAACAAATTGCCCCTTAATAATTCAAAGTGTAAGACTCTAACTTTCCCTCGGTCACGCAATCCAAACACAACGACATACCAGCTAGCAGGCACTTCATTAGGACGTGTCTATACAATTCGCGATCTAGGCCTAATCATGGATAGTAAATTGAATTTCCATGAACATATTATTAAAACGTGCAAAGAAGCGAATAGAAGTCTAGGTTTCATAATTAGAACCTCGCATCAGTTTAAAAATGTCCGTGTGATAGAACTCCTGTATAATGCCTACGTGCGAAGTAAGCTAGAGCATAACGCCTTAGTATGGAACCCCCGAGAAATCATGTATACAATGATGGTGGAAAAAATCCAACGTAAGTTTGCCAGATATCTGTATAAACGCCAGTATGGATACTACCCATTTCTATATCCGTCAACATTTGTGTCGGGCATGGTTGGTCTGGATACCCTACAGTGTAGGCGGAAACCTATGCATATAATGCATTATTATTTCTTGTTAAGTAACAAGGTAGATAATCCTGCAGTTGGTGAGACCATACATCTTTATGTACCGGACCATTATGTGCGAGGTGTTGGTAGACGAAAATGTAGACTCCTCTCCTGTCCGCGTACGTGGCGCTCCCCACACGCAGATAACAGTCCCACTTCCAGAGCCGTTAGACTAATAAACTGTTTACTCAGGGCCAATCCAGACGCAGATATATTTTTTGACAAACCCAGCGCAATGCATAAAAATGTATTAATATTCTTAAACAACTTTGTAAGATAGTAGAGTAGTATATGTTTAGGTAAATAAGCTTAATTTATGATATAGTAAATAGATCTCATTATACTGTTGTGGCTGTAATTTATATTGTGTATGGAAATTAAATAATTGGTGATTTTATCTATAAGCGATTTGGTTGTATATACTGTAAGCTTATATTTTATCAATAAATGAATATGAAGCCAGGACCGGACTGTGGGTGAAATCGGAAAACTGAAGCCCTGGGCGGAGGCAGAGCTCTCGGTAATACCCGAGGGCGAACTGCCTAAGCCTCAGCTGGGCATTACCTACTTGCCTCACAGCGAAGCCGACTCTCCAGAGGAGGCGGCTGTACTGTTGAGGGCACAAAATGAAGGGCTCCACACTCTGGAGAATCCTCCACCGTAGGGACGAGGAGAATAGGTTCTTAGTAACCTTTTCTCTGGACGACCCACTGGCGGAGGCTCTTCGGAAGGCAGGTGGCAGAGTCGTCCTTGGCTTTAAGATAATAACTTTTAAAGTCAGGGGAGGCTCTGACGCGGCAATGGAGCCCGAACTGCCCCAGCCCCAATCCCCCCAGCCCTCCACCTCTCGGGGTGAGGCTGGATTTCCATCGGTGAGAGTGACGAAGACCCAAGGCGCAGATTCCGCCTCGGTCCGACGGCCTCCGCTGGTGTCGTTCAGGCCTGGGGGGAGGGGAGGTGGGAGCGGTTTGACGAAAGGTAAGGCGGGGGTCAAATGCACAGGTAAAGGAAGTCCTCGTCCTCATCAGGCGGAAAAGACTCCTGCCCCATCCCCTTCCTCCAGGCAAATCTTCACCACGCAGCAGCTGCTTCTGTCGTTGTGAAGGTTTGCTTTGCAGAGGACGACATTGACCTCGCCCTTATACAAGAGCCTTGGGTGGCCAACGGTCAAGTTCTGGGATTGGCAGCTGCCGGTGCTTGCTAGCGATGGGTCGTCGACGTATTTGCCGTTAACGAAACTAGACCGTCCATTTTCGTTCATCGACTAGTCGATCAACTAGTTAAAATTGTCGACTAGTTTACACGTCAACTACGTTTTGCAGTAGTTTGAATTTAGACTCCGCGACGTCGTCTATGGATATTTGAAATACGTCGACTAGTGTAATGACTATGACGTATTAAGTCGTTTGTTATTATGTTGGCGCCTATTTTAATTTGAACTTCTTTTCATACTTTTCCAGGCTAAGGACTGGCTGAATAGAATTAAATATAAAGTCATATTCACTATTCAGACGTATGTAGAATGTCAACTAATTTTATGTACATAATTTTTTTAATGCAAGATTTTAGTAATATTTTAATTTAAAACCTCAAATTTAAATTTGCACCTAAATCTTTGTGTTATTTCAACGAACATAATATAAAATAAAGTTATCCGACCACGTTCTCGAGTCAGTCGTCGTGTTGCTAGTCGAAATGAACGTTATGTAGTTTTCAATCGTTTAAGGATTCGACTAGTCCTTTGATTGTTCGTAAACCGTCTACTCGTTCACAGTACGTCAACGGTCGAATTAACTAGTTCGTTCATTCAACGCCCATCGCTAGTGCTTGCAGTGACACGGGATGCGATGATAGCCTCGAGCGACCGCTGCGCCGTAGCTGAAATTGATTGTTGGAATGCTTTGTAGATATAGTACGTACATAAAATAATAACGGAAAGCAAGATTGATTGTAAGTTTACTTCATTTGTGAAAATAATAGTTTAATTAGTGTAATATAGGGCTTAGCGAATGATTATGCTATAGCGGATTGGCTATTAAGTGATAACTAATTTATTTGCGTGCATAAACAGCTAACAATGGATAGCGAGAAGTTAATTTACTTGCATTGAGAAGTTAAGCTCAATGTTTTGCGTAGCTATGTACATACGAGGTGTGTTCAAAAAGTAAGGTGACTTTTTGAATTTCGCGGGCAACGCACATTCGATTTTCGATTTTTGTATTTTGTTGCGTTGGTACACATGTCCTGAGCATATGTTTCAAGTTTGAAGTGTATAGCATGTTTAGTTTATTTTTGACAGTTACAAAGGTCAGACGTACTTTGGTGTGCTCGGCGATTTTCTTCAATCAAAAAAAATGGATCAAAGAATTTGCATCAAATTTTGTGTAAAACATGGAATTACATGCTCCAAAATACTTGAAATGTTGACAGTGGCATACGGTGAGTCTACTCTTAGTAAAAAAAACGTTTATAAGTGGTACAAGCTTTTTCAAGATGGCCGAGAAGATGCCAATGACGAACCTCGCTCTGGACGCCCCAGCACGTCAACAACCGATGAAAACGTTGAAATAGTGAAGAAAATTGTTTTGGAAAATCGTCGAATCACTATCAGAGAAGTTGCGGAGGATGTTGGCATATCGGTTGGCTCTTGCCATGAAATTTTTTCGGATATTTTGGGCATGAAACGTGTGTCAGCGAAATTTGTTCCGAAATTGCTCAATTTCGACCAAAAGAACCGTCGCATGACAATCGCTCAAGAGCTATTGGATGATGTCAACAACGACCCAGATTTGCTCAAAAGGGTTATAACAGGTGACGAAACATGGGTATACGGTTATGACGTCGAAAGTAAGACTCGATCGTCCCAGTGGAAGCACACTGAATCACCAAGACCAAAAAAAGCACGCCAAGTTCGATCAAATGTGAAGGTTTTGCTTACAGTTTTCTTCGACTGTAGGGGTGTGGTGCATCATGAGTTCTTGCCACAAGGTCGTACGGTCAATAAGGAGTATTACCTTGAAATTATGCGCCATTTGCGAGAAGCAATACGTAAAAAACGTCCCGAATTGTGGGTAAACAATTCATGGTTTTTGCATCACGATAATGCACCTGCTCACTCATCGTTGCTTGTGAGAGGTTTTTTGACCGAAAACAACACTACAATCATGCCTCAGCCACCATATTCACCGGATATGGCCCCATGTGACTTTTTTCTGTTCCCAAAACTGAAGAGACCTATGAAAGGACGAAGATTTGCAACGATTGAAGAGATAAAAACTGCATCGCTGAAAGAGCTGAAGGCTATACCAGAAAGTGATTATCAGAAATGCTTTGACGATTGGAAAAAGCGTTGGCACAAGTTTATTATATCTGAGGGGGATTACTTTAAAGGGGACAACATAAATATTGATGAATAAATAAATAGTTTTTCATAAAAATATAAAGTCACCTTACTTTTTGAACACACCTCGTATGTATGCTTACGTTTAAAGAAATAGGTTCAGCTATTTAAATTCTAACTATTCAACAGTGGGTACCAATTAATTACATGCTAGTAAAGACTTTCAAGTCGTAAATAGGCGCAATGAATGCAAATTATAGGCGGCTTGAAGAATAGCACTGGTTACCTAGCAAATGCTGCAGCGAAATAATAGTAAGAAATGATAGACAATTAGCTGATAGGTAAGCAAATAAGTGTAAATAGGTGATTTTAACTCGATAGGTATGTAGATTGTAGGTAGGTTTAACTAGGTAATTCTATTAGGATTATATTAATAGGTATTTTATTTGGTAGGATTATTGAGTAGGAATAGTTTATTTAGATTAGCAGTTTTGTAATATGCGAAAGGGTACAGGATAGACAAGTAATATTTTTTTTTATAGGATAGGGTGACAAACGAGCACACAGTCCACCTGATGGTAAGTGGTTGCTGTGGCCCATAGACATCTACATCTATCCTCGATTACGAATCAAAATGCAGATGCGTTGTCACCCGTGAGGACTAAGATGTAATGCCTCGTTTCCAGTAAAAAGGGTCTCCGGTTCTCTACACTCACCATACGAAATACAGCAGCATTAAGCTACTATTTCACGCTGGTATTCTGTGAGAGCGTGGTCCTTTCCCGGTCGAGCCGACCCATTCGTGCTACAACTATACTACTAATATAACTGCAGCATGGCTCTACCACGTATAAATAAAAAATATAAAAGATGTTGCTTAAGAATGGGTAGGTTAGGTAAGGCAACAAAAATAGAATTAGACTCCTTGTTTCCCTGTTCACACAAATAAAATTTTTAGGAATAGTGGGACACGAAGAGGTTTTTAAATAACAGGAACGGGCTCACTTTTAGCTGGCAAAACCGCTGCTGTGGCGCGTAGACTCCGCTGGACCTCAGCTTGGCCGGTTCTCAATAGCTGCCCTCTTGTCTTCTCTCCGCTTCAGATGAATTCTCCTTGACCGCTTCGTTGTTCTTAGGAATCGGGATGGTAAGCCGATTCAATAATCTTCGTAGGAGATGTAGTAGATCAGCGCGGCTTCTATTGTTGGTAGCTCGTGGTACTTGCGTTCGCGACGTTGTAAATGCGTGGTAAGTGCCACGCCCTTTGACCGTACTACGCGGCGGAATCGGAGTTCGTTATTTTAATTTATCACGGTCACCACTATTTTCAATTAGGGAACATGAATAAAATAGGCGACTCACACAATAGGCAAATTATTTATTTAAATAATTAAAATGTAAACTAAATTGGTGGTGATCGGGTCGCGAGCTATCGGCGAGTGACGGTCTTAGGCGCGGTGGTGAGAAAAACCCCCCGCGCTTCTCGTACTCCCCGCGAACACCATCGGTGCTTCTTAACGGCACCGACAAAGAGAGGATCGTGGAGGAAGCTACTCGAGGAAGTTGAGTCTTTGCCTCGCAGTGCAAGACTACACAAAATGCTATCGATAGCTAAACCTAGTCAGATCGGGCTTCTTAAAAAGCCAGATGGTAACTTCAATAATAGTGAAACAGAAACATTGGAGTTACAGGCATCAACCGATTTCCCAGGGTCAAACAAGACTTCATCCTTGAATTCTTTCAGAGCCCTACGGAGGCTTTGCAATGAGGACTGGTGTAGGGCTGCAAAGATAATAGGGCCAAACCTGGTGCAGTAGGCTGTTGACTCCTTATAACCAATTGAATCAAGCGGGGAGGATGGAATAATTCCCATCCAACTACAGAGGGGATATCGATATCCTTCTTCCTTCTCTGGTGAAAATCTTCAGAGCAAGTTTTGCATGGGAATATACTCCAGAAGTATGAACAATTGTCAAGGTTCTATTTATACCAATACAATACAATATATTTATTTGCATTCCATAATGTAGAAATTAATAATATTCAATTTTCACAATATGGACCCTGTCGGGTATAGCAAATTAGAACAAAGGAGGACGCAAAAATGTTTTATTATTCATTATAGTTGTTATATTATTCATTATATTTATTCGCATAATTCCAATATATAAATACAAATTAGGGTAAGAAGTTTAAGTTTTTTAAAATGAGGACGACAATTTTCAGTTCTTTCTATGTTACACATAATGCGAATTAGTTTTTTCTGTAAGATGAAGATGGTGGTTGCATCTGTACTGTTACCTCACAGGATAATACCGTACCTTAGCCACGCCTGTGCATAGCCATTGTAAGTAATTAACGCGGTCTGGAGGTCAGTTGTCTTTTTTATTTCACTTAGGGCATATACAAAACTAGGCAATTTGTTACGAATTTTCTGAACGTGAGATTTCCGGTTGATGTGACTATCCAAAACTATGCCGAGTAGAGTGTGCTCATTTACAGTCTCGACTTTTGCATTTTTGTAAGAAAAATTAATTTTTATCGGCGCTTTTTGATAGGGGTAAAAAGGCAAAATTTTTGTTTTTTTGTAGTTTATTTCCAGGTTATGCTCTTTCATCCATTGGTCAGTATTTTCAAATATTTTATATAATATATCATTTAATTATTTATGTCACGACAAGGTGCTAAGATAGAGATATCGTCCGCAAACATAACACATGGGTTAACCACAGTTTCACTGAGATTGTTAATATATATTAAAAATAATAAACATCCCAATACACTACCTTGGGGTATTGAAGCATTTACAATAATTTTATTTGATCTTACTTTTACTATTTTATTATTATCAAAGTATTCTATTTCTACATATTGTTCTCTATCTTGTAAGTATGATTTGAACCATTCTAAACTAATCCCACGAACACCTATACAATTTAATTTATTAAGTAATATATTATATTGTACCTTATCGTATGCTTTGGTCATATCTAAGAGTATTCCTTTTGCATATTCTTTATTGTTTAATATCTTTAGAATATCTTGAATATATTTATATACTGCCAGTACGGTAGATCGATTTTTACGGAAACCGTTCTGTAATTCACTAAAGATTTTATATTTTTCGCAAAAATTATACACACTTTCGAACATTGCTGGGAAAATGCCTTCTGTGAGAGATTGGTTGATTAGTTCACAAAGTGGTAGAGCTAACGCATCTGCGCAATATTTTATTAAGGCTGGTGGTAATTCGTCTATCCCGAAGCTCATTTTATTTTTTAAGTTTTGTATTATTTTATATACTTCCTTGGGGTCACTGGGCTGAGATACATAGAGTTATTTGACACTTTTTGTGCAGTTCGACCACGTGTTGGCGGGTTACAATTTTTGCCTAACGAAGCATAGAACCTATTAAAAGTATTTGCTATTAAAATCGGGTCTGAAGTTAAAATACTGTTTATTTTTAGTTTAAGGTTATCTTTTTCTTTTATAATATTTTTATTTGTTCTTTCCTTTATTATATGCCACATTGTTTTGATTTTATTATTTGATCTTATAATTTTATTACTGTATTCTATTTTCTTTGATGTAATGACAGCTTTTTTTAGTAATATATAATCGATTTTAATGCCAATACCTTTAGCATTCTTTTGTATTTACACGATTTTTTCAACCCTACCTAAGGCTGGTAGAAAGGACAACGATTTACCAAAGTCCTTTAGACCTATAAGCCTATCTTCCTTTCTGCTTGAGACATTGGACAAGGTTATAGATAGATATATAAGGGATGTAGCTCTAGCTACGAGGCCCATACATTACAAATCGGTAGCCTCATATGGTATACCGATGGATCTAAAATGGGCTTCGACGTAGGCTTTGGAGTTTACGAGGAACGCCCCAAATTCAAACTTAGTATGAATTTGGGTAGATACACCTCTATCTTCCAGTCAGAAATTTTCGCCATACTTCGGTGTGCGGAAATCAATCTGCAAAAACACTACGTCAACCATATAATTTACATAGACACTGATAGTCAAGCAGCACTGCTAGCGCTGAGGTCAAACTTAGTGAACTCAAAGCTAGTTGGAGACTGCGTGAGCCGTTGAAACGCCCTAGGATTTAACAACAAGGTCGTTTTAAGATGAGTTCCAGGTCACGAGGGTATTGTAGGCAACGAATTTGCCGACAAACTTGCACGGGAGGGCTCAAAGTTCACATAATTCGGACCTAAGCCATTTTGTGGAATCTCAAGAAGTCTAGCCCGATTGACCCTTTGAAACTCTTTATCACAATGAATCACTTTAGATCTGGAATGACACACCGGGCTTAAACATTCTAAAACTTTAATTCGGGGTTTTGATCGTAAATTCGCTTCAGAAGCCCTGGGATTAAGTAAACGTAAATTGCGCATTCTGGCAAGAGCCCTAACTGGACACTGTTGTCTTAAAAAGCACATCTCCATCCTGGGACTAAGCAACTCAAGGATGTGTCGGTTCTGTTCCATAACGGAAGAAACGCCTCTACACATCCTTACTGATTGCGGACCCTTAATGCGCAAACGTAACACTCACCTGGAAAACTATATACTCGGCCCAGAAGAAGTGAAATTGCTCCCAGCTAAGCAACTCTTTTATTCATTGAAGACATAGGGCTTATCCGTGAACTATAGCCATAGTAGTGATCACAATAAATTATTAGGCGTTTTCGTCACTCTCCAACAAAACAAAATATCAGCTATTTAATTTTAATAAAAATATAATTGTTGTATCTAAAAGTAAAATTTTTGCTCACTAAAGAAATTAAAAGACTCGATAGTGCAATTTAGTGATAAAATAGGCCAAGCTGCACTCATACAGAAATTGATATTGTATTTGATTACTTTTCTATTTCCACTTTGGTTTCAATTTCCGTTCCGATAATTAATAGTCCTTCTTGTAGTTGACATTTTCAATTCATCGGGGACGGAAAATTGAATACCTAATTTAGAAGTCGGTAATATCTTACCTATAACTTAATTGTTGTACAAAGGATTTAAAAATTAATATAGAGAAACAAAACTAATTATATGTATCATAAATTATAAACACTCAGGGCTGCTCAGGGCTGTCACCCAAACGGGTAGGGAGGAACTACGAACTTTTGTTTGGCGCGATCCTGACACATCTTTCTGAACTCCTTTACATCCATATACCTACGCATACATGCTTGTAGGCTAAAGGTACTCTTTTCATGATCTGGTCCATCTTCAATATATTGCCATTTTAATCGATAAACTTTCGTCTAGGGCGTTCATTACCGACTTTTCCGTTCACTTCTGCAAGAGAAATTTGTATTATCACTCTTTCCTCGTTCATTCTTTCTACATAACCAAACCACCGAAGCATTACTTTCTTATTCCTGTTCACAATATCATCTTGCAAACCACACCTTTCTCTTATCACACAATATCTGACCCTGTCATTCAGATTCAGACCTAGCATACTCCATAGTGACCTCATTTCTACAGCATTTGTTGTATTCTACTCTCGTGCTTCTTCTGCTACACCCACCTTGAATAAGAATATAGATGTAAAGTAAAGTTAGTAAAGTTACAGCCTATATACGTCCCACTGCTGGGCACAGGCCTCCCCTCATTTCTGAGAGGGTTTTTAGGGCAAGGAAGTGTCCGTCACGCTGCCCTAATGCGTGTTGGCGAACTTCACATGTCTTCGAAAATATTTTTTCTCATACCTCGGACATGCAGGTTTCCTCACGATGTTTTCCTTCACCGCTGAGCACGTGGTAAATCAGCACTTAAAATTGCAATTAACAATTTCATTGATGCCGGCGGGGATCGAACCCGGGTTACTCGCGTTCTGTTATATTTACAGCGAGCGTTAACCAATAGATATAGATATAGATAGATATAGATGTTTAATATAAAATAATTTTAAGTGCAGTGGGTTTTTTTCTATTTTATAACTTAAATAACGTTTAATGTTAACTAATTAAATTAACTAAAAATAATATTTTTTTTGCAAAACTATGCATCTGTGTCACTGCTTTCTCTGAACTCTCGCATCTGAACTTTAATTATGTATTCTATTGATTGGTTTGGAAAATATTATACTAGATCTGTTTAATTCTGTTTGTGGAAACTGAAGTATAATATCTAAGTTAAAATGTCTGTATAATGAGAAACTCACGTATTGATTTTTAACGCACGGGTTGAAAAACAGGTTACACTGCCATAGACACAGGTGTTTGAAATTGCAAATAACGGTGTGTATGTATAGTTTACAGACGAGACTTTCGTAGCAACATATGTCAAACATCCGCGGCTGCCGAATTGTCTACGACGGTCACCGATAAAATTTGTATCTTTATTTTTATTTAAAAACGAGGAGATTCAATTTTGCTGATTTAGGGATGTCGCTGGTAGGTTGATTGGTATCTTGGGACTACGCTCTCGCATAGCAATAGCTTCAAATAGTAGTATAATACTGCTTTGTATCGTTTAGTTAGTGACGTAAACCGAAGAGCATTGTTATTGGTACCAAGGCATTCCTTTCCATCAACATGCACTTACTACAATCAGAATGACTATGTACTCCTATATGTGCTCGTTTGCTTTCTTCACTCATGTAAGACAGAAAGAAGCAATCATTCAAGACTGACCCATATCTATCCAATTGTATCGATGTTATGCTACAGCATACAGAAACAAAACATAAAAGATTTTATTTATGTTGAAATACGCAGTAATATTGAATAATATAGTTTTGCAAAATCATAATATATTATCGCAAATGATAGTTTACAGGAACATTGTATAGTATGTATAGAATTTTTTGTAGAAGATCGCATATAACTTTGTTTAGATCTGTACCATTTTTTAGTTTTATATACTAGTTTAGTCGTCATCTAATTTAGTTGAAATAAAAATTCTTGTTTAATAACATATTTATTTTATTTGGTGATATTCATATTTATGTACATACTTTTTATTTTGAGCATACAGTAAAAACCTCTGTCTTAAATTTTATGGTTCATTTGAAGATTTATGGATCGTAAACATATTGTCGCCTTATTTTATGACTTGTGAAGGGAAACTTGAAAATTTTATTCTGATCTTACGACTTTACCTTCAGCTGTTCATTCGATCGCTTAAAGAGTTAGTCTTCTCATTTGAAAATCGAATGGTTTATTATTTAATAATAACTAAAATATGGCATATCATATAGTTATGTTAATCGATTTTTATAATAAAATATTAATGATCATGCATATGTTAAAGTTCGTGAAGGCAAACTTGATTGTATTTGTAAACGATGAATAAGCAATTTATTCACCGATTAATTCACTGAATTAAGTAAGTCTTCTAGTGGAGTTTTAAAGGGATCTATCACTTTAGTTCATTCCGTGGGCATCACAAGAAATGACTTAAGAAAATACTCGGAAAATCTTGATGTGTGATCTGATAAATGGTGTGCACTCATGTCGTATTTATACCAGGTAAATAACGAGACAAGTTACGAAACATACAAACGCCAATCACAACATGACGATAGTGGCAAATGTTCCTATTTGAGGAGGACCTAATTCTAGTTAGTTAGGCTTATTCGTGAACTGTTAAAGGACTAGTGAGAAGAGCAGAAGGAAATTGTTCGAACTATTCATATTGAAAAAGGTATCTAGTATAAGCAGATTTGACTTGGTTGGTTCAACCATAAAAGGACAACGGTTTTAATAAAATATATGAATATTATATATTTTAATAAAATATAATTAATACATACATATTAATATATTAAGCGACAGTAGCCTAATGGCAGGGCGTGGACGGCGCACTCAAAAAGGTCGTGGGTTCGAATCCACCATTCGAATAGTGGCGTGAACCACCCGTAACACAAGCAATTTAAGCTTACCACGTGTGGTTAATGGAATATTAGAAATGTTTATAGCATTGTTAATATTCTTTAATTAAAAAAAATATATACATAAGTCAGCCCGATCCCGAAGAAAGAAAATATTATTTGATACACCAAACGATCCTAAAGCATTGTTTAAGATGAACATTTTTTACCCTATGGTTGATACAACTAAAAGTGCATTGGTTACTCGACTTAAACATGAAAACAATTCCTGAAAGTTCAAAAAGCTTGTGTAGAGTTTTAAATCAATTTAACAGATTGGCATAATGTGATTTGTCTAGTTGTAAATTGTTTAAGGAACTTAAGTGCTGGATCCCATTATTTAAAGATCTTCAATCAGCAGAGCTACATTAAGTTCTCAGACATATTATAAATAAAGATTGGAGGGATATTTTCCCGAATATGTAAATAGCACCTTGTATCTTGCCTATCCAGATATAACTGAGGAGCTGCTTAGCAAACTCGACCGTCTGCTCAATCTGTGCATACGCTGCACTTTTTGGCCTGCGCAAGTTTGATCATATATCACAATTTCGCTCAAGACTTAAGTGGCTCGACATGCGTTTTCGCCGGAACACACACCTTCTAACCACTTTGTATGGTATTCTTCACAATCCTTGTTCCACAGTTTATCTAAAAGAGCGTTTTTCATATTTAAGCTAATCCCGTTCGATGACCAACAAAACTCTAACTATCCCGATGCATAAATCTGCATACTACTCGGATTCCTTCACGGTATATTCAATTACACTTTGGAATAACCTTCCACGAGATTTAAAAGATGCTCCTTCAATAAATACATTTAAACGTAAGCTTGAGGCATATTATTTAAAATTACTTGATTAATTTTATTGATTATGTTTATTATAATTTCGTATACTATATTGTATGCTTTATTGGTTTAGTATATATTTTATTTAAATATATATGTATGCATGTATATATATATATATATATATATATATATATATATATATATATATGTATGTGTATGAGTGTATATATGTATAAACTAACATATACATAATATTATATAATGCGTTTTGAATAGTATGAATAAATAAGTTAGTTTTTCTTTCTCTCGCGGCTCTACCCATAGCTCTCACCACACTACAAAAGGTTAGCTGGCAGAGAATGCCTTTTCGGCATTAAGTTCGCCTTTGTACCAAATTGTTTTGTTTGAGTGCAATAAAGAATTTTCTATCTATCTATCTATCTTGCTGACTATACCTGTACTATAACTGCCGCTGAACTAAAACGAAGTTTTAGTACATTAGATCGTTTAAAAACTTACCTAGGTTTCTACAATGTATCAGGAAAGACTGTCATATCCTGGAATCTTTTCCATAGAAAATTCTATATCCCAAAAATTTAATTATTCCTAATTAATAAAAAAATTGTAAGCGCATAAGCCCGAAAGGTGGCTCTTCTATCCTTTTTAACACTGACTGCAGAACAACAGTTTAAATAAAAGTTGTCAAACATAATTATTAATTCCTATTAAGAAAAATAATCTGTACAACTAGTTATCACAGCAAGGTAAGCATAGTGGCATTGTCAAGCGCAACAGTGAAGTGCGAGCAGAGTGGACAACATTTCTTTCACGCGAATAAGCAGAACAACTGCACATGCATGCAATGCAACATGTCAAGAGCAATAGACACGTATACTTGCCCCACATGTACACTTGTAGATATTTGCTAGGTCTCATACTGTTTAAAATCACGAATTAGCAACTGCATAGTATAGAAACACTAAGCTTTTGTATTTAGAGGGGCGCCACTATAAGATCTGGCACCACCTAAAAATTTTCCTAGAGCCGCCACTGTCGATCGCTACCGTCTTATCGAGATATTTGAGGTCTGGCTTAACCACTTCAACCCTTGCACTCCTTTCTTTTCGCTCAACCACGAAGCTCATGAATCGTGGACGGGTCTTTTTGATATGAATTGGTTTATTGTGGCTTATTTTGATTTTTAAATTTTATAATTAGCGATTTTGTGCGCCCCCCCCCCTTTGAAAGGTGCCCGGGGCACGTGCCCTACTTGCCCCAGCCTAGGTATGGATCCGCTTCAAACGACGGTAATTATAAAAATAAGTTACATGACACAATTGGCAACATTTTAATTAACCCAGAAATACGTCGTATTTAAATGATGTGATTAACTGAAATAAAGAAGCCTTTTTCTAAATAATAAAAAGATAATATTAGCAGTTATTACACGTACCATTGAGCTCAATCTTGTAACAATTCGTTATATTATAATTTTCCTTTTCAACTTGAATTCGAAATGCTTCGGAACGATATAGAGAAGTATGTGAATATTCATATTATATAAGAAACGCACATTGAAAAGTTATAGAAGATAACAGTAACACAATATATTTTCTCTTTGTGAGTTATCAGGAGCAAGTTTAAAATATGAAAATTTATGAATATCGTAGAACCATAAAGTTTGTTATATCGAATTGAACGCTTTAGTTTACTTTATGTTTATCGCAATAAGATGCAGTTAATATTGTAGAAGTTCTTTTATGTTTCATAATTTATAGCATATTATTAAACATATCACAGAGTGATAGGGTTGCTTATTTCAGTACAACTTTATGATTTCATAGTTAAGCACTAAGGTCAAACTCATCACAAAATTCATTATACTACTAGCATAAAATTCCTTGTCAGTTGTCGATTCTTTGAGCTACAAAGCCGGCACATTGCCACTTCAGCTACATTTTGGGATGTACGTTAGAATATGTCGGTTCTCTAGTTTTATTGCGGTTATCTTTATTACAAATTTCATCACACAGACAAACTCCGACCGTAGCTATTTCCATAACCGGCTTAGTAACCTTAAAAACAGCTGTTACGGCCTTATACTAGTTAGGGATCTACCCATATGTCATCACTGACAACATGCATATTGATAATAGAGAAAATATATATTACGGACTATATTAGAGGTGTGAAAGTAACGAAAAAAATCGTACCCGTATGTATTCGTTACTAAAATAATTAGTACTGGTTACTTTCGTATCGTCACATTACTCGTTACTTCTGATAACTCATAACATGCTATGTCATGTTAGAGCGTCGAATCAAGTCGTATTGCGTACGTGTAACACGTCGCGGCGTCGCAATGCTCATAATTTGTGGGAATGGACAGCAGTCTTCCTAATAACATCTAAAATAAAAAATTAACGCAGTGCTGGGCGAACTCCGGTAGATGGAGTGACGACCTGACGAAACACGTACGTAGTCAATGAATGCAATCTTTTGAAAAAGCCTATGTTCAGCGGTGGACTTATTATGAATGTTAGTAATAGTGAAAGAGATATAAAAATAAAATTATATACTCCAACAAAATAATAAATGATTTCGGTGACAGGCTGAACTACACATTCTCGTAAACAAAACAGGGATGTATTCCTGTCGGTGTGCTATGGGTTATATTAGTGTAGTAATGCGTAGAAATTTATGTATATTTTCATTGCTTATGTTATAGAAATGTGCATAACATAATTTATGGTTTGTTTTGATGGAATTGTAAAAAGAAGCCATGGTTAATAAAATTTATTGACCGTAAACGTGTTGTTGTCGCTTTATGATATGATCGGAAATATGTAGAGTTACTTTAGTATTTTGTTCGCTTTGAGACTGTTAAAAATATACATGTGGTGCCACTCACGCTGAAATCACGATTGAATTCTGCATGTCAGCCGATTCAAATTCCCCTGGTGTTGCAGTTGTTTATGGGCGGCGGTAGTCACTTAACATCAGGTGAATCGTATGCTTGTTTGCCCCCTCTTCTATTAAAAAAACGACAGGTTGCACTCCGGGAGTGCCGGCAGAAGTGAAAACTTGAATATTAACGTTGTGCATTTTTGATATTTTCGAATGGTTAGTTAAAAAACGAAAATTAATTAAATTTTCGTCTGGTATATTTATAAAGTACTCACTCATTTTCTTTCGCAATTTCTTTGTCACTTTTTTCATTAATAGATGCACTTTGTTCAATTTCCATATTTTTAACACTCTATATACACGAATTTTACGAATACACAGCAGTGTGACCACTACACAGACGGTTGAGCCGTCAGCTGTCACCATCCATGGATGCGCGTGGCACGCTGTAACATAAACACCCACGAACATTCGCGCAAGCGCCCTGCGCCGCCTAAACGAAACGGTAGTTGCAGGCATACATTTTCGCCACGCCGTAGAATGAGAGGGGGATACTTCTCCTCCTACGCCGCGCCTGCTGTCTATCCTCCATCCGTCTTGCGAATTTTTGATCAGGTCACATGTTCTGACGCGAGTTTAACATTTTTTACCCATTATTGATTGTGATTCCAATGATTCCAATTTTCCATTCATAGTTTAACCCCTCAATCGCAATAAAAAGCTCATGCAGTCGCATGCGCCCGACAAATCCCGAGCGGTAGCATGCGACCACACCCACCCGCAGCATTTAAAACCATTAAAACTTATATTTAGAGACGAGACAACTTTTCTACGAAAACAGCCAGCAGTGAAGGGCCACGTCTCATATCCGTAAGTCATCACTGGCAACACGCACTGGTTGAAAAATCTAGTTTTCAGAGTTTGAGGTATACCTGACAAGAAGATGTGTCGTAATTTCCCGAACGCTGCCCGGCCGAGTTGCATCCGTCGATTGACCTCTCGGTCGAAGTTGGACTTACCTAGTCGGACTGTTTGTCCCAGGTACTCGTCAACAACTTCGAGCATAGTGCTCCCAATAGCTACCGGCATAGGTGTGACATGGACATTAAACATGATTTTTGTTTTTTCCATCTTCATCTTATGACCTATCCTTTGGGAGACACCATTGAGGTCATTGAGAATAGTGCTTAGGTCCTTCAGCGATTCTGCCACAAGGACAAAAAAGTGTACAACGCCGCTAAAGAGGTTTTCACTTCAAAAATACTGAAAAGAAGTGGAGAAAAATAAATAGAATGAAATATAAGTTGAAGAAGTGGTACGAGGCATTCCATCTTAATTCATCTAGGTGACCACGCATCTGCATTTTGGTTCCTTGTCATTTATATACGGAACACAGTTTCCACTAATCATAAGTTGGAGTGTGAATATTTAACATTATTTGTGAATCTCACAACCTTGTTTTAATGTTAGCTACTAGGAGAAAATCTTTGTTACAATGATCACTACGAATTTGTGAAATAAAGCATTTTTCGGTTGAGCTCTAAGACTTCAAGCAAGCTTTGCACAATAACGACAAGAAGCTTCGAATCCTGCACTTAAATAACTGCGTTTACGATCGAATAAGCTCGACATGAGCTAAGCGTGAGCCTGCTATACTAGCCAAAAAGCTTGTAACCTAATTTTAATAAAGAGCAGTTCTTGATGCTTCCATCTGAAAGTTATCCACTCATTTACAAACATTAAATTAAACACAAAACACATCATTGAAGGACTTCATGATACTGTGGGCTTTTTGCGCAGATTGCAAGAGAAAGTAACAATGATAATCTGAAGGTATCCTGGATAGCAAAGGCGTCAAGACGTGAATAAAAGTAAATAATCTTAATAAAAGTAAATATTACACACCTAATAAAACCATTATAACACAAAATATTTACATTTTACACAATGAAACAGAGTCCGTAAACTAAATTTTTAACGAACACAGACACAATAACATACGCGCGCGTGCAACTATAGGAATAATTTCGTGTGGCAGACCACCTCTCATGTCGGTCACCTCGTGAATCAGATTTCATATCAGTACCTATAATATCTGGTTTATTCGCAAGAATAGTTCTGTCTGTGGTCATCCTAGTAGAGTCTAACTCGGTCATTTTCGAGCACGGCTCCCAGAAAGTACTTATAATAAGGCAGTTTTAGATTCACGATTCCGTATTTATAAAGGGCTTATGGTGCGGAATCCGGGTAACAAAGTTATGTCTGTGCAAATACCCAAAATTAAAAAGTGCCAAATATTTTCAAAATCAGTTATTTTTGTTTCTAATTGTCCTACACTGAGCAAAAGTTAGGTTGCATAACCTGTCTTGACCCATTGTAGCCATCAAATATGCATGTTTTAATTTCAACTTCCTAAAAATTGCTCACAACCTGCTATGGATACTGCGCAACTGTGAGTAGAATTAGAATAGAAATGCGCGGATTCAGATATACGCTCCCAACTCCATACTGCACCGTAATTAAAGTAGCTCTTCAGATTATTTTATGTCGATGTATTTCCAATTATCAATTGAACATCCAATATTTCTTCGCATAACTGTTGTCTATATTGATTATAATCTCCAAATTCTTTACATGTCTTCTTTAAATCATCGCGATTGTCAATGCCGTAACACCGTGTCTTAACATCTTGTGAAAATTTTAATCTGACGTCGGTTTCATGCGAGCGAGTAAATCTTTCACTCATTCCAATACTCAATACTCGTTCCATTTCATCCTTAAGGGTCAACCCAACGTCCGACGCCGTCTTTACAGCCTTCCGTGTTTTCCATCTTCGACGAGTTTCCGTGACTACATCACATTCCTGGCAAAGATCGAATCCTCTTTTAATGCTTTATTAACTGACCTTTCGCTTTCATTTAAAAAATAATCGCAGAGGGCTTTAATATTTAAGTCAGCGTTATGAAAATTCGTACAAGGCTTCTGGAGTCGCTTTCATGATCAGTGAATCATTTCAAAATCCAAACAAAGACAGTAAAACGTAGGAAACTCCTAGAAAAGTGCAGAGGATGGTATGAGATTATCAAGAAGTCTGGCGTCAATTATTTTTTCAGTAATTCGTTTGCTATCGTCTTTCATATCTTGAAGGTAGTTAAAGATATTGTCAAGATATTTGTGGTCTGACTTTACTGCTTCAACTCTTGCACTTTATCTTATTTTAGACTAATTTTACAACTACTGGCACGCATTGTTTAACAATAGAATTGAATAGAATGTAATCATTTTTATTCAACATAAATTACAAGAATACTCATTCACAGTCATTTATTACTTTTATCACTGGTTCGGAAATCCTCTCTCCTGGGAAGAACCAACAAGAGACCCAGCGGAATTTTTTTTAAGAATAACAATTGACCTTAAATTATTTTATAAATATCTGTAAGTTTTTCTTAATTGCTTTAACACCGAACGAATTAATAATGAGTGAATGATTGTCACAATTCAAAAATATCGCAAGTAATATTTCTTCAGTTAATCCTTGTTGAACTCCAGTTCGATGCCCTGCCAGCGTAGGCCCAGTAGCCAGTCGTGCGACAGCGTTGTAATAGCATTATGAACGACAATCCTGTAGATCCATATCGTCTTTACCTTTTATTTATTAGTGGGAAACGACCTTCATTATTTTGAAAATAATTTGAACCCAATTTTATTAGTTCTGTTTTAAAACAATCTGACAAAATTGCTTTCGTTTCGTTATTGAATTTATCCGAAGAAACACTTTATTTTTGATGTTGTAACAAAACATTTTAAATCTATTAACTTCGCCATTACAAAATAAAGAATACCAAATCAATTATATTGTTTTAACCAAAATTGCAACTTTTTATAAAGTTGATTGACCCTAAACACCACACCGATATAAAATTCAATCAAATTCTCATCAATCAATCTAACAGTGGTAGGACCATGCGGCAGCTTTCGCTGTCCCACGGACGAGCCGGCTCGAATCAGGGTAGTACCACGGCCTCACAGAATACCAGCGTGAGTGGAAATTTACCTCCGCGTTTCGCTTGGTAAGTGCAGGTGGCCACAGGCCCAATTCTCCCCCACTTCCCCTTAACAATCATCATTAAGGAATCAATTAAAAAATCTACCCCAGGAGGGTACCAGCACCCCTGATGACGGAGAATCCCTCGCTGAACATCCACAACCAAGTTATCCTACTCTTTCTGAGCGTGGGTGCTGAGGCTGCCCCGCGTATTCTGGAAGGGGGGAGCAGTCACTCGCAACTAAATCTGCTCGGGGCAAGCAGAACAATAACACCAAGACGACCCTTTCCACGCTTTCCGTGAATTTTTGCAACAACAGGGGCCTTCATTCCACCATCTGGAGACGGCAAAGTCGGCCTTGATCTTTTTAACTGAGACTCAGGTGTCCTCTCCAGCGAATACTGCATATCTCTCCTACCCGGGGTACAAATTAGAACACTCCTTTTTGTCCCGGGCTGGAGTTTGCGTATACAACATAGATGACATTTATTTTCGACGCCTCAGCAGTCTTTAAGTACGGACCTGTCCATCTTATGGCTGCGTGTAGACAGTGACGATCATCCCCGCGTCCACGGTTGCCTTTATAGGTCCCATAGCGGTAATGCTGAAACAAACGGTCTGATCGACCACGTTGAGGTTTAACCGATCATGCGGGGAGTTTATGACTTTGCTTTGACATATGGTCCAACATGATTGGTTACTTCGCCTCCGTGGATCCCGGATGTGGAAGATTTTACACATTCCCTATTGGACCTCCTGCTGATCTCTCATCCGGAAGGATAGGTTTCCGTCGACTCTAGGCTCTTCAGGTCATTGTCTTGTCTGGAGTGTGGTGCCAGTGACATTAACGTCACGGTTGCGTGATGTGGTCTTTTTTGTATCCCATCCTTCGGAGCGGGTTTGCGTCTCGCCGGACGATCCCAGCATTATTGCTGATTCTGTTGCTGATGTGGTACTTCTGAGTAAGAAACTTTTTATTCCATCCTCTGTGGTGCCCATCGGAGGCAGAACCCAGCAATGGCTTGGTCGCTTCTGCAAAATAGCATCACGCTCTAAACAGGAGTGCTACCGAGCCTGGGCTGACACATCAACGCCTCGGGATGTAAACACCGGCACTCTTAAAAAGAAGTATAATTCCGCCTCCAGGTCCTTCAAAAGAGTCAGTCGAAAAGCTTGTTCGCCTTCCTTCTAGAACCCGTGCGGAATTTCTGTCAGTCAACTCTTCCATTTCTGCATAAGAGGACGACTCACTGGCCTATTCCGTAAAGGAGAAAGCCGATCTGCTAGGCTCTCTCTTAACGTCCAACTCGACTCTCGATGACGAGGGAAACACACCGCCGACCATACCGCAGTGTGAGTGCTCCATGCCGGATGTGCGGTTTACACAGCGCTCGGTCCACAAAACACTCCTCTTCCTGGATGTCAGCGAGTCAACTGGGCCCGATGGACTCCCTCCTATTGTGCTAAAGACGTGTTAACGCGTCTTTTCCGGTACTACACTCAAGACATATTGGTTCACCCGATCCTTAAAAAAGGCGACCGCTCAGACCCGTCCAACTACAGGCGCCTGTAGTACATACGCCATCACCTTCTTGTTCTCCAAAATAATGGAGTCCATTATAAACTGCCAGCTAATGAAGAACCTTGAAGATCTCCAGCTAACAAGGAACCGTCAATACGGTTTTCGTCGTGGTCGATCAGCTGGGGATCTTCTGGTCTACCTGACTCATAGATATATAGAAGCAGTAGATTACAAGGGGGAGGCATTGGTCGTTAGTTTGGACATAGCTGTCATCTGCATAGCAATGAATGTTACCAGTTTGCAACATATCATTGATATGCAGAAGAAACAGCGTTGATGATTCAGTGGCGCAGTCTTGTAAAACACTAGCGTTTATAGGCTTGTAATCAGAGCACGCATCGTCTACTACGACCTTGATGCTCTGGTCATCAAGGGAAAGAAGCGTTTTGTGACAGGTCGGATCCCTAAGGATTAGATCCTTAAGGTTTTGCCCTCCTCTTAGTCCCCCTAAATCCTTAAGGGCCAAATTTCCTGAACACACATCACGTCAAAATTCAAGATACCATCCTCTGCACTTTTCTAGGAGTTTTCTTCCTCGTACAATTTCTCTGTGGAATTGCTTACCACTGGCAAATTTTCCGGACTGATACGACTTAGGGACCTTCAAGAAGATAACTTACACCTTTTTAAAAGGCCGGCAACACATCTGCAATTCCTCTGGTGTTGCGGTTATTCATGAGTGGCGGTATTCACTTACCAACAGATGAGCCGCATGCTCGTTTGCCTCCTCTTCTATTAAAAAAATTCCTAAATACAAAGTGTCGAATTCATACGAGCCGCCTTCGCGCACCACTTATTACCTTTTGGTTAAACGCGAAGCTCATAAATCGTGGACGGGATTGTTCGATATGAATTGGTTTATTGTGTATTATTTTAATTTTAAAATTTCATAAATAGCGATTTTGTGCGCCTCTCCCCGCCCCCTCTCCTTTGAAAAGCACCCGAGGCACGTGCCCTACTTACGGTAAAGCGATGGTAATTAGAAAAATAAGTTACAGGATACAATTGGCAACATTTTTATTAACCCAGGGATACGTCATATTTAAGTGATGTCATTCACTGAAATAAAGAAGACATCACTTATTACACGGACCATTGGGCTCAATCCTGTAACAATTCGTTATATTACAACTTTCCTTTTCAACTTGAGTTCGAGATGCTTTTGAACGATATAGAGAAGTATCTGAACATTCATATTAAATAACAAATGCATAATGAAAAGTTATAGAAGATAACAGTAACACAATATATTTTCTCTTTATAAGTCATCAGGAGCAAGTTTAAAGTACGAAAATTTATGAATATCATAGAGCCATAAAGTTTGTTATATCGAATTGAACGCTTGAATTTGCTTTATGTTTACCGCAATAAGTAGCAGTTAATTTTGTAAAAGTTGTTTTATGTTGCTTATTTCAGTAAATTTTATGATTTCAATCAGTAAAGAAATAAGATAAAACTGATAACATAACTCGTCACAAAATACTAGCGTACAAATCCCTATCGGTTGTTGATTCTTTCAGCTACAAAGCCGGCCACTGGCACTTCAGCCAACTTTTGGACTATACATTAGGATATGACGTTAACTCCAGTTTTATTGCGGATATCTTTATTACAAATTTCGTCACACGGAGAAACACCTTAAACAACTCATACGACCTTATAGTTCTTCATCAGGGATCTATCCATATGTCATCGCTGGCAATACGCATCTTCATAATGGATAAAATTTGTATTACTGACATTATAGCGTTTAATATTAATTTATTCTCAATTCTTGATGCTACGACGCTTTGTGAAAGGTGTATCCGGTAAGTCTCAGAGCTGAGTCGAAAACTGTACCTCAGAGAATATTTTGAAGGATCAGGAAGCTATATTCCAATTCTAGACGGTTTGCAGGAACTGCAGACGATGTATGGGAATAGATATAGTTTTTGAGCACGATGATGAATGCTAGAAGTTGAGGTTCTGAAGGTTGCAGGTTCCTTGTGCTGATGAAGTCGGGGTCGCCACTGCCTGACGAGGAGTAGGGGAGTTTTTGGTGAAGGTGTTCAGACTGGGGAGCTATACCGAAGCACTTCGGAACATTACGAAACATGCGACCTTACTAGAAAGAGTGCGAATCTGATAAGAAATGCAGAAAGTTTATGAATTCAGATTGCTAGAACCGCGTAATGTGGTATTCCTTGGGAGAGCCCTATGTTCAGACTCTTGATGGACTGTAATAATGATTATGCATATTGTACAGTTTCCAAGACATGATAAAATAAAACAGCTTTTTATTAAAAAAAGTTCTTTGAAGGAAGAACCGCGTTATCTCTCGTTACATTTTCAATTACGAATCATGTAATACTCGTATACGTGGTAGAGCTACGATGCAGCTCTATAATCGTTGTATGTAATATATAAATAAAATATTTAATTCATTTTAGGGACTTGAAATATGGCAACGGCCTTTCCATAGTGAATTTGGTATTAAAAATTAAATTGAAATTACATTTAAAAAAATATTTCAGTGTTTTATTAATTTAAGTCTTAATTTAATAATGTAAGTCGATGGTAAGAACTTCAATTAAAATTTATTTTATTATTTTTAAGCTTAAAATTTCCTTTCGAAAATAAATTTATGTAATGCAATGACTACCCAAAATTTTTGCCCGATAGCTTCAGTGAAATCTCTTAAAGTGAAAATTTGCTCTTAAAAAAACTACAAAATATTGGCGTCGCTGGAAAAGTATACAAAATGATGGCATCATATTTGAACAACCGTTACCAGGTAGTAAAAATTGGATCCATTCAAAGTAAACCCAAACTCTTAACGTGTGGCGTGCCTCAGGGTTCTATCCTCGGTCCATTGCTATTCCTAGTGTACATCAACAACATAAACCAAGCAGGTTTACAAGGTCAAATATCCCTTTACGCAGATGATACGTGTTTATTCTACTTTGGAAACAATATATCTCGTATCGTAACACTAGCTCAAGAAGACTTAAACTTACTCCATCAATGGTTTCAGTATAATCTCCTAACTATTAATGTAGCCAAGACCTCATATATAATTTTCAGCGCCAAGAACAAGAAACTCCCTAACCAAAACCACCTTACTCTGACTATAAACGGAGAAACGTTACAGATAAAAAATCAAGAAAATATCTTGGACTGATTGTCGACAGTAATTTGACTTGGAATGCACATCTCACACATATTAAAAACAAACTTTCCTCTCTCGTTGGCCGCCTTCACAAAATAGTTCGATGTATTCCGAAAAAAGCCCGAATCCTAATATATAACTCTCTAGTAAAACCTCACTTACTTTACCTTGTAGAGGTATGGGGTAATGCAGCCAAAACCAATCTTAAACCTCTCCAAGTGCTACAAAACCGTATCATAAAAATCTTGTATAACTATGACTTTCTAACACCAACTAATACAATATATAAGGAAACTAAACTGTTGAACGTTACTCAACTTTATACATATAGCACATGCATACTAATATATAAAATAAAAAATAAATTAATCCACACACAACTCACGTTTTTAACAAAGAAGCAAACAAACAAATACATAACACGCCGAGCTAGTCACCTTGTATTGCCGCCTATAAGAACAAACTATGGTAAAAATAATATAACGTATAAAGGAGCACAGTTATACAACAAACTACCTAAATTTGTAAAGGAGGCGAAATCTTTGAATGTTTTCAAACAGAAGATACTTGCCTACCTATATTCACAACAGCTAAATACCTAACCTTAATCATTATTAAATAAAAATAAAAAAAAACATTATTAAACTTGGACCACCACCTTATAGTTTGAATAAGCAACAAAGATATTCGCTTCTTAAAAGCGACATCCAGCAAAGTTATTTATGTACCCGCACTAAAATTGTTATTACTAAGTTCATATAGTTATTGTTCTCATGTAAGTGACTATTGTCTTATTGAGAAATAAAGATCTTTAAACCGAAATCTATTTCAATTCAGCCGATATATTTCTGCCAAAATATACTTAGACTTAGTATGGGTTTCACAGGGAACAATAACTGTGTTTGTTTAATTGACACTTAGTTTTTGTCAAGCGACGTACACAAAGGGCACTGCTATGATAGTTTTATTTATAGAATAAGAGTGTCAAACGAGTACACAGTCCACCTGATGGTAAGTGGATGCTGTAACCCATAGACATCTACATTTATCCTAGATTAAAAATAAAATGCAGATGCGTTGTCAAGGACTAAGAGGGAATGCATCGTTTCCAGTAAAAAGTGTACCGATACTCTACACTCAATACAACAGCCTTATGCTGCTATTTTACGCTGGTATTCAATGAGACTGTGGTTCTACCCCGGTCGAGCCGACCCATTCGTGCTACAACTATTATAGCTGCAGCGTGGCTTTACCACGTAAAGTAGTATAGTGATATAACAGTAGATCACAAATACCAATAAATCGATTACGCATGTATTACCTGTTCTCTCTGCTCCCTCAAGATATTGTCCGTCATTCATTAATTTTATATAGCCAATCAAGAGTTCACTGCTGAACGTAGAGGAAATACTTGCCATATGTCCCTCTCTTAGCAAACGGTTTGGCAACCGAAATTTATTATCATTTTGAATTGTTATCACGAAGATACTGTTGCCTATCTCACGTTTCATTTCTCTCTGTCGCCTTTTAGGATACTCACGGGATAGTGTGGGGTCTTACAGCTTCTGAGTAATAATATACTTAGTCGGGTCAGAAGTTCTGTCAAAACCTTATTATTTAAAATTTTTGAATACTGGCTAGATGCACTTCACCAATTTTAAAAATATAACGTTTGCGCTTGCTGAAAAAAAAAGAAATTAATTTTTATTAATTTTCATATACGGAGTGTCGAAGAAAGAAAACGATTATCGCGTTGCACAGCTGTGGTTAGAGATATTTTCAATATTCTACAAAAATTGAAAATAACCCTACAATTTGCTTATCGCAGTATCAAACGATTTACTGAAGGTTCCAGCTTCGAAGATCGTAAGAGACCTCATACACTTAGAACACCCGCGATCATCAAAGCAGTGAAGGCGCGAATCCAAGGAAATTCCGTTCGTAAACAAAAAATCTCAGCTCTTCAGATGGGCCTAAGCAGAACTACGGTCAAAAGAGTGATAAATGAAGACCTAGGTCTATTTATTTATTTATTTAGGTCTATTATTCTAGGTCTATTAGGTATTAGGCTAGGTCTATTTATTTATTTATCTACGAGCTTATCGTAAGAAAACCGGTAATTTTTTTAAGAAGGGTTGGAAAAAAATTAGGCTGGATAGATCCCGCTCTTTGTTACGGCGGTACGCGGGCAAAAACTACCGCGAAATATTGTTTTCGGATGGAATTTTTTTCACATCGAAGAAAGTTATATTAAACAAAATGATAAGGTGTATGCCCACAGCAGTGAAGAAGCCAACACGCGTATTCTGTGTGTTCAACGAGCACACTATTCTTCGTCACTCGTGGTTTGGCTTGGAGTCTCATATTCTGGCTTAACTGAGGTGTTTTTCTGTGAAAAATGTGTAAAAATCAGTGCCGAGGTGTACCAAAATGCCGTCCTAACAAACATAGTGAATCTTCTTTCTCAAAAAATGTTCAAAAACAGACATCGGATATTCCAACAGGACTCTTCACCAGCTTATAGTTCACGACGCACGCAAAACTGGTTGACAGCCCATGGAATTGACTTTATCTGTTATAAAGACTGGCCCTTTTCTAGTCCAGATTTAGGGCCACTGGATTATAAGATATGGGAACATTTGGAGTAGAAAGTCCGTACTAAACCTCATCAGACTTTGGAATCTCTCCGAGCAACTTTAGCTAAAGCAGCGGCGGAAATAGACATGAGTGTGGTGCGTGCTGCGATTGATAATAATTAGCCGCGTTGATTAAAGACATCTATTCAAAATAGGGGAGGGCATTTTGAATAACGTAAATAAAATTGTATTCTAAATTAAATTACCTTTCATTTCATATATCATTTCTATATAATTATCAAACTATCATAAATTTTATAAAAAGTTTTTGACAGAACCTACGACCTGACTAAGTATATTATTTGGTAGGAGGTAGTGATTTCTTTTCACTGCAGTTACACAGCATTGTCAAGATCCTGCCTTACCTACATGATTTGCAAATATTTTCATCAAATCAGATAAAACTTTGTTGATTATAATCGATGGTTTATATTTTCCGCTAAGCAAGTCGTAAATCTATATAAAAAAATAATAATTACACGCATGTATAAAATATCATCACTTAAGTAACGTTGGACAGATTTCGATGAACACTCACACTTACAACTAGAACTGGTAAATGGAAATGTTGTCGAAATCTAGGAAAAGTGTGCAAAACCGGGGTGGTTCGTTAGTCAGCATTTAAATTTGGATTACAAATGGGATCCAACTGGCTCATGTATCTTGTGTCTGTGAAGACTTATTATTGATACCTCCCTAATTATTAGTTTTTAAAGTCTCCAAAGAATATTTGAAATACAATATAATAATCATCATCACTTGATTTAGAAAACAATTAAATTGGAGGAATATACTTATTATTATTGTTGCAATAATAATAAGTATATTCCTACTTATTTGAAAATATTTTTAGGCATTTAAAGTAATAAAAATAAATAACTATACAAAACCGAGTATATCGATGTCGATTGTAGTTAACATTGCAACTAAATCACTATAGATTAAAAAGGTAAAGTCTTTTAAAGTAACGTCACACATAATACAACTACAATAGGGATGTTATTTTTTTAGTAAATCTGTACATGCGAGTGTACTGTTACGAGCTTGGGGTTTGTGACAGTAAAAACTGCCGATTGAATTACCAAAATTGACACTTTAATTACCGAACACCAATTACAACCTAAAACATACAAATAATAAAACACAATTCGCAGTTATATCACTTCGAAGTAATCGCTTGAATAGCCAATTCAATACTGACTCGGGTTACGGTCAATACCAGTCTTATATAGGACCTTTTCCTAAAATCAACATCTAGAATGTTCGAGTACACACCAGTACCGACCGACCTGGTGTAGAAAGTTCTCTACTAGTTCTGCCACTCGAAACTAGATGGCTAGTGGTAAAGTTCTTGTACGAAATTTTCTAGAAAGCTCTCCTAGTTCTGCTACTCGATACTAGATAGCGCTAGTGGCATTAATTATGGCTTGTAACACTGCCCCCTCCTAAAACATTCTAGTCCCAAGAATTATCGGCCTCATAATAACACGCCAGTCGATCCACATGGACGATCTTAGGAGTACCTCTTGTACCTTTCTATATCCGGTAGGTTACATTACAATCCGGTACGGTCCGTCCCATTTAGCTTGAAGCTTAGGAGATTTCCCTTTGCTGCGGACTGGATTGTGCAACCACACTAGTGAACCTTCTTCGAACACTTTGCTTTTTATTTTGCGGTCATACCGGGTTTTCATCTTTTCAGACATTTACTGGCCCAATTGTCTGACGTCTCCGAGTGCCGGGACAAACTTGTGTCTGAAGTCGAGTCTTTGCTGAACAGAGTCTTGGATTGGGGGCGACTAAATCTAGTCCAGTTTAACCCCCAGAAGACACAAGTTTGAGCGTTAACCGCTAAAAAGAACCCCTTTGTCGTATCTCTTCGGTTTCAAGGCACCCCCCTTTTGCCTCAGCCAGTATCGGAATCCTCGGCGTCGACACATCGAATGACGTGCAGTTTCGTGGTCACTTGGAAGAGAACGCCAAATTGGCTTCTAAAAAGCTTGGCTTGCTCAGCAGAGCGGGACAGTATTTCGTGCCGGCACACCACCTGCAACTTTACAAGGCGCAGGTTCGTCCGCACGTGGAATACTGTTCCACTGTGACCATCTCTGGGCTGGAGCTCCCCAGTACCAGCTCCTTCCACGTGACCGCATTCAGCACAGAGCGGCTCGAATCGTCAACGACGGAGTGCTTTCCGATCGGCTCGGTTCACTGGCGCTGCGAAGAGATGTTGCATCACTTTGCATTTTTTTTCGCATATACCATGGGGAGTACCTCTGATGAATTGTTCGGATTAATCCCAGCCGCCAAAATTCGTGAACGCAATACGCGACAAACGTCCCAATACCATCCATACCATCTGGATGCCTGGTGGTCCACCACTGTACATTTCACAAGGAGTTTTCTTCTGCGTACGACCTCTCTGTGGAATAGTTTACCACCGACGATTTTTCCGGACCGATACGACCTGGGGACCTTCAATAAAAGAGCTTACTCTTTTTTAAAGGGCCGGAAACGCACCTGCAATTTCCCTGGTGTTGCGGTTGATCATGGGCAGCGGTAGTCACTTAACATCAGGTGAGCCGCACGCTCGTTTGTCCCCTCTACTATAAAATAAAAAAAAACCTGCACTCACCAGATGAAACGCGGAAGCTGAGCTTCCACTTCACGCCGGTATTCTCTAAGCTCGTGGTACCACCTCGACTTGACCGCGTGGCTCTACCACTGATAAAATCATCAGGTATCATTCTTAATCCAATATGGCGGACGTCTAATATGACAATGCAATATTATTATGACATGTAGCTGATCTGAGAATTGTGGCTAACATACTAATTTTAAAGTTATAACTCGGGAAAAGTTAAAGATAGTTTGGTAGTGTTCGAACAAAATATGTTACAGAGAATAATAAGGGCCAACTGTTGGCAATGAAAAAAATACAAGATGGAAGATCTAAGTTGGCGAACAAAAATGAAATTGCTCCATTCCGGCTGTAATTTTGTTATCCCGGTGTTTTTGGAGTCCCTGATTACGAATTAGTTACGATTTTGGTCGAATTGTTCGGATCAAATTTTGCATATTTATACATTATTTTGTATTTTTTTATTATTATTATTACCTATACAACCAAAAGATGATAGCCGTTCCGGATATTTTATGTCTGGCTTTGAAAAAACCCATATGATTACACCGCCATACACTATCAAAAGCCATTCAATTTTTCTGGCGTTTTCATAGCTGCCTGTTAATAAACCCCCGGGACGTTACGCGATGATGGATTCATTTACGCAGCAACAACACTGCATCTAAATATCGTTTTCTACTTATCATTTAAGTTTGAAATGCAAAGAAATCTATGCTTTTTTGCATTCGGAGTAACTGGAGTAACAAGAGAGAACATTTGGAGTAACTGTTAACCTCTTCCTTAGTTTCTTTTTTAATATTTTTATATATAATATAAAAGATATGATGCCGTATCTTCGATATTTAATATTTATGTACTTGATCGGTTTTATTAAAATATTGCTCCTTATAGATATAAAATGTATATACTACTACTGTATAGGTTAGAACAGTAGCGTGGCTTATAAAATATAATCAATAATGCTTAAAGTAGGTTATAAAATTCCAAAAATAAATAATTTGCTATTAAATATTCTATGCGAACGAAGTCGCTGGCACAGTCAGTGTTTCAATAAAGTTATAGAAATGAATTCCTTGAAATAGTTGTTTAAATTCACTACGCTGCACCGACGAGTAGGTTGGACGAGTTGGTGAGCGCATAGCCCTGATACCTTGGCACTGGGAACCAGTTAGCGGCACAGTGGCTCGGAATTACGTCGATAGTATTCTATAAATAAGTGTACGCGTAATCACCCTCAGGTGAACTCTGTAATTTTTTTTTTTTTGATTATATCTTAATATGTAAATATAAACAATCACAAAAATAACACCAGCAAACTGGATTATGCAATATTCATACGATTCCGAAATAGTCTAAAATCACAAAAAATTATCATTATTATAGATTTCTCATTAAAATGGCAACCGTTGTTTCTGTAGCGATCCTTTTTCTCGCGAACATAATCATAAAAACAAAAAAAAACAAATGATTACAAAACTTTTCCAATCAAAAACTCCATACCAGAGGTTTTATTAACTTTGTTTCATTCATCACAGTATAAGTTATTTGCCGCAGTTTTGGAAACCAAAAGTTAGCCGAAAAAGCTTTAGTCTAATTGTTTTATTGTATAATATTGCCATTAAATACAAAAGTGCTGGAAAATTTTATATTTATAATAAATATTTCATTCTCCTAGTATATGTATGGAGCTCGCTCAAAATAAGTTTTGCCGGATAAATTCGACGAAATTACTGACTTTTTCAACAAATTTTCACTATCACTACAGTCCATTACAAGTCCACAGCAGTAAATAGTCCTCCCTCACTGATTGTCACAAGCTACGTTACCGAACCACCTGCATCTCCGTCTGTCTGCGTGCTTCATTAGGTCTTCACAATATATGGTAGGAGGTCAGTTATCTCTACGCTTGTTAGTACGAGGCTGCCACTCGTATCTCTCGTATATATATATATATATATATATATATATATATATATATATATATATATATATATATATATATATATATATATATATATAACACAGAGACAATCACAAACGCAAAAACAGGAGTGCTGTCCTAATGCGTGTAAGCTTTCTCACAATACCTACAAATAATAATTTTACTGGTGTCGACTGTGATCGAACTATATTCCCTTGTGATGATATAGTCCTATACGGAGGTACCAATGTTTAGCAGAGGAGTATGATAAGAGTATGAATAAATTGAAAGGGGGAGACTGTCAACTTTTTAATGGAGTTTCATTACATTTGGATGCGATGCAATATGTCGGATATTGCCAAAAATAAAATGGATTTTTTTTCCAAAAAAACCTTTCCAGTTGGCATTCTTATACGGGCCTATCTTATCGTGGACTTTAATATTTAAGGTTGTTGATTACAATGATGATAATCTAATGATACCTCACTCGATATGAAAAATTTAATGAAAAGTTGCAATGTTTATTCGAAGGTTTTGTATATCAAAATATAATTGTACAGTTTTTCTCAATTACTTAAGTATATGACATAAAGAGAAACGAAAGGAACGAAACTATAATTGGCTTTTTGTATAACATAGAAAACTTAAAAATAACTTTCTATGTAAAAAAATATGACTCGTCTATCAAAGCATTGCCATAACCACTGGACGCAGAAACCTGAAATTTGGACAGTCGCTGTCTTTATCGGCTTTTTAAAAATTTGACTTATAGTGTTAGTAGAGTGTTACAGTTTATAAAAAACGGTTTTATGGGGCGAGTGACACGAAACTTGCTAAGGGGAATCTGTAAATAAAATAAATGAATACGCATTTTAAGTATGTTAATTTAGGTACAAGAAGACAACATTTTAAAATAGTAAGAGCAATGTAAGTGTTTAAGATATGCAAAATACCAACATTGTTAAAAACTGATCAAAGTTTGTTTTTAAAACACGCAGGTATAGCGATTCCGCACTGACAGTATTTCGTCGTAGTTGTAGAACAGGGACGGTTTCGCAAAGTAACTTCCGTCGTTGTTTTAGGAAATCTCTAAAAAAATTTAGTGACGGTTTTCAAATTGATGGGTTAGTAAATGAAAAATATATATTATTTGGTTTACAATTTCTTATTTCTTTAACAGTTAAACTTTAAAAACACAAATATCAAATTTATGACACTTAAAGTAAGAGATCAATCGCAAGAATTTAAAACATTCCCAAGATTTGTAAAATACCAAACAAAAATCTTAATCTAATACTAGTTAATATTAAAAAATATATATTGAGAAATATTATTGCTTATTAGTATCAGTACAGTATAATCAGTCTCAAACGTTACTCTTAAAATATTTAAGTATCATTATACATTTTTTAATTATGTAGTTTTATTCAGAATCATTATCATTTTTAGAAACGGTTACAGTCGTTAGGAAATCCAATGTCTCGTAAAAAATGGTTCCATTGGACTGTATAACTTCTTGTCATTGTTTTTTAGCTCTCTTGCATTTTTTTTGTTTTCTTGCTGTTTTCGTACTCTGTTTTGATTTCTTCTGAAGGGTTTTCAGACGCAGATGCATTGGTCACAATTGTCTTTTTTTTGTGATATGGAAAGTATGATTAAACTGTCTGTTTACAATATCTCGGTATTGTCGAAGAGTTGTCGCTATGTTTGAATATTTCTCCAGGTCAGGCCACTCCTTATACATTTTAAACATTCGACAAGTACAGCCTTTGTGACAATTTTCGACAACAGCGCGACTCAACTGGCACAAACGAATTAACGTGAGCACACACAGATAGTAGTATTTCGTCATTAATCAGTTTTCTGTGATTATTATGACGCCCTCTCAAGTATTCTTCTATAGCCATGCTACCGTCGTACTTAATCTATGCGGTTCTTGTCAATCGTTTACTGGTGACCAGGGTATTTAAAAACATAGTTTTTCAAACATTAATTTTATCATAACCGACGTTGTCATAGTTTTTGAACTCTCTTTGGTGTTTTAGTTTCCACCGTAATGTCCTAGCTTTGTGTTGTTTTGCGGTGTAGTTAGCAACATATAGCCATTGCTGCTCTCTTATGCCCCGGCTACACGCTCCGTCTTGCCTGCACAGTCCAGGCCTGTGCAGTCATGACTGTATCACGGCTCGTGCAGGTAAGTTTGTGTAAACTGGACTGTGCAAACCTCAAAGTGTTTTGAGAGCTAGTCACGTCACGATGTGGCCAGAAGAGGTTTTTTTTTAAACGGAGACTTACATTATTGTTTACTTGTAAAAAAGCAACAAATAAGAAAATTAGTTTTTCAATTAATAAATGATAAGCTTCATTTTTTTTGTTCATGTCGGAATATTCCTTACTTTTAATTTTCCACAACGCCGGCAACGATTTGTACAATTCTACGAATTCAGTTAAAAAAATCCCTGGAATAATTGCGTACATTTCTCATTTTTAAGATTTTATAACATAACATGTGTCGTCAACAAGAATTTAGACGGACTGAAGCGCGGCTTGAATAACTGGCCACACGCTCAAGTAAGCTCGCAGGCAAAACCGTGCAAACCAAGCCCGCGCAGTCCAACCTTCAGCACGTCAACGATTACGCAGGTCACCTGCGCGAGCCACCGTCTTACCGTCCACACGCATCAAAAGCCATTCAATTTTTCTGGCGTTTTCATAGCTGCCTGTTAATAAACCCCCGGGACGTTACGCGATGATGGATTCATTTACGCAGCAACAACACTGCATCTAAATATCGTTTTCTACTTATCATTTAAGTTTGAAATGCAAAGAAATCTATGCTTTTTTGCATTCGGAGTAACTGGAGTAACAAGAGAGAACATTTGGAGTAACTGTTAACCTCTTCCTTAGTTTCTTTTTTAATATTTTTATATATAATATAAAAGATATGATGCCGTATCTTCGATATTTAATATTTATGTACTTGATCGGTTTTATTAAAATATTGCTCCTTATAGATATAAAATGTATATACTACTACTGTATAGGTTAGAACAGTAGCGTGGCTTATAAAATATAATCAATAATGCTTAAAGTAGGTTATAAAATTCCAAAAATAAATAATTTGCTATTAAATATTCTATGCGAACGAAGTCGCTGGCACAGTCAGTGTTTCAATAAAGTTATAGAAATGAATTCCTTGAAATAGTTGTTTAAATTCACTACGCTGCACCGACGAGTAGGTTGGACGAGTTGGTGAGCGCATAGCCCTGATACCTTGGCACTGGGAACCAGTCAGCGGCACAGTGGCTCGGAATTACGTCGATAGTATTCTATAAATAAGTGTACGCGTAATCACCCTCAGGTGCACTCTGTAATTTTTTTTGATTATATCTTAATATGTAAATATAAACAATCACAAAAATAACACCAGCAAACTGGATTGTGCAATATTCATACGATTCCGAAATAGTCTAAAATCACAAAAAATTATCATTATTATAGATTTCTCATTAAAATGGCAACCGTTGTTTCTGTCGCGATCCTTTTTCTCGCGAACATAATCATAAAAACAAAAAAAAACAAATGATTACAAAACTTTTCCAATCAAAAACTCCATACCAGAGGTTTTATTAACTTTGTTTCATTCATCACAGTATAAGTTATTTGCCGCAGTTTTGGAAACCAAAAGTTAGTCGAAAAAGCTTTAGTCTAATTGTTTTATTGTATAATATTGCCATTAAATACAAAAATGCTGGAAAATTTTATATTTATAATAAATATTTCATTCTCCTAATATATGTATGGAGCTCGCTCAAAATAAGGTTTGCCGGATAAATTCGACGAAATTACTGACTTTTTCAACAAATTTTCACTATCACTACAGTCCATTACAAGTCCACAGCAGTAAATAGTCCTCCCTCACTGATTGTCACAAGCTACGTTACCGAACCACCTGCATCTCCGTCTGTCTGCGTGCTTCATTAGGTCTTCACAATATATGGTAGGAGGTCAGTTATCTCTACGCTTGTTAGTACGAGGCTGCCACTCGTATCTCTCGTATATATATATATATATATATATATATATATATATATATATATATATATATATATATATATATATATATATATAACACAGAGACAATCACAAACGCAAAAACAGGAGTGCTGTCCTAATGCGTGTAAGCTTTCTCACAATACCTACAAATAATAATTTTACTGGTGTCGACTGTGATCGAACTATATTCCCTTGTGATGATATAGTCCTATACGGAGGTACCAATGTTTAGCAGAGGAGTATGATAAGAGTATGAATAAATTGAAAGGGGGAGACTGTCAACTTTTTAATGGAGTTTCATTACATTTGGATGCGATGCAATATGTCGGATATTGCCAAAAATAAAATGGATTTTTTTTCCAAAAAAACCTTTCCAGTTGGCATTCTTATACGGGCCTATCTTATCGTGGACTTTAATATTTAAGGTTGTTGATTACAATGATGATAATCTAATGATACCTCACTCGATATGAAAAATTTAATGAAAAGTTGCAATGTTTATTCGAAGGTTTTGTATATCAAAATATAATTGTACAGTTTTTCTCAATTACTTAAGTATATGACATAAAGAGAAACGAAAGGAACGAAACTATAATTGGCTTTTTGTATAACATAGAAAACTTAAAAATAACTTTCTATGTAAAAAAATATGACTCGTCTATCAAAGCATTGCCATAACCACTGGACGCAGAAACCTGAAATTTGGACAGTCGCTGTCTTTATCGGCTTTTTAAAAATTTGACTTATAGTGTTAGTAGAGTGTTACAGTTTATAAAAAACGGTTTTATGGGGCGAGTGACACGAAACTTGCTAAGGGGAATCTGTAAATAAAATAAATGAATACGCATTTTAAGTATGTTAATTTAGGTACAAGAAGACAACATTTTAAAATAGTAAGAGCAATGTAAGTGTTTAAGATATGCAAAATACCAACATTGTTAAAAACTGATCAAAGTTTGTTTTTAAAACACGCAGGTATAGCGATTCCGTACTGACAGTATTTCGTCGTAGTTGTAGAACAGGGACGGTTTCGCAAAGTAACTTCCGTCGTTGTTTCAGGAAATCTCTAAAAAAATTTAGTGACGGTTTTCAAATTGATGGGTTAGTAAATGAAAAATATATATTATTTGGTTTACAATTTCTTATTTCTTTAACAGTTAAACTTTAAAAACACAAATATCAAATTTATGACACTTAAAGTAAGAGATCAATCGCAAGAATTTAAAACATTCCCAAGATTTGTAAAATACCAAACAAAAATCTTAATCTAATACTAGTTAATATTAAAAAAAATATATTGAGAAACATTATTGCTTATTAGTATCAGTACAGTATAATCAGTCTCAAACGTTACTCTTAAAATATTTAAGTATCATTATACATTTTTTAATTATGTAGTTTTATTCAGAATCATTATCATTTTTAGAAACGGTTACAGTCGTTAGGAAATCCAATGTCTCGTAAAAAATGGTTCCATTGGACTGTATAACTTCTTGTCATTGTTTTTTAGCTCTCTTGCATTTTTTTTGTTTTCTTGCTGTTTTCGTACTCTGTTTTGATTTCTTCTGAAGGGTTTTCAGAAGCAGATGCATTGGTCACAATTGTCTTTTTTTGTGATATGGAAAGTATGATTAAACTGTCTGTTTACAATATCTCGGTATTGTCGAAGAGTTGTCGCTATGTTTGAATATTTTTCTAGGTCAGGCCACTCCTTATACATTTTAAACATTCGACAAGTACAGCCTTTGTGACAATTTTCGACAACAGCGCGACTCAACTGGCACAAACGAATTAACGTGAGCACACACAGATAGTAGTATTTCGTCATTAATCAGTTTTCTGTGATTATTATGACGCCCTCTCAAGTATTCTTCTATAGCCATGCTACCGTCGTACTTAATCTATGCGGTTCTTGTCAATCGTTTACTGGTGACCAGGGTATTTAAAAACATAGTTTTTCAAACATTAATTTTATCATAACCGACGTTGTCATAGTTTTTGAACTGTCTTTGGTGTTTTAGTTTCCACCGGAATGTCCTAGCTTTGTGTTGTTTTGCGGTGTAGTTAGCAACATATAGCCATTGCTGCTCTCTTATGCCCCGGCTACACGCTCCGTCTTGCCTGCACAGTCCAGGCCTATGCAGTCATGACTGCACCACGGCTCGTGCAGGTAAGTTTGTGTAAACTGGACTGTGCAAACCTCAAAGTGTTTTGAGAGCTAGTCACGTCACGATGTGGCCAGAAGAGATTTTTTTTTAAACGGAGACTTACATTATTGTTTACTTGTAAAAAAGCAAGAAATAAGAAAATTAGTTTTTCAATTAATAAATGATAAGCTTCATTTTTTTTGTTCCTGTCGGAATATTCCTTACTTTTAATTTTCCACAACGCCGGCACCGATTTGTACAATTCTACGAATTCAGTTAAAAAATCCCTGGAATAATTGCGTACATTTCTCATTTTTAAGATTTTATAACATAACATGTGTCGTCAACAAGAATTTAGACGGACTGAAGCGCGGCTTGAATAACCGGCCACACGCTCAAGTAAGCTCGCAGGCAAAACCGTGCAAACCAAGCCCGCGCAGTCCAACCTTCAGCACGTCAACGATTACGCAGGTCGCTTGCGCGAGCCACCGTCTTACCGTCCACACGCACGCGCTTAGCTGTGCAAACCGGTTTGTGCAGGCATGCTCACAGGCAAGACGGAGCGTGTAGCCGGGGCATTACACCTAATTCCCAAAATTTTGTAAAAACATCAACTGGCTTCTATTCTAAAACCTTGCTAGCACATTAAAATTTACACTGACAGGGCCGGCTCGTGGTTTTCGCATCAACAGTTTGCCCTTACTTTGAACAATAAGTCTTCCCTTGATTTTCCAGAATTTTTCTGTTTCTATCCCTCCAATTTTCACTGTTACGAACTCTTTTTCTCTCTATTCTTCAGCAAGGCACTGGGTTCTGGAAACGGGTGATTAGAGTCCGTACCCAGAGTATCTACTGAAGATGAACGGGCATACTCATCAGGATCGTGTAAGCAGCAAAAAAGGGCATCACATTTTGCATGTCTATTTACAGGGGATGGGACTGGATTTCAATATTATTACTATGACTGGCTGTAGAAGGTGTAGATTGATCTAGAAAATTACTGAAAATGGGAGTCAGTGGCATTGGAGACTCTTGATCATGCTCTCAGCATGCACGCAGTGATTGTGGGCAATCACTGATATTTTCAGGTATCATTGGATCTGTAGGTATATAGGAGTCTTCAGTAATAAGATCGTGTACCTGTACGGGAGTCGTTGCGAGGGATTTGTCTTTGAGATGTAATTATTATTGAAAATCGTCAGCCCATGCACCTTCCATTTTTTTCAGATGCATCGGCTCCTGGAGATAATAGCGAAAAACGGTGTTTTTCAACTTTAAAATAGAATTTTATATTTTGAATTAATTATTTTCCAAAAGTGTAAACAGCGTAGATAAAATAAAATAAGAAAAATTTGATTGAAGTTGTAAAATAGTAACAAAAAAACGACATATAAGAAAATCTGCCCAAAGAAAAACGGCGGTTGTGCACATGCGACGTGCACTTATCCGTAAAAGAATGACGGTTTGTATCATGCGTTCATTATAAGTACGTAGAACAATGTTGGATTTGAATTTTCGACACTGAAAAATAAACTGAGCGCTTTAATTATCAAAAACGCTGTACAAAATAGTAGTAGTAATAAAATTAGTTTCCACTATAAATCGCGATACACAAATTGGCTACTTCAGATTTCCACGAACAATGACGGATTTGACTCACCGTCGTTGTACAGCGGAAATTTATTAATAAACGTATGTCACCTAGAATAGCGTATAAAATTCGAAATAAAATATTGAAAGAGGCAATAATAACTTACCTGTTGTATGAGGAAACTGTTCTTCGGTCTCATTTGCAGAAAATTCATAAATTTTTTGATTAGCGATATTTTTATTCGCGGTGTTTAATAAGGCTAATATGTGTACTAACCTTTTCGACGATATAATTAACTTTATTTTAATAAATAAACTCATTCTAAACATTAAACAACAAATAAGATGAAATAAGAATAAGTTACCGTAATATTAAGTTAACGTACAATTGACACGCGTACCTCACCTAGAACATTGGCGGTACTAATTATACGTGCGGGGCGCGGGGGGCAGGGTTCAACCCTGTACACTGTCGAAATTGTTAATACGTCATTTTACTGTGTTTAGAAATCAAATCCGTCAATATTCCAACTCTGTATCTGGGTGGTCTTAAATAATATTTGTAAAAAATGTTATTAGCTTATAAAGCACGACTTATAATGTCATTTTACGAAAAAATATAAAAAATGAAAATTTTCAAAACCGCCGTTGTTCTATGACTATAATGATTTATTCCTGAAGAAATACGAATGAAGTTAATAATTATAGTGCCTCTGTTAAAACTAGAGGATTAAATTTAAAATCAAACCACAAAAATTAAAATCAAGCCCTGATTTCCAGATTTAAAACAAAGAAATCAGCTGTTTCTTTCTTACAAAAATACAAATGGAGTGGAGGTGTGAAGTGCAAATGTAAACTGGGTCACGAAGTCGTCTTTGACTTTTAAACACATACGAGGAAGGAATATAAAAAAGTATATCGCAGCGCTAGAAAAGAAGTTACGTTAATGTACACTGTTATTATAACGACAAGTTTTGTGAATCAAAATTCCACGAAACAGTCAGTATGTATTATAGAGTCTTAATTAGAAATTGAACACATACTTCTGATTATTTTATCAGTTTTAAAACTGTTCGTCTTGCTTATACACTATGAGCAAGATGGCTTTTGAGTTAGTCCGATACGATCGTTTATGGGATAAGCTAAGAAACATAAACTTACCTGAGGACTGAAGAACTCCTCAGCGTGTTCCATTACTGGTATTCACACTAATCTAACAGCGTACGTTGGGCGGGATCCGTATCGGTTCGAATGTGGTGTCAAGTAAACCGGATTAACATCTTCGACACTTTTAAATTTGTATATGATCGATTTGATCATCGCCCTCGGCAGCCAGCGCATTGGCTGCCATATCGACGACCTTTGTGTTAACAATCTGAGTTACCCTGATGACATGGTTTTGCTGATTGCGTCTATCTGTGGCCTAAGGAAACTGATACGCATTTGTGAGGAGTGGACTCGGTTTAAAGTACAACGTGAAGAAAAGTTAATGCATGGTCTTCAAGGCAGGTACCAAATGTTCTCAGAATTTACTACCGGTATTACTGAATAGTGGGCCCTTAAAGGTTTTTCGGGTAAGTGGTTAGCCACACATGCATATTAAATGCTTTATTGCCGTCATGATTTATGCAGTTATGCTAAATATCCCAATTTAATAAAATAAAAGCTTCTAAGTTATATAATTTTTATGACAAATATTTGTTTTCTAAAAAGTATATAACTTACATTCTTATAACATCGATTTTAAGACAATGAAATATTCATGTCAATTTTATTGGCCTGTGTTGGACACTACCTACAGACCTTTATAGTATTTTCATGTATTGAGCACAAACGTAGGGGCACGTACTGCAATTTATTTATTTGCACTTCTACTTGTCACGTAAACATGTGGGTGGAGGTATTTGCGAAGCACCTTAGGTTTACAAAGAAGTGATGTTAGACTCGTAATGTTAGATATAAAATAGTAAAAGGATTTCAGATTTAATATGTTTGTCATATTAATACAATGACCTTAAAGACTATACTCTAATGGTAAATCTGACAATTTGTTTTTGACTTTCAGTTTACTGATCTGTCAGTTTAATTGTTTACTCTGCTTCTACTGCAGATATTCTCATTACAAAGTCTATAGGGCAGAGAAACTCGGAGCATAACCAACTCTCCATAGCTCGCTGAGCGACCTTGAGCTTCCTCAGTGTGGTACCTTGATTTCTCAGATATGTTTGCCATTAACTACCAGCAACGTGCTCTGGTTGAACACTCCATTTTTTCAAATTTTGAGGTATGCGTGACTATAATATTTTAAAAGCTACCCAATTGAGTCGGATCTGTCGTCTACGGCAACGTCAAAGGTGCGAGATTTTTTATTTTTTTATAGGATATGGGGCAAACCAGTATGCGGCTCATCTGCTCATCTGGTAAGTGACTACCGCCGCCCATGAACAAACGCAACACTAGGAGCTATGCAAGTGCGTTGTCGGCCTTTTAGAAAGAAGTAAGCTCTTTTGTTGAAGGTCCCAAAGTCGTATCGGTCTCGAACAGTCGCCGGTGGTAAACTACACCACAGAGAATTTGTACGAGGAAGAAAACTTCTAGTAAAACATACAGTGATGGACCGCCGAGCATCCTGATGGTGAGGACGGTATCGGGAATTTTGATGCGATGTGCGTTCGTGAAATTTGGCGGCTGGAACTAATCCGAACAATTCCTCAGAACACTCCTCATGGTAGATACGATAGAAAATGCAAAGGGATACAACATCCCCACGCAGCGCCAATGAATCGATCAGAAAGAACTCTGTTATCGACGATTTTCTGCCCTGGATGCGGTCAAGTAGAAGGAGCTGGCACTGGGGTGCCCCGGTCCAGACATGAACAAAGAAAGAAAGAAAGAAAAACTTTATTTGAAATCAAACAAAGATAAACAAAAAACTCGAAATATTACAATAAAAAATAAAATGGATTTTTGTGAAGTCTAATTAGGTCCCTATTTCTGCTAACTGCTGCTGTACCAAATGACAGCAGCGCTGATTTTCAAATAGAGCCCAATATTCACTTCACGGATGGTCATACATTACTAAAAGCTAAAAATAAAAAAATTAAAAACAACCATTCTGAGAAATGAATGGAAAAGGATTCAGTATAAAAGAGGTATTATTTGGAACTAATAACACGTAACATATCATACACATTTAAATGTACGTACATATACATTATAAAGTGCTCAACAGCTCAACATCATATAGTATATTATCTAATCTTAGTAAACTAAAAAAAAACTGAATTTAATTGTAAAGACTTTACGATTTAGCAACCATAAACAAAAAGAAACAAAACAGTGAGTAAACTGAAAAATTAGTGACGGAATTAAAAAAAAAACAGTTAATCTTATCCATAAATTTTTCCAGCGTTGATTAGAGCACCCCTTTATATTGTGCAAGTAAAACAAAAAAAAATAAAGTGAACAAAAATAATTTTAAAATTACGAGGAATTATGGTCTTGTTTTAAAATTGCTGATAGTTTTTTTTTAAATGTTCCTATAGTTTTAAGCTATTGCATAGCTTCCATCGCGGGCCTTGAGCGCGGGGACCGAATCCATAAATTTATTCCGTAACGAAAAAACCTCACGCTCCCCCCCTCCGACGGGCACGGAGGTGTGGCTTGAAGGCTGTGCATTGTCTAACGTCGTTTCTTTTCGGCAATCTTCGACACGGTGTTTGTGTGCGTGCAACTAGACGTATTGTACGACTCTACGAAGCTCGCACGAATCGAGACGAGCTGCTCCGAAATCGGACGAATACATAAGCAGCTGTTTATGAGAAAGTATATAGGCGTATAGGTATTTATGTACAACAGTGAATAGCTGTACTTGTAATGCCGGCTGTACCCGCTCGTCGAGACACCACGAGACATGCCTAGAGGTGAGCATTATTTAACATAATCGGTTTCAAAAACTGCTTACGAGCTTGATAATCGCATACCCAGTTTCGTGGACAAAATGTAATGATTATTTTACGTACGCAGTTGACACACACCACGACCGGCGCTCGCGTAAGCGTTTCGTTTTGAACAGATTATTATTAAGATGAATATAGGTAGGTACGTAACACGATATACGACTCGCACAACGAGAGTAAAGAGTCCCTTCGGGATAGTTAATGGCTTACACGCAAGATGTGGATCATAAAAATTATGTGATGTGATGGACAATAATACTTAGGCACTTACATATTTTGTGACTATAAAATTGTACAAAAGTACTAATATTGACGATGTCACGCGCATATTATAATTATAACACCTATAAAATGTTATATATTCGTAATCATAATATAACACAGTTAAACTAATGTTATAATACCTATAACCTGACCCGTAAACCAAGCCATGCTCACTTTGGATCGCGCAATACCAACCTTCCGTCCGCCAAACCGTGATCTAATTCGATCAGAATTATGTAAACATGTCTACCTATGAAAAAACTATTTTTTCGTTTTAAACAAAACCAAAGACACTATGCAATAGATATTAGTATCAAAGACAAAGATATGCTCTTTTATTTTAAACCATAACCTGGCAATGTTTCTTAGAAAAAAAAAAGAAATCACTCTGAACTTCCGGCGTTCCACGTGTCACTTTGATGAAGGTGCTCCGTCTTTTTTATAGAATTTTATATTTGTGTCTGGACTAAAAACGAAAGTATTATACTTTTTACATTTCTTGTAATATAGTAAACACGTAGATATATAATTTGTGGTATAAAAAGTGAAAAGTAAATTGCCAAAAGTACTTCAAACTTCGGAAGGCCTAGTTTGGAGGTTGGTTCATAAATGTGTTATTTATCAAATTCTCATGTATTTTTAGTGTAAAATGTAAGTAAAAATAGTTTTCTTACATATTTCAAATTACTTGACGTTGTATTTATTTAAAATTCACACGAAGATATTTTTGAAATATTGTTCGAAATGTCATACAGATAAAATAAAATTATTTTTTTTAATTTTTTAATATTTTAATATTTTGGTATGAGTAACGAATGGAAACACATAAAACATAAAAATATACATATTTCCAAACAATTTGATATAAATTTCTCCAAAAACAAAAGTGTAGAATTCAAATTAGTAGTAATTTTGTCACTAAAATTGAAGTATATACTACTACTATGCTATACAGGGTAATTTACGTATTTTATTACAATTTCTAGCAACCAAAAATAATTTTATTCGATAGTTTATACATTCAACAAGAATTCCTGTAAGTTTTATCCATAAATATTGTCTCAAAGTGAAAATATAGCAAAATTTGCAATATAGCAAAAAATTTTCTACTAACAAATTTTCCCGCCAAAAAGGTCCCGAGTGAACGGGAGTATAACATGTCGCGCGCTGTCAGAGCGAAGAACGAATTACGAAAATATTAACATATTATAGGTAGGTATTATAATATTAGTTTAACTGTGTTATGTTATGATTACGAATACGTAACAGGTTATATGTATTATAACATTGCGCGACATTGTCATTATTAGTACCTTTGTACAATTTTATACAGTCACAAAATATGTAAGTATTTAAGCATTATTGTCCATCACATCACATAATTTTTATGATCCACATAATACACAAAAATTTACTTAATACAAAAAATATTTATTATTTATTTACACCAATTATATGTCTGTTTATGTACACTAAATATTTATATACACTTTAAATGTTTATTCACAAAAAAAACTATACATGTTATAATATTTATAAAAAAAAAATTAAGAACAATGTTAAATAACGCTCGCCTCTAGGCCTGTCTCGAGGTGTCTCGACGAGCGTGTACAGCCGGCATAAAATTTGTGTATAAAGTGTTTTGAATATGAATGAACAAAGTGCATTTATTATTTATTTATTTAATAAAAGAAAAAAAATTGTTTTCTTATCGGTCACCACGCTCAAAAAGTGTAACTTGAATTAATATCAAAGAAAAAGAAATACTGCATAAATAAAATAAATAAATAATTATAATTGCATAAGTTGATACAAAATGCTATGCAATAGCTTTACCGCGGCAGTCCCCGAGTGCCACACGTCTTTTTTAAAGCACGCATTGGTGGAGGCAGATCGTTCCAGCAGCGAGAAGCTGCGTACCTGATGGACCCTCTAAATGCCATTGTTCTATGTTTTGGAATAACAAAGACGTTAGAACATTTACGCTTAGGATATTTTGTCTGTTCGCTGACCCACACTAATTTCTCATATAAGTAACGAGGTGTTTTTGAAAAAATTATTCCAAATAATAAGGTAGCAAGGTGTAACCTTCGACGCGACGACATTTGAACAATACTCCATGTGAGACCGAACTTGTACTTTGTAAAGTTGTAAGCGATGTGCCGGAATGAAATACTGTCTTGCTCTGCTGAGCACGCCAAGCTTTTTAGAGGCTAATTTGGCCTTCCCTCCCAGGAACCACGAAACTACACACTATTCGATACGTCGACGCCGAGGATTACGATGCTAGCTGAGACAGCAGAGGGAATGCATTCAAACTGAGGAGATACAACAAAGAGGTTTCAGCGATTAATGCGCAAACTTGTGTCTTCTGGGGATTGAACTGGACTATTTGGTCGCCCCCAATTCTAGGCTTTGTTAAGCAAAGTGACTTGGGACACAAGCTTGTCCCAGTACTCGGTGGCCATTTCCCGGGAAATATTGGTTCGGCTGGTGTATAAGGCATCACCAGTGCTGTCGTCTGCATAACAATGAATGCTACTAGTTTGCAACATATCATTGATACGCCAAAGAAACAATAATTGGTGATAGCACGCAGCCTTGTAAAACACCAGCGTTAATGGGTTTGTAATCAGAGAATGCACCGTCTACTACGACCTTGATGCTCCGATTAGCAAGAAAACTAGTGACCCAATCACGCAATTCATCGAGACGGCCTTCCGCCTTGGACTCTACTGCCCCCGCCTATCTATGAAGACCAGAAGATCACCAGCTGATCAACCACGACAGAAACTGTATTGGCAGTTACTGATCAGCTGGTGATCCTTAAGGTAACTCTTGAGCTGGCAGTTTACAATAGACTCTATTATTTTGGAGAATAAGGAGGTGATGGCGATATGCTTGGACGGGTGTGAGCGGTTGCCTTTTTTAGGGATCGGTGGACTAAAAGCTGTATTCCGAGAATTCGGGACTACGTCTTGGGAGTGGGAGTACCGGAAAAGACTCGTTAAAACGGGTGCCAACTACGGCGCACACATCTTCAGCACAATGGGTGGGACTTAATCAGGCCCGCTCAACTTGCTGACGTCCAGGGAGAAGAGTGCTTTGCGAACCGAGCACTGTGTAATCCGCACATCCGGCATAGAGCACTCACACCGCAGGATGGCCGGCGGTGTGTTCCTCCATCGTCGAGAGTCAATTTAGAAACAAAGAGAGAGAGCCTAACAGATCGACTTTCTCCTTTGCGACATGGGTCTGTAAGTCGTCCTCTCTGAGCAGAGATGGAAAAGATGACTGACAGAAGTTCCTTTGGATAGCCTTGGAGAGAGACCAGAATGCACGGGTTCCCGAAGAAGGGCAAACTAGCTTCTCACCAATTCTGCCGATGTGCTCAGACCTTGCCTTGGCTATGACTCTTTTAAAGGATTTGGAGGCGGAATTATACTTCTTTTTAAGAGTGCTGGTGTTTACATCCCAATACGTTGAATGTCAGCCCAGGCCCGGTAGCACTACTGCTTATAACGTGATGCTATTTTACAGGAGCGACCAAAACCATGGCTCGAGTCTGTCTCCGATATGCACCATTGAAGTACCACCTCAGCCACAGAATCAGCAACAACGCTAGAAAAGTCCAGCAAGAAGGAACTGCCCCCAAAGGTAGGATGCAATGGGCTGGTCAAATAAGTTGAACAACCGACCACCGATGGGGTAGAAAACTTTTTGATTGGCAGCCTCGTACCAACAAGTGCGGAGATTACTGACCCTTATACTAGATATAGTAACCAACTAATGTAACACGCAGACAGACGATATATACTGAGCCGTAATTTGTGGCAATCTGTGAGGGAGAGCTATGTTCGGCAGAGGACTTGTGAAGGGCTGTAGTGATAGTAAAGTGTTAAAATGTCTACTTTTCCTACGTGTTTATAATCAATTAAAATTCGTACAATATTCGGAAATTTATCTGACAACTCTTATTACTATCGAGTACCATAATGTTTTAAATTAATACCTTCGGGCAGTATTTAAAAGCTAAGTCTACTTGGAGTGAGAACGTAAAGAAATATAAATCCGCGAGAAGAGCTCAGGTTATAAATTTTCCATCACTGTTATATTTTACATGCAATATTTTACAATATAAGAACTACATATTCAAAAGCTTTTTCGACTCCCTTTTGCTTTTAAAAAGACTGTAGCAAACAGCTTAAGTTGTGATGAATGAAACAAAATTAATAAAACCTCTGGTAGGGAGTTTTTGATTGGAAAAGTTTAGTAATAATTTGTGTTTTTGTTCTTATGATTATATTTGCGAGAAGAAGGACCGTGAAATGTACATTTTGATTGGATACCGTTGCTATTAAATTGAGAAATCTTAGGATATAATTCTTAGTGATTTTAGATTAGTTAAAATCGTGCAAATATTGCTACATACAACTTACCGGCCCTATTATTCCGGATTATTTACATTTAAATGTTAAGCTTTAATAAAAAAATAGAATGATCAGATTCAGAAAATGGCTAAAAACTTACTGAAGATTTTCCGCCTATTTCTTTGGTATATTGCACTCTTAAAAATGTTGTGATGTTTCCGCGTCAGGTACTGCTTACTCGTATTACTTTTATTTTCTTGTCTTATATGTATTTTATCCATTAAAAAGTGCCATCTTTGAACCAAATAAAATATGTAACTGATAAAATCGGACATAGGATTGGAAATTAAGTCCAAACCCCAAAACTAAGGTCCAGTAAAAATGACTTCCGGGTCGGGATAGTCCCTGTATATCTGTATCTCTATCTAAATTTTCTCTAATCCTTTTGCATTAACTCTATGCTCGAATTCAAGTGTTCACAGTGGTCGCGGCAGCTTTGCTGTTGCACGTATGGGCCGGCTACCACGTCCTCACAGAATACTGGCGTGAAGTGGAAGCTCTGCTTCCGCGTTTCGTCTGGTGGATGCAGGTGGCCGGTAGCGGAATTAAATGATGATAGACTACCCCAGGAGGGTATCAGCACCCCTGGAGAATCATCCACGACCATGTTTCTCCACTCCTCAACGTGGGTGCTCAGGCTGCCCCGTTTATTCTGGGGGAGGGGGCAAAATTCCGCTCAAGACTACATCTGCTCGGGGCAAACGGAGCAACAAGACCAAGGCGAACCCTGCCACGCTATCCGTGAATTTCTGCAATATCAGGGGAATTCACTCTAACCTAAACGCCGTCCATTACCATCTCGAGACGGTGAGGCCGGCTCTGCTCCTTCTGAACGAGACGCAGGTGTCCTCTCCGGCAGATGTCTCGTATCTATCCTACCCGGGGTAGAAACTGGAACACTCCTTTGTGTCTCGGGCTGGAGTTTGCGTTTACGTCAGAGAGGACATCTGTTCTCGACGCCTCGACGCCCCGTCTTGAAGGTTCAGACCTGTCCATCCTTTGGCTACGAGTAGACACTTTAGGGTATGGAACTTTTAATTCCTTCCTATGTGGTGCCCATTGGAGACAAATCCGAGCCATGGTTTGGTCGCTCATGTAAAATAGCATCATGTTTTAAGCGGGACTTTTACCAAGCCTGAGCTGAGGCATCAACGTCCCGGGATGTAAACACCAGCGCTCTAAAAAAGATGTATAATTCCGCCTCTATGTCCTTCAATTTTTGACAGACCTGTTGGTCTAGTGGTTAGTGACTCTGACTGCTATGCCGGAGGTCGTGGGTTCGATTCCCACCCAGGACGAATGTTTGTGTGATGAGCACGATCATTTGTTCTGTGTCTGGGTGTAATTTATCTATAATATTTATGTATTTAGAAATATATAAGCATGTTTATCAGTTGTCTAGTACCCATAACACAAGCTCTGCTTAGCTTGGGACTAGATGGCTTTGTGTGATAGTTGTGGAATATTATTATTATTAATATTATTATAAAAGAGTCATTTCCAAGGCAAAGCCAGAGCACATAGGCAGAATTGGCGAGAAACTAGTTTACCTTCCTTCTGGAACCCGTGCATTCTGGTCTCTCGCCAAGGCTGTCCAGTGGAATTTCTGTCAGCCATCTCTTCCATCTCTGCACAGGGAGGACGACTCACTGGACTTTGCATACCGCAAAGGAGAAAGCCGATCTGCTAGGCTCTTTCTTTGCATCCAACTCGACTTTCGATGATGGGGGAAGTGCACCGACGACCATCCCGCGGTGTGAGTGCTCCATGCTGGAAGTGCAGTTTACAGAGCGCTCGGTTCGCAAAGCATTCCTCTCTCTGGACATCTACAAGTCAAGTGGGCCTGACGGAATCCGCCAATTGTGCTGAGGACGTATGCTCCAGAGTTGGCATCTGTTTTAACGCGTCTTTTCCAGTACTCCTACTCCCTAGGCATAGTCTCAAAATCATAAAGGATGGCTTTCGTCCACTCGATCCCTAAAAAAGGCGACCGCTCAGACCCGTTCAACTACCGGCCAATCGCCATCACCTCCTTGTTCTCCAAAATAATGGAGTCTATTGTTAACTGCCAGCTCATGAGGTACCTTGAGGATCACCAGCCGATTAGTGACCGCCAATACGGTTTTCGTGGTGGTCGATCAGCTGGTGATCTTCTGGTCTACCTAACTCATAGATGGGCGGAGGCAGTAGACTCCAAGGGAGAGGCATTGGCCGTTAGTTTGGACATTGCGAAGGCCTTCGATCGGGTTGGCACAAATCGCTTCTTTCAAAGCTCCCTTCGTATGGGCTTCCCAAGAAATTGTGCGATTGGATCACCAGCTTTCTTGCAGCTCGGTCGTTGTAAACAGTGCAAGCTCCGATAACAAGCCTATTAATGCTGGTGTTCCACAAGGCTGCGTGCTATCGCCAACGCCTTTTCTTCTGCATATCATTGATATGTTGCAAACCCATAACATTCATTGCTATGCAGATGACAGCACTGGTGATGCTCTGTACACCGGCCGTGCCAATATTTCTCGGGAAAACCTCTCCGGGTACGGGGACAAACTTGTGTCTGAAGTTGAGTCTTTGCTGAACAGAGTCTCATATTGGGGGCGACTAAATCTAGTCCAGTTTAACCCCCAGAAGACACAAGTTTGAGCGTTAACCGCTAAAAAGAACCCCTTTGTCGTATCTCCCCAGTTTCAAGGCACTCCCCTTGTTGCCTCAGCCAGTATCGGAATCCTCAGCGTCGACATATCGAGTGACGTGCAGTTTCGTGATCACTTGGAAGAGAAGGCCAAATTGGGCTCTAAAAAGCTTGGCGTGCTCAGCAGAGCTGGACAGTATTTCATACCGGCACACCGCCTGCAACTTTACAAGGCGCAGGTTCGGCCGCACATGGAATACTGTTCCCATCTCTGGGCTGGGGCTCCCCAGTACCAGCTCCTTTCACTTGACCGCATCCAGCGCAGAGCGGCTCGAATCGTCGACGACTGAGTGCTTTCCGATCGGCTCGATTCACAGGCGCTGCGAAGAGATATTGCACCTCTTTGCATTTTCTTTCGCATATACCGTGGGGAGTGGAATTGTTCGGATTAATCCCAGCCGCCAAATTTCGTGAACGCACTACGCGGCAAACGTCCCGATACCATCCACACAATATGGATGCTTGGCGGTCCACCACTGTACGTTTCAAAAGGAGTTTTCTTCCGCGTACAACCTCTCTCTGGAATAGTTTACCACCTTCGATTTTTCCGGACCGATACGACCTGGGAACCTTCAAGAAAAGAGCTTACTCCTTTCTAAAGGGCCGGCAACGCACCTGCAATTCCCCTGGTGTTGCGGTTGATCATGGGCGGCGGTAGTCACTTAACATCAGGTGAGCCGTATGCTCGTTTGCCCCCTCTTCTATAAAAAAACAAGTTATTCTGAGCCAAAATCCCACAAGTTGGTGATAAGAAGCAGCATAATCAGGTATCATGGCAGTGCGCTCACTAACTCGACGGTACAGCGTGTTAAATTCAAACAACTCACAAGAAATTCTTTTCAAGCATATTAATAAAATTAGATGTTTTCATTTAAAATCTATCAACACTTGTTGCTGTATTAAGATGTGTGAGAAAAACACATATTAACTCCTTTACACTATCAGGGAAAAGATAAAACCATACAATGTGACATTTAAAATGATATAATAGCAAGTCTTAGGTAGCTAATTTTAACAGAAGTTTTTGTCGAGTCAGAATTAAAAGATTTATATATATATATATATATATATATATATATATATATATATATATATATATATATATATATATATATATATATATATATATATATATATATAGAATATAGAAATATTAATTAAGGTAAAAGTTTCGAAACTTTGGAATTAAAGTGGACATACTTTGGACATTTATTTTATTTCTCATATCAAATTCTAATCGATATGCATTTTGCAGCTTAATAGAATTACGTGAGAAGAATACATGGTTTTTAATGATTGAATTTTTTCGTAGTTTGGCTACGTAAGAAACACTTTATATTTTATTATTGTGAGGTGATCCAATTGACATAAGATGTAATTCGAGTTTTGACTATCTATCTAGTATCTAGATGTTTGTTCATGGAATGGTTGTCCATTCCAGTGTCTGTACGAAGCAATACTAACCTAGTAATATATAAAATAACACTTATTAAAAGATAAGAAACATCGATAAATACTTATCATAATGTTGTTAACATTTTGATAATGGACCTAAGCCTCTACCATATTAGGAATAATTCTTTGTTTTTAAAAACAGTTTTTAAAGCGTGCACTCGTTTTGGCCTTAACTCTTTTATTACGTTTGTAGAGCTTAACTACAACTATCAGCTGTATCCAGACTTTAACAAATATCTGTCGGTGAGTTTGACGGGGTTAAAAACCATGATCCGCAGAATACCAGCGAAAAATGGCATCATAATATTGCTGTTCCTATGATGAGTGACGTAAATCTGGTACCCGTTATTAGTAACGGGATATTCGATCTATATCCTAATATTTAATATTAATCCCTCAGTTTATGACCTAAAAACGTTGAAGAAAGTGAAGGGCGTGTGACATAGCATCATATTCAGCGTTCTTTTTGAATGACCACTACATAGGCCACGTAATACATCTGGTAATTCATCTAATCCGGCTGCACAGGCTTACATGTCCAGCTTCCGACATTTGTTGGATGATGAAGAAAAGAAGAATACGTGTATATTGCTCACTTTTACCAACCTAACGAACGTTTTCTACTGAAGCCTTTTTCTGCGCTTTATTCCAGTGATAAATGTCCATATGCGTGATATTAGACTACAGAAAAACTATTTGGAATCTTTGTAACATTCTTACTTCAACTTTGTTATCATTCTTATTTGAATTAAGTGTAAAATATTATGGATTTTTGTTCGTTCGTTATGGGCGGAAGGGATAAACCGTGGGCAACCAAGGTCCAACTGGCAATCAAGCCGTAAGCTTATATATTCACGCTATGAATTATAAAAGGCATGTACAACTTACCTGCACATACTACGCTAATTTCAATGAAATTTAGATAAATAACCTATACTTGACACGATATAAAGCTCACATTTGACTTATAATTATATCCATAAAGTTAGTTATTTCTTACTACTTAGTGTACAGACTTGTTAAGCAACAAAATCTAGTAATAACTTTACCAAAGCCAGTCCTAATCTAAATATCTGAATACTGAGTATTAATTAAAAACAAGGGAAAATCCATTCTGATATTTGTGCTTAAAATAGCACTTTCGGAGCCGTTCTGGAAAACATACAATCACAAGCAGTACCAGTTGCACAGGAAGCCCAAAGTCGACATACCACAGTAGAGCTTAGACCCTATAAATAAAAGAAACCAGAAAATCCAACCTTCATTAATCAGATTAAGTCTTTTATTTGATATTCGTTCAACCACCGAAATTCATACTTTCTTTGCTTCTGCGGCTCTCCAATTGATTCTCCGGTAAAGCTTTGACTCTGGCTTCGCTTATTCTTAAATAACCAGCAACATAATGTATACATATATATATATATATATATATATATATATATATATATATATATATATATTTGGATATATGTTTATGTATTTATGTGTATACAGTGTATGTATGTATGTATATATATTCTATTATATATTATTTATGTATATATATAAATATATGTATGTATATAATATCTATGTATTGTTTATTACATATATTATTATTTCTTTTATCCTCTCTATTTGATTATTGCTGCACCGCCTCCATAATGTCTATCTCTGTTTAGCCTAATGGTTGACTGGGAGAGAATGCCCTATGGCATTAAGTCCGCCATATTATGTACTTTTTTTGTGCATTAAAGTGTAAATAAATAAATAAATAAATAATGTGGTATTTAGTCCGGCAAAGTAAATATTTCTAGATTGATCTGTCTGTGGTTTATTTAGTCAAATTTTCATACTTATATACTTCTTAAACGTCGTTCAACCACCTGAGCTTGGGTTTTTTGCTTCTGAAGCCCTCCGGTTAACTCTCCAGTACTTGGACACTCAGGCTTCGTTTATTTTAACCCTTACATAAGGCTTCGATGACGATAATGAGTATTAAATTATTTTAATGGAAGAGGCTTATTTTATGTGAATAGTGATTTCTATAGCTCAAAACATTGAGCGGATCATCACCAAAATTATATTTTATTACAGAGCCACCGAAGTCACCGTGACAGCCACTTTGACCACCTGCACCGCTGCTACAAATGTTTGTGGGGTAGTACTACTGTCAAAAAACGGGAGCACATGCCGGCACATCGCTTACAATTTTACAAAGGGCAAGATCGGCCTCACACGGAATACTGTTCCCATCTCTGGGATGGGGCACCCCAGAGCTGGCTCCTTCCACTTGACCGCATCCAGCGCAGAACAGTTCAAATTGTCGACGACCGAGTTCTTTCTGATCGGCTCGATTCACTGGCGCTTCGTAGGGACGTTGCATCCCTTTTCGTTTTCTATCGCATCTACTACGGGGAGTGTTCTGAAGAATTGGTTGGATTAGTTCGAATCGCCAAATTTCGCGAACACAGATCGCGTTAAAATTCACGATACCATCCTCACCATCTGGATGCCTGCTGGTACATCACTATGCGTTTTACTAAGATATTTCTTCCTCTCTTGGAACTTCTCTGTGGAATTGTTTATCACCGGCGATTTTTCCGGACCGATACAACTTAGGGATCTTCAAGAAAAGAGCTTACTCCTTTCTAAAAGGCCTGCAACGCTCCTGCAATTCCCCTAGCGTTGCGGTTGCTATTGGATGGCGGTAGTTTCTTACCATCAGGTGAGCCTCATGCTTGTATGCCTCACTTCTATAAAAAGCACAGTCATCATAACTTAAGATAGAAGATTCACAGACATCAAGCGGTGATTAGAAGTAATACCGGAATCCGAATTTTTTACAATATTTAACGCTTTACACACAAACGTTCAAATTTTTTTGGATTTTCTTTAATAAGCATATTAAGTCATCACATGTTCCATTCCATAAGTAAACAAACCTCATCTTTCATTTTCCTTCCTTCATTCCCCTTGCGCACATCAACAAAGAACAATGAATATTCTGCTGTAAGTAGAATCTAAACTATGCCCAAATTTTTCTTTTCTTCTTTCTCTTCGCACAAATCTTTCTTCTTTCTTTAAAATTCCTTAAAAGTTCACTGCTTAATACGCACATATGCACCTAATACCATACTGTTGGTAATATAAATGATTTTAGTGTATTAATTTAAAAAAGTTTAAATGATAGTGTACGTGAGTGCGTGTTCTCACATTAAGGTGAGCATAGTTTTGTCTTGGTTTATGCGCCACTTGAAATGTACGCAGAGTCTCGTGTTTCTTCCTACGTTGATTTGAATTAAAAAAAACTATTTTGATCAACGGTTGTTATTCTTCGAGCTATATGGCCAGTCCCTTGCCACTTCATCTTACTGGCCCGTACTGTTTCTATTATAATATATCCTGCGTACAATACGTCCAGACCGCCTTACTGATCCTACTTGCATATATTATGGGCAAAGGTTTTAAATCTTAGCTAACTTTAGTAGCCTTTAATTAGAATAATTTTCATTTATTATAATTCGAGTACGAGTGGGAACCGTGGTAGCTCAGATGGTTAACGCTCGCTGTAAATATAACAGAACGCGAGTAACCCGGGTTCGATCCCCACCAGCGCCAATAAAATTGTTAATTGCAATTTTAAGTGCTGATTTAACACGTGCTCGTCAGTGAAGGAAAACATCGTGAGGAAACCTGCATGTCTGAAGAATAAGAAAAAAAATTATTTCGAAGACATGTGAAGATCGCCAACACGCATTGGGGCAGCGTGGTGGACACTTCCTTGCCCTAAAACCCTCTCAGAAATGAGGTGAGGCTTGTGCCCAGCAGTGGGTCGTATATAGGCTGTAACTTTAGTTTTACTTTTTATAATTCGCATGACACACAATCAGGAGGCCTATATTCAGCAGTGGACTATTAACAGACTTTGTGAATGAATAAGTGAACGTACTTACCCAGTCGCTTTCCTAAACAGAAAGGGATTTATAGTATATCCTGTGTAATAAACAAATTAAGAATGGTTGTGTTTTTATTTAAAAATAACATCGAATAAAAAGCATTCCTATAAAACTTAAAATATAATAACAAATTAAACAAATCGTTTTTATCTTTTTTATAGTAATTAATTAGATGTTACCTATTTTATATCATATTATCTACATTGATTTAATAAATCTTATCTTATCATCAGCGGTATATCTAAATCCAGAAGCAAGTCCGGCAAAGTTATCCAAAATATCTGTGCCGATAGGAAGAATGATGTGTTAGATTGCACCTACAATCATAATTTGGTACATCGATATTATACTGTGTTTAATTAACATAGCTTAACAAAAAATTATGAGGTGACAATTAGACTTTTAATAAAAAGCACGAACTGACTTCAATACTAAAAAAATCCTACATAAATAGCTACTGAAGCCGATGCCAAGAGATGGTGTATTGAAGACTTAAAGCCACTATTTAAGAAGTTATTCCGTAGAACTTATTATACGTTGAGATCAATTTATACTTCATATTAAAACTATATCATTTAAGTCTTTTGTTAGTATAAAGCACATCACAAGTTCAAGGTGAAATTTCGTCGAAAAACTTCATCCCCAACTTGTCCACTCTTCGGGACAGAATTTTTTTCTCAAATTGATATGATTGTTAATAGTTTAGCCTAATTAACAACAAAATATTCACTTAAATTCGCTTAGCACCTTCTGAGATGAGAGCATCGGGAAACATACATAAAAAACATGCGTGTTAGATATAGAAACCTCTCGTTTTTGAAGTCGGTTAAAAAGACAATGTGAGTGCAGTGAAAATGAAAGTACTTAAGATCGGGATGTGTTGAAAGTAATGTTAGGGGTCAATGGTTAGATCTGTTCGACGTTGAATGCTAATCAAATAAACTAGCACCGCACAAATTAGAACAGTATTCCATGCAAGATTGCCTTACATTTTGTAAAGTTGCAAGCGTTTGACTGGCATAAGTATCATCTTCTAAGTAGTGTGTATCTTCTGAGTAAGCTAAGTTTTACATGTCATTTGACCTTTTCTTCCATTTGACCGAAGAAAGTACGTCACTAGTATTGATCGTTTTTTTTTCTGCAAGAGGAGGCAAACGAACATGCAGTTAGCGGTAACCCATGCACATCTGCAACACCACGGTTATTATAGTATATTAGCTGCCTATTAGAAAGCAATAGGTAGGTAGTAGTCCCTAAGTCGTACGGGTCCGTAGACACCACCGCCCACAGTAAATTCCACAGTGTTGACGTGCGAGACCGAAAATTCTGCGTAAATCACACAGTAGTAGACCGCAAACCATCAGACGATGAGGATGGAATTTCGAGTTGAGTCGCAATGTGTGCACCATGTTCGAAATTGGATGCAGTGACTCTTCGCAAGAGCATTTGATCAAGCCAATCGGGAAGAACTTGACCGTCGACGATTCGGGCCACTTTCCGTTGAATACGGAACGTGCTGGTTTGCCAGCACAGAAGATGAAACAGCCGGAAAGGACCACACCGAAAAAATTGTTGAAAAATTGATGCAAAATAAATTGGACGTTGGCCACTCTACCTATATGGATAATTTTTATAATTCATATACCTTAGCTTTTGGGTCAACTTACTTATTGTACTGGCTGGCTTATATATATATATATATATATATATATATATATATATATATATATATATATATATATATATATATATATATATATATATATATATATATATATATATTATAGGTTAGGGTGACAAACGAGCACACAGTCCACCTGATGGTTAGTGGTTGCTGTGGCCCATAGATATCTACATCTATCCTCGATTACGAATCAAAATGCAGATGCGTTGTCACCCGTGAGGACTAAGATGGAATGCCTCGTTTCCAGTAAAAAGGGTCTCCGGTTCTCTACACTCACCATACGAAAAACAGCAGCATTAAGCTACTATTTCACGCTGGTATTCTGTGAGAGCGTGGTCCTTCCCCGGTCGAGCCGACCCATTCGTGCTACAACTATACTACTAATATAACTGCAGCATGGCTCTACCACGTATAAAATGGCTCTAAAATATTTAGAAGATTTTTTTATGTTGCATGTTTCTTCGATATTTTTTTTTGTGTTGTATAATTCAAATAAAAATTATTGATACTAAAAATATTTAATTTTATTACATTTGAACTCATAATTGCACAAAAGTGCTAAGGTATCCCAAACCTCGACGTCGCGTGATGGGGCCCCTAAGGATAAATGTACACTCCACATGGCCCATCACGCGACGTCGAGTGATATATAACTATATTATGTAAAATATTAAATATATGTACTAAAACCATAAACACACCCGCAAATAGTACTTGCTGTACATAAGAGTTATTTCATTAAAAAAAAAGTTTTGGGCCACCAGCAGAAAACTCCAATTTTAGCTTTGGCAATGAACGTGTTAAAAGTGTTCTTGATCGTACCTTGATCCTCAGACGTGACAACGTGACAATTTGAATTTTTATTTTTAATCGACAATAAATGTCCAGGCTCAACACAATCCTAGTAATCATCCTAGTAGTCACTAGGATGATTACTGCAACCTATGGACACCTTCACACAACTTCAAAGAACGAAGATGCTGGACAAATCTGTAATGACAGATGGAACCTCCTGTTCCTTCTCCAGTCAAGCCACACCACGACATAGCTTCAGCGTGGCTTTACCACCTGTGGGCTAGGGTGGTGTAAGTTTGCGCAATTTCAAATGATTCGGTCATATAAATAAAATATACAAATTAATCACAGGTTTCATTATTATTAATAAATTGGAACTTATTTGGAAATAACTTTTAATAATAATTATTGAGCAATCGTGATCACTTTTTACTTAATTAACAAAAAAACAGAAGTCGAGACTTGCTTTACACAACCCGGTATGTAAAATTGCGCATCACTTTTGCGTGGTCTTCCTGACATTCTACAACAAAGCGAAGCGCTGTTGAAAGCTAATGAAAATAAACAATATTTATTTAAGTTTTCATCCAAATTTTAAATCATATAAATGAATATCTCTTTACGTAGTGGCGTGTATGTCTGCGCGCGCAATATTATCCACCCTAAGACGGCAAATCGTTCCTACATTATAAGAGGACCATGTACAGCCATGAACTATTACAGTCTTACAAATAATAAGAAGAAGAGAAAATCTTTTATCGTTAAATTTATAATTTTTTTTTGTTGAGATAGTCTTACCAAGAACTAAACTGTATGGTTTTTTTTTTCAATGCAACCTCGTAATAATTCGTTCGTCGTTTTATTTAATAAAGTGTATTTATTCAATTCACAAAACGTTGTATAGTTTAGAATGGAGGACAATTTGCAAAATTGTTCTTAGTACCTAGGAAGAGACCGATATGATGTAGAATAAAATCTATTTAAGCTTTTATAGGCGTTGGCAGTGCCAAAATCTTGATTCGTCATCAGAACAGCTCAGATGTAACATGATTCCGCATTTTCATTTAATATTAATATGTATAAAAAACAGTAACAGATATTAAAACAGTTTATTAACAGCCAAATTTTATTGAGCGAGGATCCATGATACATATGACGTAACTCGAGCGAAAGCAGCAGGATAACCAACGGTGCAACCATCTATATGACCGAATGATGTAACGCCGACCTATAGAATAAACAATTATTATTAAATTATTTTAATAATTATGATATTAAAATTCCTGTAATTCCTGTGTCACATGCACCTTCAGATGGGTTCGAATTCCAATAGCAAAAGACTAAATAATATTCGAATAAAACAAAAATTGTAGCCATAGTAGAAATTGTTGTAGAAGGATTGGGTATAATAAAATAAACTTGAACTGTATTGTAGACATATTATTTTTAAACCTTACCAAAATTCTTCTGCCATTACTTGTGACAGCTAGAGGACCTCCGGAATCACCCTGGCATGTTGATTGACCACCGGCACCGCTAGTGCAAATATTAGTATTGTGATACCATGAACCGTATATACTTGTGCACTGAGAGTCAGCTATGATGGGTAGATTGACGGAGCTCAAACGTTGATCGGAACCAATATTGCCATCTACAAAAAAAAATATTAACTAAACATTAAAATAGTAACTAAAATATTCCATTCAAAATTCCACGTTCCTCTTTTCAATCATTAAATCATCTCCTTGTTCTTTATAAGCTTTTTTAACCTACTATTTAATTAAAGGCCCTTTTAAGAATGTACCTAATATATATCCACGCATAACTTTAAAAATGCCTATATTTAGGTTTTCGTTTAAAGTCCATTATTACCTTTGAAGTCTAGTATTACCTTGCCCTATATCTCTCTCCGGAACACAGAAAATTTTATAAATCTCGGCGTTATTTGTTTGTCTATTTTTCAGGATCCTAACGTCTGTCCTCAGGATGTGTACATTAAAAGTCCACTTCAAGTTATTGAAGGAAGCAACGATATAAAAAAGGTTTTATATCGCTGCTCACTGAAGAATAGTTGTCACGCTTGACGGACGGATTAACAATTTTAGCTTTTATAATAGAGTTGTCATCAGATAGACGGTTCTACAAATTGCCTTAGGCTAATCTTTTCTATGAGGTAAGTTATTAGGGAGACTTAAGTTTAGTAATGGACTTTTGATAGGATAAATGGAACCAAAATAACATAGGAACGAAAAACGGATAAAACAGCTTTGTTTTCTAGTGTTAGTTCCATCAAAACCTACTGCCTTATTACCTTTTTGAAAGAACTATTTTATCGGACCAAAACATGGAAATAATAAAAGATAATGGTCGGAAATTCAGTATAGTGGCGACGTAAGTGAATCTGCTGTCTCATATTATTGTTGTAAAGTCGTAATAGACGACTGGAGGAAATGAAACAGGAGATGGTCAGTATCTTTCTGAATATAACTGAAAATCGTAAAAACCTGCGGTTACCAACATAATTGCCGTTATGGCAACAACGAATATGGAAAATATTCACTCTATGAGGCAGTTTATGAAGGACGCCTTTGTTCAGTACATACTTTTGATAAAGCTAAAATAAATGATGAATGAAAAATTATAACTAGTCGTTCACTTCAAGAATGCCGTTACCTCCCGCCGCGCCCCCTCATTCCGCGCCTCAAGCGTCGCCCATTTAGTACCGATAGCAACGTCGAAGTGTACTTACGTCCGTTTTTTATGCTCCCGTACGTTCTCTAGTTTGTTACTGTTTTTGCTGTTGTTTTTGTTACTGTTGATTTTTTGTTTTTGTTTCTGTTGATATTCGTTAATTTGTTCTGTTACAATGAGTAAAAGAGGAAAGGTCTTGCACAGTGGCGAACGCAATTTATTATATAAGATAATGACATTCTTTGAACAAGAAAAGGTTGAAAAACAGTTGATAACGCCTTATGATGTTCAAGATGTCGTAGCTATGAAAAGTATTGCCAGATTAAAAAATGAAAACTCACGTGATACTTGTGGCAGCACACTGCTCACACAGCCCGATGCACCGTCGGAAATAGAAATTAAGTTGTTGGAAAATGAAAAGAAGTACCAGGCGCTATTAAAATCATTCGATAACGTTATCAAGGGAACTGCGGCCGCCACTGGTATATCTTAACGTACTTTAATAAATATAAAGACTAAAGCAAAAAAAATTAAAACGAGCTCACCTGAGTCCAGTACTTCAAGTGCACAAGAAATAAAATTGACGTCACCGAGAAAAAAGAAAATAGCCACAAAGAGGTTGGAAGTAGATGATTTCATGGTGTGTTCGATTCGAAACATAATTGACCGTTTCTACACAGTTAAAAAGGAAGTTCCTACGCTGCGCAAGATATTAGCAGAAGCAAAGAAAGACTTCAATTTTCCTGGGCAAAAAGTCACTCTGTGGAAAATTATAAAAACGAATCTTGGATATAAGTTTATAAAATGTAAAAATATAGGACAATATCTTATTCAGAAACCGGAGATAGCAGCATGGAGAGCACGTTACTTGCGGAGATTACGTGAAAATGATGAACAGGGAGTCTATAAAAATACAGTCATATATTTGGATGAAACGTGGATACACAGCCACTATACCGTTTCAAAATGCTGGCAAAATGCAACTGATGCAAGTGTAAAAAAGAATTTCAATCCCGGACAACGTTGGATTGTGGTCCATGCTGGCAGCGAGAATGGTTTTGTCAAAGGTGCCGAACTCCTTAATAAATGCAAAAGCACTGCAGGCGACTACCATAATGAAATGGACGCAAATAATTTCAAAAAGTATATACAGTAAAAACTCCTACCCAACTTACCTCCCAATAGCATTCTTGTACTTGACAATGCACCGTATCACAGCCGCCAGATTGATAAACCACCGACTTCAGTGGCACGCAAAGAAGTTATGCAAAAATGGTTGGTTGGTAGGAAAATGGTATATCCTTTGACCCAAAGATGACGAAGCGAGAATTATACTATGTAGTATGTCGTTCGAAGCCTACCAAAAAATATGAAATTGACGAAATTGTCCAAAGTCATGGACACGAAGTCTTACGCCTACCACCGTACCAATTTGATTTGAATCCCATCGAGTACGTGTGGAATCTAGTGAAGCAAAAAGTAGCTGATAAAAATGTAAGCCAGTCTGAAAAAGAAATACAAAAACTCACTCTGGAAGCTATTAATAGTATCTCTGTAGAGGACTGGAAAAAAGAGGTAAACCACGTTGACCGTTTACGGCAACAATATTGGGAAAGCGATAGGTTGCAACTCAACGAAAGAGAATTGATTATTTCGGTGGGCGGAGAGACTGATGACAGTGACACAGAATGGAGTGATGACAGTGACACAGAAACAAGCGATTTCGAAAATCTTTAATTTGATATATTTAAAATGTAAAATAAAACTATAAAAAAATATTTTATTTTATCGAACACGTTATTATTTCATCATCATCATCATTTAAAAAATATTTTATTTCATCGAACATGTTATTATTTAACTTTATTGAAAATATAAATACTAAAAAACATAAACATGATGACTTTTTTCGTCTACGGTACCGTCAGCTGTGACGTCGTAACGGTCTGCGACGGCAAACTCGAAATGAACGCGTAGTACTAGTCAATAACATACTATTTCTAACAGTCTATAAACCTATAAATGTTGGCTTTTTTGTTTTTATTTGATGGGAAGGAATCTATTAATGGCAAATGTTTAGGTAAAGTATTAAAAATTTTGGCTTACTGTCAGAAGTGCGGCCAAATCCAGAAGCAAGTGCAGTGCTTCCAACGAAATTGTTAGAGAGCTCATTGCCACTGGGAAGTGCAATCGGTTGAATCACATCTGAAATCCAAAAAGAATAGTAGAACTTAGAAATAGAGATAGTAGTATAAAGAAAATATAAGCAATATTAATTAAAGACAGCTAGAAAGATTTTCGTAATAAAACAATGAAGTGATTTTAGAAATTTTTTTACTTTTACTTGAACCTCTTACTTTTACTTGAACTTTTATTAATGGGTATGGGTGTAATTTGCCTGAATAAAGATGATTATTATTATTATTAAATTGACATTTGTATGATGATAACATAATGAGCTAAGATAAATTTTGTTTTCCTACAATTTTCAAAATACTTAAAATCCAAATTAACTTTACTATTGTTAAGTCCAGTCCAAAAAAAAATCTTACTTGTGTAGGAGACTGAATTGATGCGGAGTACAGCAATGTCATTGGCAGCGGTTGAAGGATTCCAGTTGGGGTGGACGGCAATATTAGTGGTTCTTTGACGCACTCCACCACTAAAAATTAAGTTAGAGCCGAGAACTACAGTAAATGACTGAGCGGTGAAACTTCCGTCAGTGTAGCAGTGAGCTGCGGTCACTACACGGTCTGTTGAAATCAAAGACCCTCCACAAACTGACGTCAGCACCCATAAAATGGTGATTACCAGGCCAGCCTGAAATATGCAACTCATTCATAAATTTTAAAAAATAAAATTTAATGATCTTACAGTTTTTGGGGAAAAATTACCTGGTAGGGAACCTCTGAAATATCAGTAATGCTACCGCCAACGATTCTGCTCTGTAAATTCCCAGATTTAATAGTTTCTTCCTCTAATTTCTTGATTCTGGCTGCTTCTGGGATACCAATTCTCCTATGATAATCATAGGCAGTTATATCCTCTATTGTAGCAATTTCAGCATAAGTAGCCGCGATGGCTAGAGTAAAAACCACTGTAGCTATGAGCCCCTTCATTTTTTCACTAATTGCTACTACAAAAAATTTCCCGAGCCTTTATTTATATAAGTAATTATGGTCTGTTATCATCAGTTTTAAGGTAATTAGTAATCTTCAGATTAAATAACTCAATATAAGCTGCCTGAATTAAAAAAGTACATATTTCTATCCGTATTTTGATAAGATTATGTCATATATAGGAAACGATTAATCTAAAGTACTAATTGTTTTAGCCTAAAACCTTTACTAATCGCTTTTCCAAATAAAATAAAATATTTTTCTTATATAATCTATAGATAAATTAAACATGCTAGGGATTGTTTTTTTAGAAATTATTTATATTTTTTATTGCACACAACATAATAGCTCACTTATTACAAAACAGTCGTAACACGAAATTCGTAATTTTATAGAAGAGCAATTTTAAGCTTTAAACTTTATTTATTTTAAGTAAAACAGTATTAGTTAATTAATTTTATAAGATTGATTGTGTTGATTAATTAACTTTAAAATAAAGTAATAAATTTATGATTTAAATGTACCGTGTTCACATGGTAAATAAAACAAAGCCATGCGGTATTCACTTGGGTCATTATTGCAGAAATAACTTGCTTAGTTACAGTATTTTTATTACATGATTACTGATTATATGATATACAGAAAAAAAAAACATATTACTTATATTAAATTGGGACAATATTTTACAAAAACAATGAAGTAATAGAACGAAATAAAACAGATTCTCGGGATCTTAAATGTGTGTACGAGTATAGTAATAGAAATGTTTCAGTGTTGAGTTGTCAAAAGTTTCGTTTAAGCTAATCTTTGTACTACTTATAAATAAAACTTAATAATCTATACATAAAGTTAAAACATGCATATATAAATACATTAACACTAACGCCTGTCACGCAGAGGCATAAGCAGAGACTACAAATTTCCATTTGGCACGATCCTGACGCACCTCTCTTGCCTCTTCCACATGGGTACTCCTAGTTTGGCCCCTTTTCAATGCATCGCCAATTCGGTTGGGAAATTTTCGTAGAGAGCATCCCTTACTGACTCTGCCGTTCACTTCTGCAACATAAGTTTGCTTTGTCACTCTTTCCTTAATCATTCTTTCTACATGATCAAACCACCGAAGCACACCTTTCTTAATCCCGGTCACAACATCCTTTTGTAAACCACACACTTCTCTTATTACATAATTCCTCGCCTCGTCACACAGATTCAGCCCTAAAATACCCCTTACGACCGCATTTCTACTGCGCTTATTCTACTATAGTGCTTCTTCTGCCATATCCAACTTTCATTACGATATGTTAAAGTAGGGACTAACACAGTATTGTGAATTGCCATATGTGTCTTTTTTGACACATTCTGACTTTCCACAATAGAGTTTAGAGCCCCATTTACTCTATTTCCTGCGTTCACTCGTCGTTGTATATCATTATTATATCTCTCATCCTAACTTTTGTCTTACTTGCGTTCACTTTCATTCCTCTTTCTTTTAACGAACTGTTCATTAATGTAACCGTCATTTGCAACTTGGCTGCCGACGATGCAAATGTAACTTGATCATCGGCGTACAAAAGGCATTTGGCAGTTACCTCATTCATTCGTAACCCGCATTCTTCAACCTTCAAATTTTCCAAACAACTGTCCACAAATAGGTTGAACGGCCACGGGGAAGCCATACAGCCCTATCTGACACCTTCATGGATGCCAAACCAGTCCGAGTAGACCCATTGATCCTAACACAAGCACTGGAGTCCTTATAAGGAGACTTCAATGCCTGTATCTACCCAGCGCTCAACCCAAATGAGTTCAGTGTTTGCCATAACAAATCCCTGTCCACTCTGTTATAAGCCTATTCCAAGTCATGAACGCACAAAAAACTTTTTGGTTTTTGGCCAAAAACTTCTACGCGATTATGCACATGGAAATTACCTGATCTATACCCATCCATCATAATCATTCCCCTTTCTAAATCCTGCTTGCACATCCCAAATTTTTCCATCAGTTTCTTTCATAACTTTTTCAATTAGTAACTTAGCATAGAGTTTTCCCACAATTCTAAGAAGGCTGATATCATGGTAGTTTTCAGAGTCCTGCTGCAACCCGCATCCTAAACATGAAAATAGTTTTTATGTCATAGAAATATTCGTCACTTAACTAATAGATTTTGAAAAGCGGTCCATTTTTTTAAACCGTGGTTATATCAGTTATAAAAGGTATGGGTGTATGATTGTAATTACAGAAATCTAAATAATAAGGCAATAGAAGTCGTAAAAGCGCACATGTGACTCGTAGGCCACAAGCGCGCGAAGAGTGTTTGTTTCGGTCACCAGTTTTTTTTCGGACGCAGAGACGTAAAAATGATGTTTTGAAGCATATCCAACTGCAGGATTTCTTCCACAACTCGCAATTTTTTTAATAAAGGGGCAACATTTTATAAATAAGTACTTTGTGTTTTAAATAATATTGTTTTTAATGAAATATACTTAAATGAAATTACACACCTCCAGTACTACGATTGTCTCCGAAAATTTAATTGTTTTCACATTTCGAAATCCATTGATTCTTAAGCTCGTTCATGTCTACGAGTACAAAGGCTAAAAGCAGCGATGGATTTATAGTATGGGCAGTAAACAAAATTGTTGCGGACGTAAATTTCCTAGAGCACGGCCGCAGAAGTCGAACACGAGTCAGTTACGTGACACTACTATTTTATATCGACAATTTATTACCTTTGGCTTACCTAGTATTACCGGAATGGGAATGAAATGTGATTTCTGTTAAATATTTGTTTAAACCTTCTCTTTTTTTTCTTTCTAAATATTTTATACCGCAAACCGTTTATCAGCGATTATCTGTTTGTTCGTACTTTTAAATTACTTGATAAACTTTGATGCAATTTTAATATATTGTAAGGATAAGTAATTATATTGTAAGGGTGGTAGACTAAATTCGATCTGTAAGAAGCCGGGTAACTGAAAAATAACAAACAACAGAAAGTCAGTTACAAATCTTTAAAACTAATAAAAAATTGTAAATATATCACCCATACATATACAATTTATTTATTTGCTGTTTGTATAATGTTGTATTCATTTTATTTATACATCTTTTTATTTAATAAAATGCAATTACTCCTGGTTTCCAAAAGATCCGGATATTAAAGATGAATATGAAGGATATACTTATCCTTAACGTTTTATTTTCTCTAATTATTGTAATAGTGGAGATGAACGGTCCACTATTAACAGACTCCGAGTGGTTTTAAGGTGGAGAAATGAAACGACTGTTTATGTAAGTCCGACTGGAGTATGAATATGGAATGGACTGTGGACTGGAATGAATTATATTTGCATTAACCTTGCCTATATTTATATGGCTAGCTGCGGTGTAGGTTTACCAATGGTAACAATTTTTTATTTTTCCTAGCCAATTATAATACTTATATTATGACCAATGAAAATTAACCAAAATGTATTACTATTATGTACGTTTCGTTTCCCGGCGTGAGACTTGTGTGTTGTTCACGAAGCTACGTCGATGGACCGGGCTATAAAAGACATGCAGATCGGTGCGCGCGCAAGGCACAATAGAGCTTAATCAGCCGGCTGCCTGTCCCCAAAGGCGGTTTTTAGAGGGTATCACTTAGGGTCCCCGGTAGGACAGTGAGTCCCTCATAACCACGATAGACCGGCTATCGTGGTATGCGTAATGCATTTTCCGCCTCCCTACGTACAGGGTAGCCCTTTAATTGCTTCGGGCGCAAAAAAAAAAAAAAAAAAAAAAGTGCGCGCGCGTAGTCGGTGAGCGGCGGCGGCGTGGAATACAGCTCCGGAACAGCAAGAAGGCGTCACTTTGTATGTTAAGATAAACGAGTTTTGAGTGCCGTTTTTAATGTACGATGCCATCGTTCGATTATTCCGTTTGACTGAGGATGGTATGCTGTTGTACGTGTCTTCTGTATTCCCATAGTTTGAAGAAGTTTGAGGAATAGGTTGCTTTCGAAATTTCTTCCTTGATCCGTTGTGATGGTTTTAGGTGATCCGAAACGAGTAATCCAATTTTCATAAATTATCTTCGCGACGGATTCGGCTGAAGTATCATCGGTAGGTATTGCTTCTGGCCATCTTGTTGTTCTGTCGATCATTGTTACGAGGTAACGATGTCCTTGCGGTGAAGTAGGTAATGGTCCAACGATGTCAACGTGCAGGTGTTCAAATCTCTCCGTGGGTGGAAATGTGGCTAGGCTACTTGATGTATGCCTTTGTACTTTGCATTTTTGGCATTGAATGCATTGCTTCGCCCAGTTGCCAACATCCACTTGCATTGAAGGCCAAAAGAATTTTTCAGTGATGAGTTTTCTTGTTGTGCTAACACCTGGATGACTGATGTTGTGCAGTGCATTGAAGACTTCGCGACGACATTCTTCTGGTAGGTATGGTCGCATGGTTGTCGTTGAGGCTTCACAGTATATAGGTAGATGCGTCATTGGCATTGTAACTTGCTTGATGGACAAGTTACCTTGCTTCGATAGATGTTTTATGTTGTCACTATCTCTGTCTTGTGCTGCGGCGATCTTATGATAATCGATTGATGTAGGGCACGTTACACTGTCGATTGGTACGCGACTGAGTGCGTCGGCGACTATGTTGTCCTTTCCACTGATGTGACGTATGTTGGTCGTGAATTCACTTATGAAAATAAGTTGTCTTGCTCTTCGTGGTGTTTCCGATAGTGATGGTTTCTTTGAAAGTACATATGTTAATGGCTTGTGGTCGGTAAAAACGATCAGGTTTCGACCCTCGAACGTTTTTCTGAAGTGCTTGATGGCCATGTAAATAGCGAGTAGCTCTCGGTCGAATGTACTGTAGTTACGTTGAGTATCGGAGAACTTCTTCGAAAAATAGCCAGGTGGTTGCCATTTCCCACTGCTGTATTGTTGGAGAACGGCTCCTGCTGAGAGATCGGATGCGTCGCTGAAGATAGCAAGGGTTGCTTCGTGTGATGGGTGAGCGAGTAAAGCTGCATTTTGGACCGCAACTTTACAAGCTTCAAATGCCTTCGTGGCTTCATCGTTCCGTTCGATTGACGTTTTATCTTTTTTCTTCGTGTTGTGAAGGTAGGCGTGAAGTGGTGCTTGGATTTCAGCGGCTTTAGGTATGTGTTCTCTGTAAAAATTTATCATCCCAAGAAAACGCCTTAGCTCTTCGATAGTTTTAGGTTTCTCATAATGGATGATTGCTCTGACTTTTTCAGCAGGCGGTTTGATTCCTTCCTTGCTGACGGTGAAACCAAGAAATTGAACTTCTTGCTGTCAAAATATGCATTTCGAAGGGTTTATTGTGATTCCGTTGTCTTCTAATCGCTGTAGCACGGTGCGTAGATGGGTTTCGTGCGTTTCTTTATCAGGGCTTGCAACAAGGAGATCATCAATAAATGCGAAAACAAAATCCAGTCCATGAAGTACTTCATGTATGAATCTTTGGAAAGTTTGACCTCCGTTCTTTAATCCTGGGATCATTCTTGGGAATTCGAATAATCCCATTAGGGTAATTATTGCTGTCTTCTCTATGTCTTCATCGCGTACTCTTATTTGTTGATAAGCTCGGTTGAGATCGATGGTGGAGAATATAGTCTTGTCTGATAGTTGATGAGTGAAATCCCTGACTCGCTGTATTGGGTAGCGGTCAGGAGTTGTAATAGAATTCAGTCTTCTGTAATTTCCACAAACTCGTAATTCTCCGTTCTTCTTCGGTACAATGTGAAGTGGTGATGACCAAGGGCCTTTGCTTGGACGGCATATTCCTTGCTCAATCATGTTTTCGAATTCCTTTCGAACTTGCTCGTATAGGTGTGGTGCGATTGGACGTGCACGGCAATGAAGTGGTGGTCCATTGGTGTCGATAAAATGCTCAACGTCGTTCTTCGGTGTTAATTTCATTGAAGTTATTCTTGTGATACCAGGGTATTCTTCGAGGATCTTGTGATATGGTTGTTGAACATCTATGCTTCTTATTGTAGGCAGATTGGTTGCTTGGACAAAAGACTGAGATGCAAGATTGGTTTTCCCGTCGATAATTCTTCTATTTTTGATGTCGACGATCAACTGGTGATGTTGAAGAAAATCAGCACCGATGATTGGTTTGCTGACTTTAGCGACGATAAATCTCCATTTGAACGGTCGGCGTAGATTTAAATCAAGTTTCATTGTTTTTTCTCCATATGTAGGAATCACCGTATTGTTTGCTGCATAGAGTTGAAAATCCAGTGGCTTCAACTTCTGTCCTTGCTTCGGCGGTAACACTGAGATATTTGCTCCGGTGTCGATAAGGAAAGTAAGTTTGCTTTTTTTATCGGTGACGAAAAGACGGTAGAGCTTTGCTGTTACGCTAGATCCCATCGCATTGAGCGTATTAGTTAGTTCGAGCGCCTTCGCATTTTCATTTTTGAATGTACACGGTTCTGTGCATTTTCTTGCCTCGAATCCGAAACGTCGATAATAGTAGCAGTAAGGGGATCTTGATGTTGAGCTTATTCGACTTCTACTTGCAGAGCGGTTGCGATGAAAAAGTGGTCTTCGTTGTTGCTGATTGCACTGGTTGTACTGTTGCTGGTAACTGGTGTGATGCTGGGAAGCTTTGAGTGCAGCGACTTCGTATGATAACTTCCGAATTTCTTCGACAATTGATGTATATGTGTTCGCCTCTTGTTCCATAATGACGGCTTGATTAACTGAGTTATTATAAATACTGAAGTCTTCCTTCTCGGTATTCGCCACGGGTTTCCTTCGCGGTGTTCGTACGGGTCACCACTGTAATAGTGGTACGTCGTAGGGTGTTCCTTCTTGGTGCTCGTACGGTACGTCGTCGGTATAAAGCGTCTATAAGCTAAAGCTAAGACTAAAAGCGTCTATTACTGAGACATTTTCAGTTAATTAGTTATATCTTAGTGTGAGACTCCTGGACGATCAACGACGCTTAATAGAAGTCATCGAAACGTGCGTTGCGCTGCACTATGCCCAAGTCAGAGTGAGCGCGCAATGTTATTCTCTATTTTTCGCACACGTTAATTATTGGACCGAGTGGCTACACCTCCTGAGATTTCGGTTTTTATAAAATAATTCCTTTAAACGAAATAGTTTAAAGTTTAATCTTTGCTGCATGAATGCTAGAGACATGTGTAGGCGCAATTGTGTATTTATTGTTTGTCTATGTGTGAGAGCTGCAAACCAGCGACACGCGTCCTGATATTAAAAGACAGTAGAAGGAATTTCTATATTATTTAGGGGGTCAACGCCATTACCTTGGATAACATCGCTAACCTTCTTTCTGTACCCGCCATTCTCCATAATGACAACAGTCTTGTCAGTCAGTCAGACAGTCCCTTGTCTGCTTTAGTAACAATAAGATTATTGTCTTTTATTGTCTGCTTTAGTTACATAAAAATGATGAACTCAGGAATGCAATGGGAAGATGCAGTCACAGCCTGAATTTATTTAGCTAACAAACTTTTAAAGATGTTAGCTTTCTTCATCTGATCACAACAACTAGCTCCGCGTCCATGGCCACAGTCTCTAACGATTTTTGGGAGACCGAAGGTGTTAAATTACACTTTCGGTCTTTATGTAAAACTAACAACTCATCCGTTAGAAAAAGGACATCGGAAATATTTTAACTTGGGGATAAAACTACGTATATCGTTATTACGTTTACGAGATACAGAGTCAATTCATTGTAACTTACAGGACTGAATTCGATATTTCTCGTAAACAGCTATTGAAGCAAGTTTTGTGGCTTTTCCAGCCAAAATATCAAGTTCAATATTATCTAATTTATATAAAAGTTCAGAATAAACTACTTTAAGGTCGGTTTTTAAATAATCTTTATTGGAAAACCAACGAAGACATTCCTCATCAAGCCACATGTTCCGAGCCTTGAAAATGGCAAAATTGGTCGCTCGACTATTTGTGCCAGAACCAATTTGGATATAATTTGGAATGACATGAAGTTGTTTGCACTATTGACTGAACCAAACATTTTGAACTGTAATACGATGTAGTACTAATACGATGTAGGGCACTTAGCGGTCAGCCACCGCAAAGTCTACATCACCGAGGATGCCTCGTGTAGAGGCAAAACACATGTCGTATTATCATCGATGGTGTGTCTTTCCTGGTTTCCTGGAAGTTTAGTGCACGCAATTTAGGGAGGGCGGGAGGTGTTCTTCAAACTAGGTAAGACAGATAATTTATTATTTTATTGAGCGGATATGGGCGAGGCAATTTCTATCAACTTTAATATAGTAGATTTCCACAAAGTAACGCCTGATTCTATTATTTATTTTTTTTAGCCGCAGCAGGTATCATAGCCACTAGCATATTAATTTGAACCGTAGCTGAATGCATATTCCTCTTTTTTCACTGGAACTACTTCTTCTATTTGTATTTGGTATGTAATCTCGATCTTTATCCGAATTGTCCCAGTTTAGGGATCGAAAATTGGTTAACTGCTGGTTAAAGCTACTGAGCAATAATTTCGAATATATAAAGTTTTTATAAATTCAAGAATATAACCAATAAGCATATATAATGTATATCATGTTATAGTGGCGTAAGAATATCAATATCCCTGTCTATTCCATTTCATACCGTGGATGTCTTAAGAGGCAACAGAGGTAGACTGAAAGAGGTGATGGGCAGCGCCATCTTAATAAACTAAAAAAATTGCTGTGGCCAACTCGCTTACCAAGTGCGACCGCTTATCAAGCGCGACCGCTTACCAAGCGCGACCGCTATGGCAAACATTAGCAAATGGCATAAGACAAAGGAAATTCTGATAAACTGTAAGATTGCTTAAAGTAAATGTTAGAAAGCCATGTGATTTCATCATGACGACCTTCAACATCTGACGTTTTATCCTCACTAGATGAACTTAACAAACTAGACGAAGACGATGAAGTGGATGTGCTGAATTTATTTTGCATTTTATAGGATGCATATTATTCAATGAATGATAGACTGAATGGTGACTTGAACTTTGTCGTGAAGCGACAATAAAAAAACTAAGAACCTAACTTAACTAGAACGAAAACAACCAAAATAAAATAAATTATTTAAAAATTTGAAGTTTTACAGTATCTTTTATAAAAAAAGGTATGAAGGTGATGATGGGTTGTAATGAAGATGGTGATTTACAATATTATTAAAAAAAAAAAATAACAAAAGATACTGCAACGAAGTATGCACAGGCTATGCCTATGATAGGTGCACAGCTCCTGCTCTAGGAACACGTAGAATCTGGAGAAAACACACGCAGCGTCTGGAGAAGGTACACGCAGCGCTTGGAGTAGACCCACACAGCGTCTTGAGCCGGTACGCAGCGTCGGGAGTAGGTCCACGAAACGTCTGGAGTAGGCACGCAGCGTTTAAAGTAGGTACACGCGGCGCTTGGAGTAGGCAAACACAACTTCCGGAGTAGACCCACACAGCGTCCGGAATAAACACGCAGCGTCTGAAGTAGGTCCACGCAACGTCAGGAGAAGGCACGCAGCGTTTGAAGTAAGTAAACACAGCGCACTAGTAGGCGGAGGCGTAGGCGTGGCTAGGCGACGACTTAAGGAGCGGGCAGAGGCTTGCAGGATCCCGAGGCAGTGCAGAAAAGGCCTTTAGGAGATGCTTCAAGTATCAAAGCTCAAGTCAGACTCCCCATTCGCCGATTGAGTTCGGCTTATTTTTGCTTTTTGACGGATCTCACATAAGAACGTAATATTATTCTCATTAAATTTGAAATTATTTAAATTAAAAGCAAATTCTTGTAAATGGCCAAGAAGAAAGGAGTATTTTGAAGTAAAAACATCAGGCCGGTAACGATATTTGAATAAAAATTGCCATGACAACCTGATAAACAACGATGTCAAAACATGTCAAATTTTGGTTTTAGGCTCGTAATACAGAAACGGCAAGATTTAAGTGAAAAATGAGATATTATTTATATAGGAAAAAAAAGTAGCGCAACAGCGCGCACGAAACCCGAAATTGCAGAGTTACGGAGAACTAAATAAAAGACCGAAAAAGGTAGACTCCATTGACACCGATTTAAAAAGTGCTGATAGCATGAAAAATACGAAGTGAAAATGATTTGTTATTGTGTTCTTATGAATTAAAAATATTACAGGATCCTATGGAAATAAAGGTGATGTAAAATATCAAGTTTTGAGGCGAATGCAGAACATCAAAAACAGAATGGAAAAATAAGTTTAAAATAGTGTAAAATGATATGTAAGTATGTATAAGCATAACACTACATTTTCCCCCCGACCCTGGAAAATTTTTGACTCAGCAAAAATTTTGACATGTGCATTCTAAAATAAACCGTGAAAACACAGCTTTGCAGAAACAGACATCACCAGGCAAAATCAGATATACTATCTCTTACATTCATCATCTGCATTCAGGTAAGGGTGGAGTTCACATTCAATGACTACCACTCTAAAAGTGTGTTTTCGAAAGGACATTCAGGCTTATTTAAGGAGTTGTCATCCGCTCCTGCGTGGAAAAAAAAACATTTCGAAAGGACATCCAGGCTTATTTAAGGAGTTGTCATCCGCTCCTGAGTGAAGATAAAGTTAAAGAAATTAATCTTAAGCAAGCTTTAGTCGCTATGACTTAAGTAAAGATTAAGAACGGCCAGAGCGGTAGGGCTCAGAGCCAGAGATCAGCAACATCACTAACGAGATGTGTCTGAAATTGATATTTATACATATATACAAACTTATATACAAATATACAAACATATATACAAATGTAGTGTCATGCAAAACAGTATTAGCTGGTTCCACACATCTAATCTTCACTTCGTATTCGAGTTCGGCCTTGTTAAGAAATTTGTACTTAATAATCCTTTTCATTGTTATAATTAAGTGCAAAGTTAAGTTTAAGAAATAAAAATTTAATTAAAAATTGTACCTCTTTAAGTTATCTAGAATAAAAATATTAAAGTGATGAATGTAAGTGAAGTGTTATATGTAGGTCTAAATATAATCCAGATAAGTTGAAAAACTAGATGAAGTTTTGTTTTAGAATTTGGAAGATTGTACCTCTTTAAGTTATCTAGAATAAAAATATTAAAGTGATGAATGTTAGGGAAGTGTTATATGTAGGTCTAAATATAATCCAAATAAGTTGAAAAACTAGATGAAGTTTTGTTTTAGAATTTGGAAGATTGTACCTCTTTAAGTTATCTAGAATAAAAATATAAAAGTGATGAATGTAAGTGAAGTGTTATATGTAGGTCTAAATATAATCCAAATAAGTTGAAAAACTAGATGAAGTTTTGTTTTAGAATTTGGAAGATTGTAACTCTTTAAGTTATCTAGAATAAGAATATTAAAGTGATGAATGTAAGTGAAGTGTTATATGTAGGTCTAAATATAATCCAGATAAGTTGAAAAACTAGATGAAGTTTTGTTTTAGAATTTGGAAGATTGTACCTCTTTAAGTTATCTAGAATAAAAATATTAAAGTGATGAATGTAAGTGAAGTGTTATATGTAGGTCTAAATAAAATCCAAATAAGTTGAAAAACTAGATGAAGTTTTGTTTTAGAATTTGGAAGATTGTACCTCTTTAAGTTATCGAGAATAAACATATTAAAGTGATGAATGTAGGTGAAGTGTTATATGTAGGCCTAAATATAATCCAGATAAGTTGAAAAACTAGAAGAAGTTTTGTTTTAGAATTTGGAAGATATGATAAGGATGAGTAAATAAAGAGTTAAGAACGAAAGAGAAAGCAATTCAATCAAAAGGAAATGGATAAGGCGTAGCTAAGGTGAAGAAAAGAAGAACTTTTACGTCGGGCGCCAAATGTCGTGAAGCGACAATAAAAAAACTAAGAACCTAACTTAACTAGAACGAAAACAACCAAAATAAAATAAATTATTTAAAAATTTGAAGTTTTACAGTATCTTTTATAAAAAAAAGGTATGAAGGTGATGATGGGTTGTAATGAAGATGGTGATTTACAATATTATTAAAAAAAAAAATAACAAAAGATACTGCAACGAAGTATGCACAGGCTATGCCTATGATAGGTGCACAGCTCCTGCTCTAGGAACACGTAGAATCTGGAGAAAACACACGCAGCGTCTGGAGAAGGTACACGCAGCGCTTGGAGTAGACCCACACAGCGTCTTGAGCCGGTACGCAGCGTCGGGAGTAGGTCCACGAAACGTCTGGAGTAGGCACGCAGCGTTTAAAGTAGGTACACGCGGCGCTTGGAGTAGGCAAACACAACTTCCGGAGTAGACCCACACAGCGTCCGGAATAAACACGCAGCGTCTGAAGTAGGTCCACGCAACGTCAGGAGAAGGCACGCAGCGTTTGAAGTAAGTAAACACAGCGCACTAGTAGGCGGAGGCGTAGGCGTGGCTAGGCGACGACTTAAGGAGCGGGCAGAGGCTTGCAGGATCCCGAGGCAGTGCAGAAAAGGCCTTTAGGAGATGCTTCAAGTATCAAAGCTCAAGTCAGACTCCCCATTCGCCGATTGAGTTCGGCTTATTTTTGCTTTTTGACGGATCTCACATAAGAACGTAATATTATTCTCATTAAATTTGAAATTATTTAAATTAAAAGCAAATTCTTGTAAATGGCCAAGAAGAAAGGAGTATTTTGAAGTAAAAACATCAGGCCGGTAACGATATTTGAATAAAAATTGCCATGACAACCTGATAAACAACGATGTCAAAACATGTCAAATTTTGGTTTTAGGCTCGTAATACAGAAACGGCAAGATTTAAGTGAAAAATGAGATATTATTTATATAGGAAAAAAAAGTAGCGCAACAGCGCGCACGAAACCCGAAATTGCAGAGTTACGGAGAACTAAATAAAAGACCGAAAAAGGTAGACTCCATTGACACCGATTTAAAAAGTGCTGATAGCATGAGAAATACGAAGTGAAAATGATTTGTTATTGTGTTCTTATGAATTAAAAATATTACAGGATCCTATGGAAATAAAGGTGATGTAAAATATCAAGTTTTGAGGCGAATGCAGAACATCAAAAACAGAATGGAAAAATAAGTTTAAAATAGTGTAAAATGATATGTAAGTATGTATAAGCATAACACTACAACTTCTTCCTTGTATGTAAAATTATCGCCACGATTGTTAATAAGTTCAACTAATAATCACCCTCGGCACGCCTGAAATCTATACAAATAAATAAAATTGAAGTGTCTGTTTGTAATGCCAAAGCTTTTTGCTTACAGCATACCTAGGTTGCACTAAAAGTATCGGGAATGGAATATTTCCACTGTTCCTGTCATATTAAAATCTTTTTAATTGAAAACTCCTTGGTTTTAAAAATCGAATACCATTTATTTATTTAAAAAAAATGTTCCCGGTCTTGTCACAAGGTTTTGTCAAACTTGTTTAGTCTTTGAGAAAATGGAATTGACTCGAGAAAATTCAAGAGCGATGATTTATTATGACTTTCGAAGTGGTTTAACGCAAAAACAGTGTGTTGACCGGATTGACCGGATGATTCCTGTATTTGGTGATGAAGCTCCATCCAAAACCACAATTTATCGCTGGTTTGCTGAATTTCAACGTGGACGTGTCAAGCTCAGTGATGATCCCCGTCAAGGTCGTCCAAAAACCGCAGTCACCTAAGAAAACGTTGATGCTGTGCGTAAGCTGATTGAGGAAGATCGACATGTGACATACCGCGAAATTTAGGCAACTTTAGACATTGGCATGAGTCAAATACAAATAATCTTGCATGAACAATTAGGTGTAAAAAGGTTGTTTTCCCGATGGATACCGCATTCGCTCTGTGAAGAGGAAAAAGCGGCTCGCGTTACTTGGTGCGTCCGAACTCTCGAAAGATTCCACGCAGGATCCTCAAATGCTGTATACAACATCGTATCAGGTAACAAATCCTGGATATATGCGTACGAACCCGAAACAAAAAACCAGTCACGAGTTTGGGTGTTCGAAAATGAGTTAAAGCCAACAATAATTGTTCGTTCACAGAGTGTTGCACAAAAAATGGTGGCCACGTTTGTCTCCAAAACCGGCCATGTTACGACTATTCCTCTTGAGGGACAAAGAACGGTTAATTCAGAATGGTATGCTAGCATTTGTTTGCCATAGGTCGTTTCTGAACTCCGTAAAGAGAACTTCAACCGCCGCATCATCCTCCATCACGGCAATGCGAGTTCTCACACAGAACAAAAGAGTTTTTAGGGCAAGAAAATATAGAATTATTAGACCATCCGCCGCACAGCCCCGACCTAAGCCCTAATGATTTCTATACTTTCCCTAAAATAAAGAATAAATTGCATGGACAGAGATTTTCATCACCTGAAGAAGCTGTGGACGTTTACAAAACGGCCATTTTGGAGACCCCAACTTCCGAATGGAATGGTTGCTTCAATGATTGGTTCCATCATATGGAAAAATGTGTCAAATTTCGCGGAGAATACTTCAAAAAGCAATAAATACATTTTTAAATAGTAATGTTACGTCACTTCCTTGATTCCCGAAATTTTCAGTGCTGCCCTCGTATGAAACGGTACTTATAAAAAAAAAATTTTTTTAAATTTTTTTCTGTCTGTCTGTTTGCTCCAGCTAATCTCCGAAATGGATCGACCGATTTTGACGGGACTTTCACTGGCGAAAGTAAAATCTGATGTTAAAAGGAGTAACTTAGACTATTTTTATTTCAGAAAAAAAATTAGGTTTACGGGCAAAAAAAAGCTGAAAACCCTAAAATACACGCAAGTGAAGTTGCAGCGAACAGCTAGAATTTCAGATTTTTAAATAAACTTCAAGATTTTTAAATAAACTTGCAATAATAACATAACCTAAAATAATACTCTAAGTTTAACTCATTCTTCAGTAAGAACGATCTAATTTTAAATGTTACAACTAATGTTCAGTGTTGAAATAAAGAAATTATCGTTAAATAAAGTCATAACTGCAAATAATTCAAAAACTTGTGCATATTTTTCTTGTCACATTGCTGAATATAAATACTAAAAATTATATTCCCTACAATATCTCTTTATATTTTGAACTAAAGCAATACATTTTTATGCACTTGGTAATTCGAACGAAAAAAATTGTTACGTAACAAAACAGCGCGTTTTGATTCGAACTCATCGGCGTCAAATACTCGATAATTCAAAGTTGCATAGAGAAAGAGACAGAATGATTGCAATTTATAAGTACATTTTGAGACAAGTTCAAACTTGTATCATCATTTCGACAATACATAATGACGGCCACATACGTAGCGGTATACCTGAACGGTATACCGGAACTGAATGCTTGTGCAGGTATACCGGAGCGTGTGTGTGACAAAACTTGCACAAGTTTACTGACTTGCACAAGTCTGGTAGGCAGATCAAAACTACGATCTGTATACCTGCGCAAACTAGTTTGTGCAAGTATGCATGCTCTGCAACTGTGCAAGTAGGAATGCTTCAGTCGCCTAGACCTTGAGGTGATATTATTGTAGAAAACTTAAGATCTTCGTAACTTCTACCAGTCGCCAGGAATCTCAAAGTTGCTGTTAACCTCTCATGCGGTATTATCGCTGGGCGCATTATCGTGTCATTCTTTTGTATCAATGGCGTTACTAAGGACAAGAGTTCCAAATATGTGTTTTCATTCATACGCAAATAATTGTGCCAGTCCTTTGGAGCAAATTTCAATTAATTTAAAAGGTTGGTGTGGGAATACTTATTTCTTTTCAGTAACCATTCTTTACACCATACAGAACGTTTCTTCTTACACTTCTCTTTTTTCTTAATAGCTAGCACCGAACCAACAATAGCCAAAACGTCATCATTTGTGGATGCCGGTGGCATATTTCACAAAGTACTTATTGCACAACACGACTTTTTCGGTTTGTCACAGGCGCAGAACTGAGACTGCACAGGCGTACTTGAATCGTGTGTGGTCACTATGGACGTTAGATATACTTGCACAAGCCTTCAGTTCCGGTATACCGTTCAGGTATACCGCTACGTATGTGGCCGCCATAAGAACTTTGGCAGAGGTATCAGTTAAGGAAGCGAGAGTCTCATTCGATACCTTAAAAAGCTTCCGTCTACAAAAAAAAGTGATGAAAAAGCATTTCAGGTACTTTTTTCCTCCAAAAAATTTATTGAGCAGTCTGAGTAGCAGCAATGTGCTTTAAAACAAACCAGTATATCAGAGTTCTTTCGAAAGATTAATTAATTCACAATACGAATATGTACATGAATGTACCTCTAAAGTTTTATCATTGTTAAAGAATAGCAGTTAATAAATAAAAATTGATCTACACTTAATAATTCAAAGTTTTATTTATTTTCTCTCATAAATTTGGAATCATTTGATATTTCAAACACTCGATAATTCGTAAAATTTTAAGAGTCCCTCCAGTTTCGAAACAAAGAGAATCGTCTGTATTTTAAATCATAATACCGAAATAATACAAAATAATTATATATTGTTAAAATATTCTTAGCATTTGTTGCAATAACGTACCAAATATAATGGCCTTGCAAAGTACGGCACACACATCTTTGTTGATTAACTAATAAATTCCGTTATTGACAACAGCGTTATTTTTACGAATTTGTAAAAAAAATATTCCTTTAACGGTTTAAAAAGTGTCATAATTCCACTTTATTGCTGGTCGTCATAAAAGGCCCTACATTGATTTGGGGCAACCCTAAGAATTGCTTACTATTGCTAAGGAAATAAAATTATCTTTATTTTAATATAATTATCACAAAGATCATGTGTAACGTCCATGACACACCTATGCCGGTTGTTGTTGGGAGCATTAAATTGTCGACGATTATAGTTATCTAGGAAAAATGGTTCGCCTAGGTATGCCCAATTGCCCAAAATCGATGGTTTCAATTCTGTTGGGTAGCGTACAGGAGATTACGACACATCTTCGGTCAGGTATACCTCAAAACTTAAATGTTTAAGTTTTGAGGCGTTTAAATTAGATTATACAACCAGTGCATGCTACCAGCAATGACTTATGGATCTGAGACATGGTCCTTCACTACTGGCCATATGAGAAAGGTCAAAATCGCTCAGTGAGCTATGGAGATGTCTGTGCTCGGGGTTTCTCTGCGTGATAAACTTAGAAATGAGGAAATTCGCAGTAAAACCAGAGTAATCGATATAACGATTAACAAGAAACGATAAAAAAAAACCTAACGAGCTAGTAAGCTGAAGTGGTAATGGGCCAGCCATCTAGCTCGAAGTATCGACAACCGATGGGGAAGAAAACTCGTACCGATAAATAAAGTGTAGGGCAGCCCTCTACTAGCTGCTATGTAGACCTGGTAATATTTACAATAATTAGATGAATGCAAACGCGTCAGGGCCGTGCTTTGTGGCATTCCTTGAAGTAGGGCTATGTTCAGAAATGGATTTGTAAATGTAAATGATGATGATGATGATAAACAAAGTGCATTCGAAGAAACGGTAATACATGGTTTATTACCTCATTTAGATGAATAAGCAAAACTATTTTAATTACTGTTCAATAAAAAAACTTAATTACATATCAGCATTAGTAAAAATTGATTTTTAATGTCTCTAAGATATTTATCGAAATTTAGTGGCAGTTAAAAATTAGCTTGAATTTAATAGAACTTTCTGTATCATTCATTGTTCAACTATTTAATGATACTCATTACTGATGAAACAATCTTTGACCAAACATTGTTTCAGCAAACAAAATAATTATTATAGACCTGCAGGTTTTTTTAAGTTTTAAGCGGACGAAGTTGCGAAGCTAGACAATATTTAAAAGAGTGTCACCTAAACTAAAACTATAGCAAATGTTTGAAATTGTGGATTTGCTCTTTGTCGTGTGTCATTTTACTGTATTCGTGTGACAAGTAACGCTACTTACATATTTAACGCAAGAAGTAGCAAGAAAAGTTATAACATTATAAAACTAGACATAAATCAAATCCATTTAAAAGAAATTGTAGCCAGTAAAAGATATTACTAAATGAGCACTTTACTAAAATTAATAAAGATTACTCGTAGTGTCTTTATAGTAGTAATAGCGACAAAGGGACAATAACAAAATCGTACAAAAATTGCCCCGACCATAGAAATTTTTTTTTTGTCTCATAATATGATTAAATTACCAAATACAGGCCAGTTCCGTTTGCGCGCCGCCCCCGAGCGGTCGTGCACACAGATCTTTCGCGCCTCTGACCCTTCGGTAGCACAACCGCTTGCCCGCGCGCCCCGCTCTCCCCGGCTAACACCGGCCGAGCAGACGCCGTTGGTGAGTCACTTTGTTTTCGCATCGTTCCTGCCCCCTTGCTCCGGCGGGGAGGCTTGAACGCGCTTTGCTTGTTTTGTTTTATTTTATTTTTAATTTTTCTGTTATTGTTATTGTTTTTGTTATACTGTTACTTGTTGTGTATACCATCCTTAGAAGATCGTCTCTTGCTCTTCTCAGAGCGAGCCCTTGTTCTTTTCAGAACATAGGGACCCCAGCTTCTGGGATAGAACGTTAGTCCTCCCCATCTGCCCCCAAGGCCATGTTCTTCTCAGAACAGGGACCTCCAGTTTTCATAGATTAAAACGTCATCCCCCCCTGTCCAGATCAACATGTCTTCCATAGATTCAAATGCTGGCTCTTTTTCAACAATTTTCAAAAACCCAAGGCGTAGCCCTTGATAGCTTCTCAATTGAGCTTACCCCCTGTGCCCCTAAGGCATGCGTCCCCCCGCCCGCCGTCGCTGCTTTCCTCGCGACCCAAGCGGCTGCCCCGCAGTCCGACTCACCCGCGTCCCCCGACTCCGATATAGAGCACTCGGACACCACGTCCGTTACCTCATCCTCCCGGAAGAGGACCGCCCTCAGCTTCACCGGCTCCTTGGATTCTTCCGACTCCGAAGGAACCATAACCGACTCCCAAGCCGAATTCACGTTAGTAAAATCCAAGCGCGGCCCGAAACGCGCTGCCACTTCTCGCACTCCCCCCGCCTCAGCGGCCGCCGCCGCCCGCACTCCCTCCGCCGCTGCCTCTACCTCCGCAGCTCCCATCGTTGCCCCTACTTCCGCAGCCCCAAACGCTGCCACCTCACAGTCGAAAGACAATACCGCCAAGCCAGCAACCCGCTGCGCTCCCGAACTGGCCAAAAACCAAGTCCCGCCCCCTGTCTTTCTCAGAGACAAGGCGAAATTGACTCAATTGTCCAAAACCCTCTACGATAAGGGTTTCAAATATGACCAAGCCACTAATGTCGGCGAGGCCATCAAAATTATACCGGCGTCTATAGAAGACTTCCGAAACATAACCCGCCTATTCACGGCCGAGCGTGTGTCCTACCACACATACGCCCTCGCCGAAGAAAGGAAAATCAAGGCAGTCCTCCGCGGAGTTCCCTATGAACTCGCAAACGAAGACATTCTGGAAGACCTCAAATCCCAAGGCTTCCCCATTGAAGGTGTGCATAAAATGCACAGCAGCAGGGGCGAAAGGTTTAACCTCGCCCTTCTCGTTCTCACCAATGTGCCGGAGGCGAAGGCCATTTTCCGCGAGGTACGCACTGTGTGCGGCCTGTCGCGTGTTAAGGTCGAAGCCCCTCACCGGCGCGGTTACCCAGCGCAGTGCCACCGCTGCCAACTATATGGACACGCGGCAGCCAACTGCTCAGCTCCACCCAGGTGCATTAAGTGCCTAGAACCCCATCACTCGAAAGAGTGCCCACGGCCCAAAAACGCCGAATCCCCACCCTCATGTGTCCTCTGCGGACAAACAGGCCATCCGGCCAATTTCAGAGGTTGCCCTCGCGCCCCTCGCCCACCTCCGAGCCGCAAAGCTCCACCACAGGTCAATGACCGAACCTTCCCGGCTCTTGTAAGCCGCAAGCCCAGCCAGGGCCAGCCCCTACCTCAGCCCCTCAGGGCTCATCTCAGCCCACACAGGGCATCTATCGGCCCCCACAGGGCCCCTATCGGCCACCTCAGGGCCCTCCTCGGCCCCTTATGAGCCTCCCGCTCTCTCAGCCAGCGCCGCTTCCAATAAACCCCTGGTTCCAAAAGGAATCAAATATCCCGCGGCCCTCCGCCGACCCAAAAAAACAGACAGACTCTGTTGTAGAGTCTCTAAACCTAGTGTATAACACAATCAATAGAATCAATTTGGACGAAATCCTCATCCTTGCGGGTAAACTGAGCACAGCTCAGACCCCTCAGGGCCGCCTCCTTGCTCTTACCGAGCACATCAACCTCCTAAGGTCCTTGTAATTAAATTATGCCGGAGCCCTCTGCTCCCGCAATATCTCACGGTCGTATCAAACCAAAGGGTTTGTCGCTTGTTTCATTCAATATCCGCGGTCTGCGAAATAACCTCCCAGAGCTTAGGCTTTTTCTACGAGATCGCGAAGCCGATCTCTTACTCCTACAAGAGACCCATCTCAGCCCCAAGGTCTCTAAAGGCCTTACTATTAAAAATTATTCATTTATACGTAACGATAGACCCGACCGCAAAGGCGGTGGCACTGCCATCTATCACAAAAAGTCCCTTCATTGCTCCCACATATCTACTCCATCGCTTACCAGTATGGAAGCTACTATCACTAGACTAGCCATGACTGGACACCAGTCAATCATTATTGCCTCCTGCTATATCCCTAGCGGAACCCTCCCCGTCAAGAGTGACTTCGAAGCCATCCTTGCATTAGGCGACTCAGTCATTATGTTTGGAGACTTTAATTCCAAGCATACTGAATGGGCCTGCCGCACTACTACCAGTAGTGGCAGGGTGCTGCTCAGTATCACTCAGTCTCTCGACCTGACTGTCTACAGCCCCCTCACTGCCACCCACTATCCCGACATTGTTACCTACGCTCCTGATGTGCTAGATTTTGCTCTAGTTAAAGGAGTTTCCCTTAACCTTAGAGCAATCGAGCCTTTCGACGATCTAGGATCCGAGCACCGTCCCGTATCCCTCCTTCTTGGCCATCAGCCATCTCCAACTCCCACTTCCAAAACCTACACTGACTGGAAGGGCTTCAAGAAGTCTCTAGCCTCGGCTATAGACTCTCCGGACCCTCCCATAACCCTTTCTTCCGACGCCCTCGACAGTGCGGGGAAAATAGACACCGCGGTCGAAAATCTCACCTCACTTATAACATCCTCTCTTAAAGAGAATGAAAAAGTTGTCCCGGTTGCTAAAACTAGTCTTCCCCTAGATATTAGCAACCTGTTAAAAGCCAAAAAAGCTGCCCTCCGTAGAGCTGCACGCTATCCCACTCCCGAATATAGACTCGCGGCCCACCGCCTTCAACGCAAACTGCGTTACCGCCTCCAAGACTACAGAGACCACGAAAAGGGCAATCTCATGGAGAAAATCTCTCCCTCTCACACAACGTACTACCGGATGGCGAGAGCCCTCCGGATAGACGCTATAACCCATACTCCCCCTCTGTCTCGTCCCGACGGCTCCATTGCCTTCGAAGACGAAGAAAAGGCTGAGTGCTTCGCGGACAGCGTTGCCGCCCAATGCTTTCCCAGCTCACAACCCACTGACCCCTCACACATCCAACAAGTGGAGGACGAGGTCCGACGCAGGAACTCGCCCCCTACCGCCTCTGACCCTATCACTGTGTCCAAAGATGAGATTTCATCTACCATCAAAGGACTTAAGCCCAAAAAAGCACCGGGTGCGGATGGTATCTCCAACCAAGCCCTCAAACACTTCCCGGAGCAGGTAATCGCCTTACTGGCCATCATCTTTAACGCCTGCTTCGAATTCAGTTACTTTCCCACCTCTTGGAAAGAGGCAACTGTCATTGGCATTCCCAAGCCAGGCAAACCTCTCCACCTCCCCTCCAATCACCGTCCCATCAGCCTCCTCAAGGCCATGGGCAAACTTTTCGAACGAGTCATTCTCGTGCGCTTGAGGCGCCATTTGTTTCCCACAGACGGCGACCCTCTTGTCATCCCACAACAATTCGGGTTTCGAGCCAAACACTCGTGCCCCCAACAAGTTCACCGCATAGTGGAATACATCCTCAGCGGTTTTTACCCTCGCCGTCAAAAAACTATCGCGGTCTTCTTTGACATTGCCAAGGCATTTGACAGAGTCTGGCACGAGGGCCTTATCTACAAACTGTACGACTTAGGCCTCCCAGATCGTCTCGTTCGCCTTGTAGCCTCCTATCTGAAGGATCGTACCTTTCGTTTTAGACACGAAGGCACGCTATCCTCTACCCGTCAAATAAAAGCCGGTGTCCCTCAAGGCTCTGTGCTTGCTCCCCTCCTATACATACTATTCACTAACGACATCCCTATCCCGTCGAATGGTGTCAAACTAGCCCTCTTCGCAGATGACACAGCCCTTTACTCCAAAGGCAACTCACTACCACAGATTCGGAACAAGATTCAAAAGTCAGTAAGCGACTTAGGAGCTTGGTTCCAAAAATGGCGTATCGACGTAAACCCGGAGAAAAGCTCCGCCGTTTGCTTCGAATATAAACGACGTCGTCTCACCACCACTCCGCCAATCAGGATGTTAGGAACCCCTGTCCCATGGCAAACTAAAGCCAAATACCTAGGCGTCACCCTTGATGCAAGGCTCACTTTCGAGCCCCATATCAAGAAGGTTACTCGCACCGCACGTTTTTACATGGGTAGGCTCAACAGCATGTTGGGCAGACACAGTAAAATGTCCCTCCGCAACAAGCGAACCCTATATAAGGTCTGCATACGACCTGTCTTGACCTACGCGGCCCCCATTTTTGCACATGCTAAACCCAAAGCTATAAATGAACTTCAAATAGTTCAAAATCTGTTCTGTCGTAGGGCCACTAACTCGCCCTATTATGTCCGTAATGCCGACCTACATCGAGACTTAGAGCTCCCAACAATCCAACAGTTTCTTAAATCACTCTCTGAGAGATTTTTCAAAGCCTCAGAGTCCCACCCAAATCATCTCATTCGCGAGACAGCTGCCTATGCAGCCCCTATTCACACTCGCTATAGTGTGCGCAGACCGAGAAACTCTCTCTCGGACCCCCCCAACAAGCTTTCGGCTGACCTGAACTGCCTCCTGGCGGCTCAGGCCGAGCCTCCATAACACATCCATTAATCTGCCTTAGTTAGGCACTCTTCTAAGCGGCTTTTCGCCGCTTGCGCCCTCCTTTCTGCCAAGGAGGGTCGCGTTCGTATACGGCTTAGAGATCTCTAGTCAGATCGTTAAGCCATTTCCTAAAAGGCGGTGTTTAGTGGGTAAAAGTCTCCACATAACCACGCAGCCGGCTGCGTGGTATGCTATGAGCATTCACCGCCTCCCTCCCCCGCTTTCCGGAGGGTTGCCCATATTTGCTTCGGGCGCAAAAAAAAAAAAAAAAAAAAAAAAAAAAAACAAATACAGATAGGTACATAAACATAGATACAGATTCTCAGTACTAACAAAAGCTTCTATGTATGATATTCTTAAAATATTGATGCAAAACTTCAAATTATCATGCATTTTATGCATAATTTGAGTTGCTGCGTCATTGATTATTTCTTAAATAAAATATTTATAACGACTGATATCATTCTTAGAATATCTTTATGCACAATTGTAGACGTGCTAATCGCAATCTACTAATCAATCATCTTTTCACGATAAATGATTTCATAAGCACGGTTTACCCGTTTTTTAAATTACATTTATAGATACTCTTAATTATGCATACAAATATAAAATGATTATTATCAATATAAAAATATTAAATCTAAAACCTTCTATTATTAAGCAGTCCTCCGTGCCGTGGTATTTACTCGTATATACGCTTTGGTACACAAAATTTAATAAATACCCTATGGTTCCTGTTAACTGCGTTATCAGAATTAGTATTAAAACATATTGAAAAAACTCCACCATAATATTAATAAATTTTATTTATTTTAGTTAAAGCATCAATGTACCTATTACATTTTTTCACATATATTTTGATAAAACAAAGTTTAGTTTAGCTGTCATAGTTTAGTTTATCTATAACTACAATCATTAGCAATGATTAGTTATAATATCTAAGTTAACGTAAATTTATTACAAAATTTAACTTGCGATACCCTTCACCTCACGATGTTTGGTTTTGTATAAACGATGGTTAAATATAAGTCATACTTACATCAAAATGACCTTCACAGAATAATAGTCTAGTTTTTGTAAACAATGTATTCGGGTATCTTTGTCCCTTTTTACTGGAAACGAGGCATTCCATCTTAGTCCTCACGGGTGACAACGCATCTGCATTTGATTTGTAATCGAGGATAGATGTAGATGTCTATGGGCTACAGTAACCACTTACAGGTGGACTGTGTGCTCGTTTGTCACCCTATCCTATAAAAAAAAATCTTCTTGCCAGTTTGACCCAGGTATTTGGTATATTAAAATCAGTTTGCACTTTAATCCATAACTTTCCCGCCGTTCTTATGCTCGTATTTTTGCATTTCGGTACAACAAAACAATGATATAGATGATAACTCATTATTAAACATTAAAAAGTATCCTATAGCTATGCAAAATCGGTAATATTCTAGGACTGTGACGTCACGAGTTGAACAGCGTGGCGGTTAGCGTTTTCACGCGGAAATTTAAAGCGATAGATTAAAAGTTAAAAAAATTTATATAAAAATTATAGTGGCTCATTATCACTCTAGGATTCATTTAAAACACTTTTTGAAAATGGGTGTAATACCGTATTGTGTGTCCTACCATCGTATTTAAATATTCCAAAAGGCTCTAAAACTGACGGAACATTTTTAGTGACAAGAGCTCGTATCATCTTTCAGACAGCTGTGACGAGATAACCTACTGGCACTTTTCTCTCATGAAAGTCCTTGAAGCCCAAACCGGTTAACACCGCTAACACAAGGGCGCTGGTGAGGATGACAAATCACCAGTTCTAGTCGGTTTTCTACGGCTATGTGTAAGATATCTCCATCAAGAAATATGCCAACACTACCTTATGGTAAAAATCTAGTCACAGGGACTAGATTCCTTTGTCAAAACAGCTAAAGGGCGGGACTGCTTAATCAATTTGGGAACTATTAAATAAATCTTTCTGCACAATCCATACCAACGGAATATCCCAGTGAATTCCTATTTATCTACTGCTATCGTGTTTATTATTAACGTGAAAGGGGAGGTCTAGGCACGAAATTAAAAAAAAAATTGTGTGTATTTTTATCCTAGTTATGTTAAGATATGAAACACGCATTGAGCTATTACGTACTACGTACTAGAGGCGACACTGAATTTAGTTGTACCATTCAATTGCGGTGCTAGCGCCGCACTTACTCAGTCACTCACTAGGCGCTGGTGAGTTGACACGTGTAGATGAATTAGGTATATTAAAAGAATTCTCGATAAAATATGCCTTGGTGTGTTTTTAGACATTGCACAAATAATTTAAGTAATATTAGCAAATACCAAGGAATAACTTTTTATCAGTTAATAAGATACTTAATCAATAAAAAAAAGTATTGTAGATTAATAATAAAACAAATTTTTCCTAAGATGCCATCTCGTGTCGTGGAATATAGATTATGAAATTATATTTGTTCAGAAGCGACATTTCTGTAGGTACTTGAGTATAGGACAAATATATTACTATGCACAATTTTTCTGTAGAAGCGTAATATATAAGGTATCATAATTAGGCTATTTTTATATTTAAATCTGCTCATTATTATTGCCCAGCATTTATGAACGCCTCTTGTCCTAATTTAAATAAATATATTTTTAATTTATAGCCAACCAATTGTAGGAATTATCTTTTGACGTTTCGCATTAATCATTCAGCAATAACTTTGTACGAGCGTACTCATACGATTTAAAATAACCTTTTACGTAAACCCAAAGGATTATGAAGTTAACTATATTACATTACAACGTGTATATTTTTTATCACTAATTTCAATTTGAATCTTTCGAAAAAAGCAAAAAATAACCAAATATCAACTTTTTTACTTGACGTCATTTCAATAATATGTCGCTATGTACGTTACCGTAGTGTTTGGAAGATTAAAATTCATTGTTCTGCGAATAAGCGGCAAAAATATTCAAATAATCCATAAAAATATTCAAATAATCGAATCATTAATTCTTTTAATGTTGCGCGCCTAAGTTGACGTCAGGTACCGGGCACTAGCGCCATCTAATGTCGGTGAAAAGAGCGAGGAGGGCTTCCTAGAAAATGTCAATCTTGACTTTTGACCAACAGCGCCATCTAGTATCGAAAAGAAGAATTAAGCTTTCTAGTGACTATAAATGTTATATTAATAAGTTAAACATACATTAGTATATTTTTTTTATATTTGATATAGTTACCTTTTAAAACATACATAACATAACATAACATAAACACTCACGCCTGTCACCCAGAGGGGTAGGCAGAGACTACAGACTTCCATTTAGCACGATCCTGACATACCTTTCTCGCCTCTTCCACATTCATATACCTACGCATACATGCTCGTCGGTTAAGGGTACTCTTAATTTGGCCCATTTTTAGTATATCGCCAATTTGGTCGACAAACTTCCGCCTAGGACGTCCCTTTCCGACTCTTCCATTCACTTCTGCAACATATATTTGCTTTGTCAGTCTTTCCGCATTCATTCTTTCTACATGACCAAAACCACCGAAGCATTCCTTTCTTAATCCTGGTCACCGCATCATCTTGCAAACCACACTCTTCTTTTATCACACAGTTTCTCACCCTGTCACTCAGATTCAGCCCTAACATACTCCTTAGCGACCGCATTTCTACCGCATTTATTCTACTCTCGTGCTTCTTCTGCCACACCCAACTTTCACTACCATACGTTAAAGTAGGGACTAATACAGCACTGTGAATTGCCATACGTGCCTTTTTTGACACATTCTGACTTTTCACAATAGAGTGTAGAGCCCCATTTACTTTATTTCCTGCATTCACTCGTCGTTCAATGTCCTTATCATATCTCCCATCCCTGCTGAATACACATCCCAAATATACGAACTCATCCACTTGCTCAATTAACTCTCCTTCTATTCTTATTTCACATACCGTTTTGCTTTCATCTCTTTCAAAAACCATCACTTTCGTCTTACTTGCGTTCACTTTCATTCCCCTTTCTTTTAATGACCTTTTCATTAATGTAAGCATCATTTGCAACTCGGCCGCCGACGACGCAAGTATGACTTGATCATCGGCGTACAAAAGGCATTTGATGGTTAACTCACCCATTCTTACCCCGCATTCTTCAACTTTCAAATTTTCCAAACAGCTGTCCATAAATAGGTTGAACAGCCACGGGGAAGCTACACAGCCCTGTCTGACACCTTTATGGATGCCAAACCAGCCCGAGTAGACCCCGTTGATTCTAACACAAGCACTCGAGTCCCTATACAGAGACTTTAATGCCTGTATCAAACCAGCGCTCAACCTAAATGCGTTCAGCGTTTGCCATAACACATCCCTGTCCACTCTGTCATAAGCCTTTTCCAAGTCCATGAACGCACAAAAAACTCTTTGGTTTTTCGCCAAAAACTTCTCCGCGATCATGCGCATGGAAAAGACTTGATCTGTACACCCCATTCCCTTTCTAAATCCCGCTTGCACATCCCAAATTTTTTCATCAGTTTCTTTCATAACTCTTTCAATTAGTACCTTAGCATACAGTTTTCCCACAATGCTAAGAAGGCTGATACCACGGTAGTTTTTACAGTCCTGCTGTGACCCTTTTCCCTTATATATTGGGACTATCACGGCTTTGCACCAGTCTCCCGGTACCCGCTTTAGTTCCCAACATAAATTAAACAAGGTGTACAGCAGGCCTGCCACCACGTCCTCTCCAGCCCTTAGCATTTCGAGTGAAACTCTATCATATCCGGCTGCCTTACCTACTTTCATGCTTTTCATTGCTTTCATTATTTCATCCATACTTATCTCCCTATCTCTTTCATCTTCTTTCGGAATTTCTATTTCATTTAGTTCACACTTCTCCTCACTCATAAATTCGCTTTCAAAATATTCCTTCCATCTCTTTAGACTCAACACTTCATCATTCAGGATACAGCCATTCTCGTCTCGTATCGCATTCAATCTAGGCTGTTTTGTATTTCCCCTGGTATTTCTTACGAGTTCCCAGAACATTTTAATATTTGCCTGGAAGTTATCCGATATTCTTCTATCATTCCTATCCGTTCTTTCTTGCTTTTTCCTTTCAACTAATTCTTTTACTCTCTTATTTAAACGTTTAAACTCTGCCTTTTTTCTTTCATTCTCATCATTCTTACCACCAGAGTTACCAGCTTTGGTCGCTAGTAAATCTAGCCATGCTCTCTTCTTTGCTTCAACTTCCATACGTACCTCGTCATCCCACCATAACGTATTGTCTTTCCTTTCATTCATTCTCTTACTAACACCACATACTTCGGTAGCTGCATCCACTAAACCTTTCTTAACATTATGCCACACATTCTCCAAGTCTAACTCATTCACACACAACTCATCCAAATTACTTATATTTTCTCTCAGTCTGCATTTGTACTTGTCTTTCACATCTTCATCTTGTAACCTCTCAATTCTTATACGCTGTAACGCAGTGGTAGACACAGATGTCCTATGCCGCCAACGTCTGAATAAACCCCTAATTCGGCATAAGACCAGGTAGTGGTCCGTCCCTACGTTGGACCCCGGGTAAACCCTTGTATCCACTACTGCGCTCCTCATTCTTTCATCCACAGTTATGAAATCTATCATGCTTCTATCATCACCTCTTTCCCAAGTGTACATGTGAATCTTCTTATGACGTAAGAAAGTGTTCGTCACAAAAAGATTCCTTTCCACACATACGGTGAGGAGGCTTTCACCATTCTCATTTATACTTTCATCACCAAACGTTCCCAATATCCTTTCATAACCAAGCCTTCTCACCCCAACCCTTCCATTAAAATCTCCTAGCATAATAATATTTTCATTTCCCTTACACTTCATTAGCACCATCCTTACCATTTCCCAAAACTGCTCCCGGATATAAGTGGGCTTAGACATGTCTGGGGCGTAGACCCCTAACACAAACAACTTCTTTAAGCCCACTTTCATTCGTATCCATAGCAGTCTTGGGCTTACACATTCATACTCTTTCACACATTGGCCCATTCGTTCTGAAAGGATGATTCCTACTCCCTGGCATGCCCGCTCGATCTCGTCTACACCAGACCAGTATGCGGTATACATGCCAAGTGCAGTGACATCCTTCCCCTTCCTTTTCGTCTCATTTACACATAATACATCTATTCCTCTATCATACATCATATCGCATACTTCATCCATTTTATCATTCATTGCCCCACATACATTCAACGTAGCCAGACGGGCCTCTGCAATCCACTTTTCGCCTCTCTGGGAGACAGAACGTGACGGGTGGCGAACATCGTCGCCGGTTTTCCTCCCGGAGATTCTTCGCACCCCTGCCCCATCAAAGGGGCGCCGGGAACTCGGGGCCATTTCTTTTACTTTTTGCCTCATGGTGCGAAAACTAGGGCGTGGCATATTTTACGCCGCTACCACACGGCGAGTAGCCGAGTCTGTTCTTTCGGCTTTGTCGCTCTTTTAGCACCACCCGGGGGAAACGTGTAGGGTGGGCCTAGGATTAGGTGGTCGAAGCCTACGGACGCGAGCGACTTATCCCCCCTTTTAAAATATTCAGATAAAAATATCATTAAAATGTAATTGTGATATAATATTATATAATAATATATTAAATAAGCAAATATAATATACAAAATAAATGACAAAAGTTAAAAATTGTACTCGATATAATTTACCTATTTAACAATACAATCTGTTATTACCTAGTGATGATTCTATACCTATGTTTATTCTATGATAAAAAACCACCGCGCCAACACAGAGTAGCGCACATTTTTTGTTTGAAATAGCTGTTCTAGCACGTAAGTACATATTATTACTTCAATGGAAACACGATTATTTTTACGGAATTAGGGTTACAAACGAGCAAACAGTCCACCTGACGGTAAATGGATGCTGTGACCCATAGACATCTACATTTAACATCGATTAAGAATCAAAATGCAGATGCGTTGTCACCCCTGAGGACTATGATGGAGTGCCTCGATTCGAGTAAAACGTGTTCCCTACACTCGCCCTCACCATACGAAACACAGCAGCACTGTGCTGCTATTTTACGCTAGTATTCTGTGGGAGCAAGGAAGTGTCCGCCGCACTGCCCCAATGCATGTTGGCGAACGTCACATGTCTTCGAAATATTTTTTCCTTACGATATTCCTTGCCCTAAAACCCTCTCAGAAATGGGGGGAGGCCTGTGCCCAGTAGTGGGACGTATATAGGCTGTCACTTTACTTTTATTCTGTGAGAGCATGGTCCTTCCCCGGTCGAGCCGACCCATTTGTGCTACAACCATAATATAGCTGCAGTGTGACTCTACCACGTACAAATTTATATATTGCAAAAATTTTTTTCTAGTGCAACTTCTTTTAGTCGGATGGAAATTTTAGAATTAAATTGGAAATTTATGAATACACATGACATAATAGGAAATTATTGCACCACTTGTGAAGGTACAAGCCCTTACGGAAACCCTACTATTAACTCATCTTCCCCAAATAACGTGATGCGATAAATTTGGGCAGTTATTTAATGAAGTTTTTATGCAAAAAAAGAAGAATTGTTATTTCAAATACGGTAATGAAAAAGCATAATTAAGGCACTTAATAATTATTGTTGTAATATAACCAACTAATTTCGTTTTATTAAAAAATCTTATAATGTATTGTTGGAACTTGAAAGTGAACAGAATGAATGTCAGTACTCTAATTACTTATGCAAGAAGTGAAGTTATTAGTAGTAGTGAAGCCTGGAAGACTAGGGGACGATTACTACCACAGAAAATCAAAGTTTTTTTTAAAGTCAAATATTGTGATGAATGAAGTGATGAATGATTGTGATATAATTTCAACACAAGGAATTAGATAAAAGAGATTAATTTAAGCATTTTTTAAGCGAATTGCTGACTTTATTTTTCTGTATAATAAAAAATTATAGTCGTACAAAATGTATTAATCAATATAACCCCAGCAATGAATAAAGGTCAAGACAAATCTATCTACATGCATTTGTGAAAATGGTGGAAAACGAATAAAGCTATCAAATCTTTTAAGGAAATAATTTGAGGTGGCACACAATCGAGATACGATGGATCTCACACCTTTCCACCTCCATCAAATCGCTATTTAGAGGGTAAATCTATATTTAAGTGCCCTGCGAAATTCCCACTTGTAATTACATATTTATTTTGTTGAGAGCTTGGGGCGCGGGGGCTAGTACTTCTTACAAATAAGATTATAATAAACATGTGTTGCAAAGTGATGTTCTTGAATGCTCTTTAAATAACGTTTACTCTTTTCGCACTGATATGATTTAATACCTATATTATCGACAAAGATTTCGTTTTTTTAATTTTTGGAACATACGAGGGGGGATTGAAAAGTACTCGGCCAACCAAGAAAATAAACACATACTAAATCAGTTATATTTTTATTTTTCTACATAATCACCATCAAGTTCAATACACTTTTGCCACCTCCCCTTCCAAGCATTTAGACCGTTAAAAAAAATGATTCTTCCTTAGAGTCAAAATATGCGTCTACAGCTGTTTTGACCTCGTCGTTTGTCGAAAATCTTTGACCTCCCAAGTGCTTTTTTAGGTTAGGGAACAGAAAGAAGTCTGATGGTGCCAGATCAGGTGAATACGGCGGATGCGGTAACAGTTCAAAGCCACAGTTGTGAATTTCAGCCATTGACTGTACTGACGTGTGAACACGGGCGTTATCTTGATGAAACAGGACTTTTCTTCTGAGCATTCCTCGACGTTTTTCTTTTATTTCCTCTCGTAAACGACGTAGTAAGGTGCAGTAGTAATCAGAGTTTAAGTCTGACCCCTTTCAAGATAATCAATCATAATCACACCTTTCGAGTCCCAGAATACTGAAAATCGACTTAGCCTTTTTAGGGGGTAGTGAACCAGGTCTTCTCTACTGTTTTGATTGTTGTTTTGTTTCCGGTGTACAGTAATGAACCCATGTTTCGTCCGTAGTAACAAAACGATTCAAAAAATCATCTGCATCGGCTTCAAATAACTCCAAACAGTCGCGTGAAATAGTCAATCGCGTCCTTTTTTGTTCAACTGAAAGCAGTCGCGGAACCCACCTCGCAGACACCTTGTGGAAACCCAACTCGTTGACAATGATGTTTTGAGTTCGTTCATAGGAGATGCCTATAATCTCGGCTATCTCTCTAATTTTTAATCTGCGGTCTCCCATTATTAAATCAAGTACTTTTTTAATATTTTCGTCAGTAGTTGACGTCGAAGGCCTTCCAGAGCGGGGTTCATCTTTCACACTCTCTCTACCACTATCTTCTGCTATCCATTTTTTGACGGATGAATATGACAGAGCACAATCGCCTAATGTACTGACCATGTCATCATGGATGGCTTTTGATGATAGCCCCTTCTTATTGAGGTACTTAATGACGGCACGCTGCTCGATTTGCTCCATTCGCGGAAATTATGTCCGATTACTTTGTTAATAAATTTATAAAATCACAACTAATTATCGCACACGTTTCGAACTTCACACAATGAACTAGTCTGAACTGAACTAAATAATGTGAGTAGATTTGATTTTTAGAATTGAATGGATCTGTGTTAGGCCGAGTACTTTTCAATCCACCTAGGTAAATAAACACCCACGCCTGCCACCCAGAGGGGTAGGACTTCCATTTGGCACGATGCTGACATACCTCTCTCGCCCTTTACATCCATACGCCTTTTACATATAATTCTAATGCTCGTTGGTTAAGGATACTTTGAATGTTGCCCATATTTAACATATTGCCAATTTGCTAAACTGTCGCATAGGGCGTCCCTTCCTGAGTCTGTCGTTCACTTGCTTTTGCAACATTGATTTACTTTATGACTCTCTCCTCGCTAATTCTTTCTACATCACCAAACAACAAAGCATACCTTTCTTATTCCTAGTCACAACATCATTTTGCAAACCGCACTTTTCTTTTATTATAATTTCTCACCTTGTCATTCAAACAACTTAATGTCCGCATTTGTACAGCGTTTATTCGACTCTGATGCTTCTTCTTTCACACCCAACTTACATAACCATACATTTAAGTGAGGACTGACACAGCATTGTTAGTTGCCATAGGTGTTTTTTGACTTTCCGCAATAGAGTGTAGAGCCCCGTTTCTCGGTTCACCCATCGTTCTATTTCATATCTACCATCCATACTAAATACACATCCCAAATACAGAAACTCATTCACTTGCTCACCCAAATCCTCTACAATTCTTATTTTGAATATCATTTTACCTTCTCACTACACACATATACAAAGATCAAAAACTTAATTAAACTAAGTTTGTACAAAAAGGGTTATTATAATATTAAGAAATTTATGAATGATAATAACCCCTGGGAAGGATGATCGCTACCAAGCTATTTCTAATTTGTTTAAGGTTGTTAATTTTTACATAGATGATTGTAAGCTAGTAAAATAGTCCCACTGGGATTCTTGCTGGTTCTTCCCATGACAGAGGTTTTTTTGCGAACCAATGATAGATGAAAAAAGTGGCTTTCAATAAGTATTGTTTATAATCTATATTGAATAAAAAGTTTTTGTTTCTGTTTCTCTATCAAAAACCATCACTGCCGTCTTACTTGCGTTCACTTTCATTCCCTATTCTTGTAAAGACCCGTTCAATAATGTAACCATCATTTGCACGACGAAATTTTTTTCTATAGGAGACGAGCATACGAGCATATGGTTCACCTGGTGTTTAGTGACTACCGCTGCCTATGAACAACTGCAATACTAGGGGAAGTGCAGGTGCGTTGCCGGCCATTATGAAAAGAGTAAGCTCTTTTCTTAAAGGTCCCTGGGTCGTATCGGTCCGGAAATATCGCCAATGGTAAACTATTCCACAGAGAGGTCGTACGCGAAAGAAAGCTCCTAGTGAAACGTACAGTGGTGGACTACCAAGCATCCAGATTGTGTGGATGGTATCGGGAGGTTTGCCGCGTAGAGCGTTCATGAAATTTGGCGGCTGGCATTAATCCGAACCCTTCCTCAGAGCACTACCCGTGATAGATGCGATAAAATTAATAAGCAAAGAGATGCAACATCTCTTCGCAGTGCCAGTGAGTCAAGCCGATCGGAAAGAGCTCGGTCGCCAACGATTCAAACTGCTCTGCGCTGGATGCGATCAAATGGAAGGAGCTGGCACTGGGGAGCCCCAGCGCAGAGATGGGAACGGTATTCCATGTGCGACCGAACCTGCGCCTTGTAAAGTTGCAGGCGGTGAGTCTGCATAAAATACTGTCCCACTCTGCTCAGCACGCCAAGCTTTTTGGAGGCCAATTTGGCCTTCTCTTCCAAGTGACCACGAAACTGCACGTCACTCGATATGTCGACGCCGAGTATTCCGATACTGGCTGAGGCAACAAGGCGATAGCTCTCCTGCTTATAGCATGATGGTACTTTACAGGGTTTACTAAACCATGGCTGAAATCTGCCTCCAAGTACGACAATGAGCAATAACTTTAGGATCGTCCGGTGAGAAGCAAACCCAAGGGAAGGACGCAAAGAAAGACCGCATCCTACCCCAATCGGCTGACCTATAAAACCAAACACGGCGGGAGCCTGCAGAATGCAACCGCGATTTCAGCGTGAGTAGCACCTCACTCCGGACAAGACAATGATTCGAGAAGCCAAGAGGGGCATCGACGGAGACCTGATATCTGTCCGGATGAGAGGTCAGCAGAAGTTCCAATAGGGTAGATATACGATCCTCCACATCTGGAATCCGCGTAGGCGAAGTAACGTGGAAGCAGAGCTTCCAGTTCACGTCCGCATTCTGTGAGGTCGTGCTACCACCCCAGTTTGAGGCAGTCCATACGTGCAACAGCAAAGCTGCCGCGTAGCTCTATCACTGTTAAATATGGCTTTATGACCAATTCTTATCCCACCTACTTCAATTTTCATAATTTCCAAACAATAGTCCATAAATAAATAGGTTAAACAGCTTCGAGGAAGCTAGACAGCCCTATCTGACACCTTAATGCATGCTTATTCTGACACAAGCACTAGATTTTCTATAAAAATACCTTAATTAATCACGCTCAACCCAAATGAGTTCAGTAATCGCCATAACACATTCCTGTCCATTCAGTCATAAGTCTTTTCCAAGTCCATGAATGCATAATAAACTTTTTGGTTTGTGCTCAAAAAACTTTTCCACAATAATTCGCATGGAAAAGACTTAATCCGTACACCCAATTCCCTTTCTAAATCCGGTTTTCACTTCCCAAATTTTTCCATTAATTACTTTCATAACTCTTTCAATTAACACCTCTCAGCATACAGTGTATCCAAATTGCTAAGCAGGCTTGCACTACAGTAGTTTTTAACAGTCTTGTTGTTTTAGTGCTTTTTCCTTATACTTGGGACAATAATGCACCAGACTTCCGATATCGATTTCAATGCCCGACATAAATTAAAAAAGTTGTATATCGCGTCTGCCACCAATCCCTCTCCAGTCCTTAGCATTTCGAGCAAAATTACCCTATAATATCCTGCCGCTTTACCTGTTTTCTTGCTTTTTATTATTTTATCCAGTTCTTACGAGTTTCCAGAACAATTGATTATTTGCCTTGAATTTATTAGATATTCTTTTATCATTCTTATCTATTCTTTGTTGTTTTCCCTTACAACGACATCTATTACTCTCTTAATTAGACGTCTAAAGACTGCCTTTTTTCTTTCAATTTCATCATCCATACCGCCAGATTTACCAGCTTTGGTTAATAGTAAATCTAGCCATGCTCTCTTCTTTGCTTCTACTTTGATCCGTATCTCATCATCCTACCATAACCTATTATTTTTCCTTTCATTCGTACTCTTACTTTTACCACATACCTCAGTGGCTGCACCCACCAAAGCTTTCTTAAAATTATGCCACACATCCTCCTAGTCTAAATAATTTATACACAATTTATCCAAACCACTGATATTTTCCATCTGTCTACATTTATAATTCACTTTCACACCTTCATCTTGTAACCTCTCCATTCTTATACGCTGTAACGCAGTAATAGAAACAAATCTCCGATGCCGCTAACGTCTAAATAGACCATTATCTTGGCATAAGAGCAAGCTTGTAAACAAAAGTTTAACCGGATATTTGTAATCTCAACAGTTAATCCCGCTAAGACAATTAGCTTTTAAAAAAGGTCGAAGTACTGAAGATGCTGTATCGCTTTTAAGATCTACAGTATACTAAACAGAGTTGTGTTGGTGTTTTATTAGACTTAGCCAAGGCCTTCGATACTGTCTCAATTCCATTTCTTTAAAAATAGTTAAGCGATATGGGTGTTAAAAGTTTTGCCGCTAATTGGTTTTAGAGCCAGCCTCGAGCCGGAGACAGTGCGTGAGGATTGGTCGGGTATGAGTTTGCCATATATTGTACCTTATGGTGTACCGCAGGGAAGCATACTTGGCACTACATTATGATTTCTTAAATTTACGCGAACACTACACATTGAATAAAACTATTATTTACGAATTTTATCGCATTTAATTACTACATTAAGTTGTTTTAATTAATCCCGACGTTTCGGGTGCTTTACAGCACCCATGGCCTCGAGGGGGACTGAGATGTTTGACGTTTGGACCTTCTGCTGACCTCTCACCCGGACGGATATCAGATTTCCGTCGACGCCCCTTTAGGCTCCTCGGACCATTGTCTGGTCCGGAGTGTTGTGCCGCTCACGCTGAAATCGCGGTTGCATTCTGCAGGCTGCCGCCGTGTTTGGCACTATAGGTCAGCCGATTGGGATGGGATGCGGTCTTTCTTTGCATCCTACCCTTGGGGGCGGGTTTGCTTCTCGCCGGATGATCCCAACGTTGTTGCGGATTCTGTTACTGATGTGGTACTTCAGGGTATGGAACTTTTTATTCCTTCCTCTGTGGTGCCCATTGGAGGCAAATCTCAGCCATGGTTTGGTCGCTCCTGTAAAATAGCATCATGCTATAAGCAGGAGTGCTATCAAGCCTGGGTTTATGCATCAGCGTCCCGGGATGTAAACACCAGCGCTCTAAAAAAGAAGTATAATTCCGCCTCTAGGTCCTTCAAAAAAGTCATTGCCAAGGCAAAGTCAGAGCACATAGGCAGAATTGGCGAGAAACTAGTTCGCCTTCCTTCTGGAACCCGTGCATTCTGGTCTCTCGCCAAGGCTGTCCAGGGGAATTTCTGTCAGCCATCTCTTCCATCCCTGCACAGGGAGGACGACTCACTGGCCCATACTGCAAAGGAGAAAGCCGATCTCCTAGGCTCCTTCTTTGCGTCTAACTCGACTCTCGATGACGGGGGGAGTACGCCGCCGACCATCCCGCGGTGTGAGTGCTCCATGCCGGAAGTGCAGTTCACACAGCGCTCGGTTCGCAAAGCACTCCTCTCCCTGGACATCCACAAGTCGAGTGGGCCTGACGGAATCCCCCCAATTGTGCTGAGGACGTGTGCTCCAGAGTTGCCACCGGTTTTAACGCGTCTTTTCCGGTACTCCTACTCCCTAGGCGTAGTCCCAAAATCATGGAAGACGGCTTTCGTCCACCCGATCCCTAAAAAAGGCGACCGCTTAGACCCGTCCAACTACCGGCCAATCGCCATCACCTCCTTGTTCTCCAAAACAATGGAGTCCATTGTAAACTGCCAGCTCATGAGGTACCTTGAGGATCACCAGCTGATTAGTGACCGCCAATACGGTTTTCGCCGTGGTCTGTCAGCTGGTGATCTTCTGGTCTACCTCACTCACAGATGGGCGGAGGTATTAGAGTTCAAGGGGGAGGCATTGGCCGTTAGTTTGGACATTGCGAAGGCCTTCGATCGGGTTTGGCACAAAGCGCTTCCTTCGAAGCTCCCTTCCTATGGGCTTCCCGAGAAATTGTGCGATTGGATCACCAGCTTTCTTGCAGATCGGAGCATCAAGGTCGTTGTAGACGGTGCAAGCTCCGATTGCAAGCCTATTAATGCTGGTGTTCCACAGGGCTGCGTGCTATCGCCAACGCTGTTTCTTCTGCATATCAATGATATGTTGCATACCCGTAACATTCATTGCTATGCAGATGACAGCACTGGTGATGCTCTTTACACCGGCCAAGCCAATATTTCTCGGGAAAACGTCTCCGAGTGCCGGGACAAACTTGTGTCTGAAGTCGAGTCTTTGCTGAACAGAGTCTTGGATTGGGGACGACTAAATCTAGTCCAGTTTAACCCCCAGAAGACACAAGTTTGCGCGTTAACCGCTAAAAAGAACCCCTTTGTCGTATCCCCTCAGTTTCAAGGCACTCCCCTTGTTGCCTCAGCCAGTATCGGAATCCTCGGCGTCGACATATCGAGTGACGTGTAGTTTCGTGGTCACTTGGAAGGGAAGGCCAAATTGGCCTCTAAAAAGCTTGGCGTGCTCAGCAGAGCGGGACAGTATTTCATGCCGGCACACCGCCTGCAACTTTACAAGGCGCAGGTTCGGCCGCACATGGAATACTGTTCCCATCTCTGGGCTGGGGCTCCCCAGTACCAGCTCCTTCCACTTGACCGCATCCAGCGCAGAGCGGCTCGAATCGTCGACGACCGAGTGCTTTCCGATCGGCTCGATTCACTGGCGTTGCGAAGAGATGTTGCATCTCTTTGCGTATTTTATCGTATCTATCACGGGGAGTGCTCTGAGGAATTATCGGATTCGGATTAATCCCAGCCGCCAAATTTCGTGAACGCACGACACGGCAAACGTCCCGATACCATCCACACCATCTGGATGCTTGGCGGTCCACCACTGTACGTTTCACAAGGAGTTTTCTTCCACGTACAACCTCTCTGTGGAATAGTTTATCACCGGCGATTTTTCCGGACCGATACGACCTGGGGACCTTCAAGAAAAGAGCTTACTCCTCTCTAAAGGGCCGGCAACGCACCCGCAATTCTCCTGGTGTTGCAGTTGATCATGGGCGGCGGTAGTCACTTAACATCAGGTGAGCCGCATGCTCGTTTGCCCCCTCTTCTATAAAAAAAAAACGTCCCAATGTCATAGTTAGTCCGGCTACTTTCAGCTTATATTATCATGAAGTCTTGCAGTGGTGTTGGCGACGCGCCTATAAGAATGTTTCAGTTTATTAAGTCAGCCGATGACGAATAACTTTTCAAAGACTTATTGTCCAATTTAAATGTTCTGATAAGAAAATGCTTAGTTAAATCTTAAAGAAATGTCGAATTAATGATAAGAAGGTCTTGGGTTCGACTCCCAGGCCAGACTAGTTTGTTCGTTTTCCTAAGTAATATCGCTTAATAAATTCATAAGGAATTTAAGATATAAATTATATTACCGGATTTGTTCCCCGGTTGAAATCATCTTTCCAATGATGTAAATTCAAAGGAATATTAAAGTGAAGTTAGAGATCGGATTGGTTCCCCGGTCGAGATGATCACTCTGTGCACAAACAGAAATAACGGAAATTAATTGCATAAGTATTGTCGTGTATAAGTTTGATATGTTTATACGAAAACAAATGCCTATTTGTTATGATTGATTAATGAAAACATTCACTTGTATTGTTATCTGATAAGAAGCATGATAACGAATAAGAGTCCTATCAGAAATAGTTTCCTACTGTTTGAAAATTATGTAGAAGCACTCGTTTATTTAATATTGTTAAAATTAAGTGTATTTCAGACTTTCATTTTTCTGATAGTCGAGAGCCGTGCAAAGTTAGTTGTTCAAATAGTGTGAGTTCACGGAAGCACGCTGGCCACGCCCTTAGGAGGCCGAATATGTAAAAATGTAAAATGTTTGTAATTTCAGCAATTTATGTAAAAATGACTTGTAAAACATTTCAGGTTGATTGTACGTGCTAAAAAGGTGAATTCTGTGTTATTTTATGTGAAAATTCCTGTGCATAAGTGAAATAATGATAGTTTTGTATAAGAAATTTAAAAGTGTTTTAAATAGTGAAATAAATAGAGAAAATGTAAATTAAACTATTGTATTAGTTAACATATGCATAAATTCAAGTGGGAAACATTGTTTTAACTTTCTGTGTTAAATATTTAAGAAGTTTGGATTTTGGATTTGTGAGTAAAGTAGGCATATTTTGTTTTATAAATTAAAGGATTTTTGTAATACGGAAAAATAATGTATATCATGGTGTAGATATTGTTTTGTGCTATCTAAATAGATAACTTGTATTTATGTGTGATTTATGTGAATAAAGAAATTAAGTGAAACGTGAGAGAGTAATAGTACAAATTCATGTTGTTAAGTTGCGCAGGCACGCGAATGGCGCGGCTCACTTTCGCGTATAGTTCTGGGGGTAGCTTAGTGAACGGGTTTTATTGCAATTCGTTCGGGGAAGAAAATAGTTCGGGGAAGAAAATAGTTCGGGAAAATAGTTCGGGCTAATAGTTCGGAAAAACAAGAAAATCCTTCGGGAAAAGTGAAAACCAGCAGTCAAGAAGAAAAGTATAGGGAAAAGTGATTACTCTCTCACGGAACGGTTTGAAGATAATTGCTGTTTCATTCCCAAGATCCCTTAAGTTATACAGTCCACATCGAAGAATTAAGGCGTCGGGACCGGGACGACTTCGGAAGACCCGTAATCCCCGTCTGAACCTACTTGCTGAAAAGGAACGAGGTTATCGCCCTAGTGTGTTACTCCGTTGCGGAGATCACATACGTTGTTCCCGAACCCAACGTAGGCGTTGCAGGAGGCCGGATCGAGAGAAGCCTCGATTCCTCCCTTCTGTTTCTTAGTTTCCGTACGTTGTGTCCTTTTGAATTGGTCCTTGCGAGCCGAATTCCTTTTCAATTGGACCTTCGGAGCCGGATTAAAGACCACCCGAACCCCGCCAGCTGGATCAAGGAACCAGCTGTGGACTGCTGGTTGTGGAAAAAAGAAGACCTTCGGAGCCGAGTGAAGATCAGCAACCGAAGGAAGCCGGAGGTTTGAGCTGAAGCAATAGGACCAAAGGCCAGAAGACCAGGACGTCAGCGCTGAAGGACGGGACCTGGAACTACCGGAAGAAAGAAAACCGGGATTGCGGCCGGGGGCGTGTGCTCGCATGGGGCACGTATCGCAGCCGGGCGCAGGTGTCTTGTGAAGGCACTCATCGTGGCCAAGCAGGGCTTGGCATTTTTCCTATCGGACGACCGTGTCTTGGCATTTTTCCTGTCGGGCAAGCGTGCTCGGCATTTCCTGTCGGACGACCGTGTCCGGCATTTTCCTGTCGGATCATCAGGGTGCTGGACGAAGCATCCACCGTTGCTGCTGCCGGGCGAGGGTGCGCGTGGGCACCTGACTGCATCGCGGCCGGAGGAGGGCGCTTGGACGAGGCGTCACCGGCAACTGGGCGGCGAGCACAGCATACATCCCGACCACCTAACGGTGCCAAACGGTTGGGCTCTGGCACAACACCTTCGGGTGGAGCAGTTCTCTCGAGCGAGACTGCGCTTGCACTACCGCTCGACTGTTTCGTCATATTCCTTGGCGGGACAGTTCCTAAACCTTTCCTCCATTCCATTCCTGCACGACTCCATCCCTGGACGGCTCACCTCGGTAGGCCCCGTCCAGGATTGATAGGGCTGATAGGGCTGTTAGGGTGGTAGTAGGGTTGTAGGTTGGGAGATAAAGGGGGGGGAGGGGTAGTGGTGTTAGGTTGGGGTGTAGAAGGGTTGTAGGTAAGGGGTTGTAGGGACCGTAGGGACAGTTAGGGACCGTAGGCCAACAATCACCTTCCTGCAAGATGAAGAAGGCACAAGACCAGACAGGGAGAAGCGAAGGGAGCAGGACAAGGACAGGGCTCTCAAGAAAAGCTAAAGAAGCGGAACCATCTGGAGCGACCACAGCTACTGCGTCAAATGGAGCAACTCCTTCAAGTGGAGCCACCACCGACACGTCCACATGCACGTGGGACACAGGGACGTCCGTGGCAACGACAAGCAACAGGACGGACACCAGTGGTACGCAGGCCAGTACCGCACAACAATCCGTTATATCCAGGAGTGAAACGGTGGTCGAAAAAGTAGGTCAAAGGACCGAAGAAGCGGCATCGTCAAGGACAGTAATCGGGCACACTAGTGATAAAGGGTCACAAAGAGGTAGTAGGTCATCGCGATCGGCGAGGCTGAAAGCCGAATTAGAGGCGCGGATTAAATTCGAACGCTCAGAGCTCGAACGAGCACAGGCAGCTGCTGCCTTGGCCAAGTCTCAATTGGAGTTGGCACGACTCAACCGAGAAGAGGAGATCGACTCGAGTGGAGATGATGAAGAGCGGAATACTCAGGTGGAACCTTTCGTAAGGAGTTGGGTTCAGCAGACCATAATGAGCGCGCCGGTTAGTGTAGCACAACCCGATGTTACTGATAAGGAAGCGTGTAAAGGATCACGCCGCAAAGGGGCGGAGATCGAGCGCAACCAAGGAAATGCACAGAAAACACACGCGAGTGAGGTGTCAGAATTGACCGAAGCGATTGTGAGTGCAATAAAAATAGCTGGTAAAGATAAGTCTTCCCAGCTTCATTTCCTCCAGGAATTACCGGTGTTCGATGGAGACCCGGGTGAATGGATAATTTTCAAAACGGTGTTTGAAGACACGAGAAGCCAATTTTCAGGGGTGCAAAATGTCGCACGCCTTAGGAGGGCATTAAAGGGCACCGCTAAGGAAGCGGTTAAGTCGTTGTTGTTTACTTTGTGTGAACCGGAAGAAATAATGAACGCTCTCGAAAGAAGATTCGGTAGGGTTGAGATGCTCATTCTAGCCGAAATCGAGAATGTAAAGCGTATGCCAAGATTGGCAGAAGATTGCCGGAATATAGGATCTTTTGCAAGTCGTATTACGAACGTGGTTGCCACGATACAAGCGTTGAATCAACCACAGTATTTGTACTCACCGGAGTTAGTGAGCCGCATAGTGGAGAAGCTCGGAACTATGATTAAATTTAAATGGTTTGAATATCGAGCTCAGTATCCTTTGGAGCCAGAGTTACAGAAGATGGCCAAGTTTTTAAATTTATTGAGTGAACAATTTGGAGCGTCCTTAAACAATGAAAATGCGCCTGAAAAAAGGAAGCGTCCTGAATTCAGGAAGCAAACTGTACACACTGCAAAGGGAGGTGTACGCAGATGTGCCGTGAGCGAGCGCTATATGCGCCGAAGTAAGTCGAGCGAGCGTCTAGAACGCCGAAATAGTAAAGGGCACAACCGACAGGTGGTTATGACAACCCAGGATAAGCCTGTAAGTCGGGTAACACATAAGTGTGTTATATGCAACAAGGAACACTCTATAGTGAGTTGTTACAAGTTTAAGGGCATGAATATTCACGAGAAATGGGAAGCGGTCAAAAAGGCGAAAGTATGTTTCCAATGTTTGTCACCTAACCATAGGAGGTTAGAGTGCAAAGCGAAAAAATGTGGTGTAGAGGGATGTAGAATGTCACATCATCGAATGCTACACCGATACCCCAAAGAAAAAACCTCGCCACAAGGGGACGAGGGGGGTAAGGATGCTCAGATTACAACTGTTAGTACAGTGAATGCACTGGCATGTGCATACTTAAAGATTATACCGGTCGAGTTGTATGGACCTAGAGGAAAGGTCAAGACAACAGCTCTTCTGGATGAGGGATCGACCATGACACTCATAGAGGAGTGTATGGCTCAGAAATTAGCGCCTCGCGGACGTAAAGAGGGATTACGTATCGAAGCCGTGGGAGGTAAGCGAATTAACGACGACAGTTCGTATCGCTTAAACATTAAGATAAAAGGCATTTACTCGAGCGACTTAGAAGAGATAAGTGTAAAGAAGTGTAAGAGAAACGGTAAAGGAAATAAACCAATGACTAGTGAAAAGATCTTTTCTGAGGCGATGCAAAACATGTATTCGTGCCGCAGGCAAATAATTTGAACATTTAATTTAGTTTTAAGAAAAAATAAACGTGCTAAAATATTTCCTGGTTTTTCATTATTATTAACTTTTGCCATAATATGATCACAGGGTATCATTACCATATTTTGATATTTTTTTCTAGCTTTTTATATTCTAAATTGTTGATAATCATGATAATTTTTATGGAAAGATTAGTATTGCACTACTTTGAAATCTTAATTAAATAAACCAATTTTCAACTTGCCTCTGGCAGTATAGTTTTTAAAGACAAGGTGTCGAAGTTATGTGCTAAAACGTCAATAGAATAGTTATTTAGGATTACATTAAAAACATAGAATAAAATTAGAAAGGAGATGAACGGAATTGGGTGCTTGACATCGTTCCGAACAGTTATGCAAAAATATGTAGATAATAAAACGATAAATTATAAGCATAATTAAATGATTTTTATTTCTGTTGTCCTTGAGTTAGTCATGAAAACATTTTTAAACAGAAAAACGAACGCTAATGCTTTTAATATAGCAAGAGCGAAACTTTTCGTTTTTAACTTTTTTTAAGAATTTTGGCTTGGACGCTTGTCATTTAAGCAATATCTTCATTTTATTCAGGATCTTTGTTTTAATGGATTTTTTCTTCACAATATACTGATGAGTCACCATGCGAAGTTTTTCGGAGATTTTGACGACATCTCAACGAATGAACAGTCGAAGCACTTGTTTCGTCGTTTTCTCTAATAGTAGTTCAAGTGCGCAGACACTTAACACACAAAATTGCGTCACTTTCATCAAAATCCATTTCAAGACATTATTTAAACGATAAAACAGTTAAAACAATCGTCGATGGTCAAGTTCCTACCAAAACCACTACGTTTTTAAATATTTTTCTGTATTTTTATAGCAATAGATAAGGAACGCCATTTTTATAACAAAATAGCCTTTATTACTACAAAAATCACAATGTTAAAACATGTGGCTAATCTATATAATGATAATCTTTCAATGTTAATCTTTACATTATTATAATAATAATATATTATATATAATTTATTAATCATCAATGTTAATCTTTACATTATTATAATAATAATAATAATGTAAAGATTAACATTGAATAAAAGAAATATATTTAGAAAATCAATTGAATAGGCTATATTGCTAAAGTAAAAAAAAAAAAACATGAATATTATCGAACACGACTGAATAGGTCGTATGGTCATTGATCATCGCCTGTTCCGAGGGAGACTTAATTGGTAACTTAAAGTTTGAATTTGTCATGCGCATTTGTGTTTCGCATTGAGGCTGTGTTTGTAATTTCGTGTTTTTAATTTCGTGAATTTACTTGATGGTTCCGTGGCGCAGTGGCTTAGCAATGAGTGGCTGCGCTGGAAGCCGCGGGTTCGTATCTCGCACGGAACAAGTATGAGGTGTGTTCAAAAAGTAAGGTGACTTTTTGAATTTCGCGGGCAACGCACATTCGATTTTCGATTTTTGTATTTTGTTGCGTTGGTACACATATCCTGAGCATATGTTTCAAGTTTGAAGTGTATAGCATGTTTAGTTTATTTTTGACAGTTACAAAGGTCAGACGTACTTTGGTGTGCTCGGCGATTTTCTTCTATCAAAAAAATGGATCAAAGAATTTGCATCAAATTTTGTGTAAAAAATGGAATTACGTGCTCCAAAACACTTGAAATGTTGACAGTGGCATACGGTGAGTCTACTCTTAGTAAAAAAAACGTTTATAAGTGTTACAAGCTCTTTCAAGATGGCCGAGAAGATGCCAATGACGAACCTCGCTCTGGACGCCCCAGCACGTCAGCAACCGATGAAAACGTTGAAATAGTGAAGAAAATTGTTTTGGAAAATGGTCGAATCACTATCAGAGAAGTTGCGGAGGATGTTGGCATATCGGTTGGCTCTTGCCATGAAATTTTTTCGGATATTTTGGGCATGAAACGTGTGTCAGCGAAATTTGTTCCAAAATTGCTCAATTTCGACCAAAAGAACCGTCGCATGATAATCGCTCAAGAGCTATTGGATGATGTCAACAACGACCCAGATTTGCTCAAAAGGGTCATAACAGGTGACGAAACATGGGTATACGGTTATGACGTCGAAACTAAGACTCAATCGTCCCAGTGGAAGCACACTGAATCACCAAGACCAAAAAAAGCACGCCAAGTTCGATCAAATGTGAAGGTTTTGCTTACAGTTTTCTTCGACTGTAGGGGTGTGGTGCATCATGAGTTCTTGCCACAAGGTCGTACGGTCAATATGGAGTATTACCTTGAAGTTATGCGCCATTTGCGAGAAGCAATACGTAAGAAACGTCCCGAATTGTGGGTAAACATTCATGGTTTTTGCATCACGATAATGCACCTGCTCACTCATCGTTGCTTGTGAGAGGTTTTTTGATCAAAAACAACACTACAATCATGCCTCAGCCACCATATTCACCGGATTTGGCCCCATGTGACTTTTTCCTGTTCCCAACACTGAAGAGACCTATGAAAGGACGAAGATTAGCAACGATTGAAGAGATAAAAACTGCATCGCTGAAAGAGCTGAAGGCTATACCAGAAAGTGATTATCAGAAATGCTTTGTCGATTGGAAAAAGCGTTGGCACAAGTGTATTATATCTGAGGGGGATTACTTTGAAGGGGACAACATAAATATTGATGAATAAATAAATAGTTTTTCATAAAAATATAAAGTCACCTTACTTTTTGAACACACCTCGTATTTGTATGGCCAACAAATAATTGTTTCGGGTCTGGATGTTTGTCCTTGTGCAATTTATGTTTTTAAACTGCCTCCACGATACAGGAGAAAATCCTAGTAATGGGGTAATGTAATATAAAGAAAATCAAAAGGAAGAAAAAAGAAGTTATAAGAGGTTATAAATTGTCTTTCTATTCCTCTCATAGCCCAAGTAGATGGGCTATGAGAGGAATAGAAAGATAATTTGCAGCCTCCGGTTACTGAAAATAATTTAACAGTTTAAATAAGTTGAGTTTTATTTTACTTTATTTAATAATTTCTACAAAACTGCATTCCTTTATGTCCTTTTCAATTTATTTAAACAACTTATCATGAGAACAAGTAGTTACACTACATAACCTACAAATCAAGAATATGATTTATTGACATACTTATCAAATATTTAAATTTTCAAAATAAGACATATTTCAACTTTGTTCTCGCCGGGTCAAAATTTGTATGAAATCAAGACCATCTACATTATCATAACGGAACCTAAATATGTGATCTAGAGTGTTGATTTTTAACATTTTCAAAAGTATAGCCAAGCAACATAGAATTTCTAACTTCCCGCTAAGAAAATTGAAGTTGAAGGGATGGCGTGTTTTGTATGAGAGGAATATAAAGTCAATTTTATTTTTTGTAAAATATATTTTTTTAATCAAAATGTGCATAGATAATCTATCTATGCACTTTTGCCATTTCATAGGTAGTTCATTGATCCCTTTACTAAAACAAACCACGGAAGCGAGAATCAATAAACTCTTTGAAGGCAGTTTGGACTGCCGCATCGGAGTTGATTTTTTTTTTCTTGTAAGAAGTTGTCCAAATTCCGGAAAAAAGGTAATATGTTGCAACAAGGTCCGGAGAGTACGGTGGATGTCTGCGACATCCTCTCCGGACCAATTGTAGCTCATCTAACTTATTGGTTGTTTTTTGTGCAGTGTGTGGTCTTGCGTTGTCGTAAAGCAGCAGTGGCCCAGAGCGATTGATCAATCTCGGTTGTTTAGCAGCTAGTTCTTCCTTCATGGTTTGCAGTCTGACAATAGATATCCCCACACACCCGTTTAATACACACAGAATACAGATTTAATGCAAACAATGTATATGTAGTAATTGATAGAATCGGGCGTTACTTTGCGGAAATTCATTATAATAAAGATATTAAACTTTAATTCGCAACCATCCGCTTTAATTATATACTATGATGTGTCTTACCTGGATTGAAGAGCGCCTCCCGCCCTCCTTCAATTGCATGCACTAATTCCGTCGCCACTAGTCCCAGCACCACTACTCCCAACACCACTACTTCCAACACCACTATTCCAGGAAAGACACACCATCGACGGTAATACGACACGTGTTTCGCCTCTACACGAGATCATCCCGAGGCATCCTCAGGAGATGTAGACTCTACGGCGGTCAGCCGCATGCAGGCATGCGTCATGCAGCATGCAATTGAGGGAGGGCGGGAGGTGCTCTTCAATCCAGGTAAGACACATCATTGTATATAATTAAAGCGGATGGTTGCGAATTAAAGTTTAATATCTTTAGTATATGTAGTATATAACATTATACAATGGAATGGAGTGAAATGAAATGTAATGAATAGAACGGAATGGTTTGAATCGAAATTGACAGGACGGGACGGGACTTCGTTGTTAAGTTATTTTACTGTGCTTGAACTGCTTAAATTATAAATATTACAAAGCATTATTACACGCAATTTTATGAAGGTTTCACATCTAGTCTTGACCTTGTGAACTAAGCACATGTTTTTTAAAGTATGTTTTGGTACCTATTTTTCGGAAATGGTTGATTAGATTTAAATTGTTCCTTTTAATTAAATAGATAGTACATTAGTCGTGAGCCCATTTAAATTCCATCCCTAAGGATGATGAAATAGGGGATAAAGATTTTAATGTACCCATTTGAACGATATTTTTTTATATACTATCCTCTTCGAACAATATTGTTCGAAGATTATCCCTTACTATAAGCTGTGTAATAAAGGTTAACTTACACCTTATAGTAAGGGATATAAATAATTATAATAATAATTATAGTGTTGACGAGTTTCTACATGCTAATGCTATTACATAAAATATAATGTTTTTAAAAATTTGATGACATTTTAAGAAATAAATGTATTTTTTCTGACAAATATAGTTATTATTATTTTGTGATATTTAATACTTTAAATTTTATTGATTTTGGGTAGATTTGACTTGTAATTTTTATTGTAAATTTTTTATAATTGTAATTTTATAGTTAATATTTTGTTGTTAAGCTTTTCAATTGTATTTTTGGACGCATTATTCAACACAATTTGTATTGTTCAGAATAAATAAAATAAAAAAATAAAAGACGGACTTAATACCTTATGACATTCTCCACCAGTCAACCCTGGATGATTTGAGAAAATGTGGCAGGTGTAAACAATCACTTCATAAGTGTAATAAATATATTGTAGTTGTTTCTTCCGTTACCTTACAGCCTTTCAAAAGTCCACAGCTGAGGCCTTCCCGATAGGGGGAATTTTGCCATAGTTGCCAGTCTCCAGTTCTCTACACTTACCGTACGAAACACAGCAGCATTAAACTGCTACTTTGCGCTGGTATTCTGTAAGAGCGGGGTCCCTCCCCAGTCCAGCCGACCCATTCGTGCTACAACCATACAAGTTATAGCTGCAGTATGACTAGACTACGTATAATTTTTTGTGATGTATATTTATAATAAATTTGTAGTGAATATTTTTACACCGCCACTACACTGTGGGTAGTCGTTTTCTTGACTTTGTGATATTCCTTAGACCGCTCAAACAGGTAAAATAAACTACCAGTTACCAGTGTAAATATGACATAACGCGAGTAACCGGAGTTCGATCCCCACCGGCACTAATGAAGTGGCTAATTGCAATTTTAAGTCCTGATATACCACGTGCTCGGCGGTGAAGGAAAGAATCGTGAGAAAACCTGTATGTCTGAGGAATAAGAAAAAATATTTCCAAGACATGTGAAGTTCGCCTACACGCATTGGGGCAGCGTGGCGGACATTTTCTTGCCCTAAAACCCTGTCAGAAATGAGGGGAGGGCTGTGCCCAGCAGTGGGACGTATATAGGTTGTAACTACCCAGTTTCCAGTCAACGTATAATTTAGTAGAGAACACTTCTTTGGAGGTGCATATTCTTGAATTATTTTATTTCCCAGACATACAGGTTTCCTCACGATGTTATTAATTTAAAATTATACATAGTTACCAGAGTATATTCAGAATTACATTTTTTCAGCAGGGATCAAACTTTTATGTAAAAGTACAAACCAACTTCAAAACAAAACAGTAGTCTCTGTATGATATAGCTTTTGAAGCCGGAAACAGAAACAGAAACTTTTTTAATAATAATACTTATTGAAAGTCACTTTAAATTTACCACTGGTTCGGCAAAAAGCCTCGGGCCTGGGAAGAACCAGCAAGAAACCCGGCGGGCGGGGCTGTAATTATTCTATACACATGATACGTTGACAAATTTTCATTGATTGTCGTCGACGTGCAATAAAATCTTATTCAAAAATTGTTGCTTCGATTGCAAACCTGGGTTATAAATTAATATTATAATATTATAATATTGTAAAAATATCAATGAAGAGAAATCGCCGTGTAGAGGTAGCATACGAGAGTCCGCTACCCCATGCAGTTCAGTGGGCGTTGTAAAAGGCAAAAGAAAAAATGTTACAGGCGATAAACAGCAGCAACTTTCTGATAACAACCTGCAAACAAAACACTGCGGTTGCCAACCAAGCGTGGCAACAATGGCGAGCAATATATCGGCGAGGCCTGCAACTGTACAGCGTACACAAATATTTTTCTTTGTGTTTTATTTTACAGAACTTAGATATTATGCACTGTGGTTGCTACCTTGCACGTGATTGCAGTGACTCGCTTGTCCAATTTTACCACAGTAGAGCTATGGCCTTTCACTTCGTCTGTGCTGGTCAATGACCGCGAAAAATAACTGTGAATTACTTTCAAACCTGTTAAGTTATTTTACAAGACGCGATAAGAACAAACAAAATACCAGTATTTTTTCCTTAGACTAATATTTTCATGATACTATTGTAATTGATTATTATACTCGTGTATGATAAATATTGTGTGAAAATATAATGTCCTCCGGACCGAATTTCGGCCACGGCGGCCTGCCTCAACGGAGGCTAGCGCAGGACAGGATTATAGTGCTCAAGTGTATGCGCAAGCACAGGTGCACTCTCTATTCCCTCACTCTCATAACCCGATGGGATGGTAAACCGACACAACCGGAGAGAAATCAGGCGCAGGACCAACGGCTTTACGTGCTTTCCGTGGCAAGGGGGTGAGACACCGCCAACTTCCTGACTCCGGGCAGCTACTGAGAATTTCTTGACAGAAAAACTCAATAATTGATTTTTGGCCCGACCCGGGATTCTAACCCAGGACGTCATGATCAGTAGTCGCACTACTACAACCACTAGACCAACGAGGCAGTCAAAATATACATTTTATATATACATGCATAAAAATTGCAGTGCATATCTGTAGTATTGAAATAACTGGCTTTTTGTTACCACACGAGGCTATTTACAAGCTACTAAGAATTAATAACCAATATTGAAAAAATCTATGTCTGTCTGTCTGTCCAGCTAATCATCGGAATGGCTGAACCGATTATGAAGAAATTTTACAAACGGCTAGAGAGCAATGTCTGAAGAAATATAGGCTAAACATGAAGATCCTTTTCAGGCGAAGCCAGAGCTGATCGCTAGTAATTTAATAAATAATGTAGTATAAAGTAATTCTAAAGCTTTATTCACACAATTGATAAAATATATACTTTATACTTTATTTTATATTCTTTATTCCACACCCGCCAAAACATACAGAAATAATGTATACAAAAGTAGTGTAAGTGGTCTTATTGCTGACAACAATTTCTTCCAGACGACCAACGAATGAACAAGATTGCAGGAAGAATATCGTGGGTAGAGCAAGTCGGTGTGAAGAAACCGGCCAAGTGCGAGCCGGACTCGCCCATGAAGGGTTCCGTCGCAGCAACTAACATAATATAAAAGTTCTTGTGGGTCGTTAACTTTGATCGAAGTTTTAATATAGTGTTTTTTTAATTAAGTTATTGATAAGTAAACATTATAATTAGGTAAGTACCTAAATGATGGGATATAAGGTTTATTAATTATTAGATATAAGGTTTATTTAATTGAATGTTTATTTTTATTTTTATATTTGAAGTGATTGAATGAAAGGTAAATTGCGGTTTACAAATTATGACGTATTAAAAAAAAACTACTTACTAGATTTCGTTTAAAACAAATTTTCTGTGGAAGTTTACATGGTAATGTACATACATCATATATTTTTTTTATTTTACCATTCACTTATTTTAGAAGTTACAGGGGGGGGGGGACACACATGTTACCACTTTGGAAGTATCTCTCGCGCAAACTATTCAGTTTGGAAAAACTGATATTAGAAACCTCAATATAATTTTTAAAGATCAATCCATAGATACCCCATACGTATAATGAAAAAAAAAATTTGAGTTTCTGTTCTAAGTATGGGGAACCCCCAAAATTTATTGTTTTTTTTTCTATTTTTGTGTAAAAAAATTAATGCGATTCACAGAATACATCTACTCGCCAAGTTTCAACAACATAGTTCTTATAGTTTAGGAAAAAAGTGGCTGTGACATATGGATGGACAAACAGACAGACATGACGAATCCATAAGGGTTCCGTTTTTTGCCATTTGACTACGGAACCCTAAAAAGAGGTAAAAAATAATATACATACACATTTTTCATAAGAACTATATCGTCGGCATATCTAAGGTGAGTGATGTACTCGCCATTGATGTTAATACCGTATCCTATCCAGTCCAGTAGCTTGAAAAGGTCTTCCAATGCCGCGGTGAAGAGTTTCGGGGATATAACATCACAGTGTCTTACACATGTCTGCAGTTGGATAGGTTTCGTACTCTGGTTCTGTACTCGGATAGCCATCGTAGCCTTACTGTACGAACACATCAGCACTTCGATATACCGACAGTCAACTTGGCACCGCTGAAGAGACTGTAGCACCGCCCAAATTTCGACGGAATCAAAGGCTTTCTCATAGTCCACATAAGCCAGGCAAAGTGGCAGATTGTGCTCTTTGGACTTCTGTACAATTTGCCGAAGGGTATTTATGTGCTCTATGATGCTAAAGCCTTTTCGGCTTGTTCGGGAGACTGGAAGTCGTCGAGACTGCGTGCGAGACGATTTGTAATGACTCTTACAAGCTTCTCTTCTCTTCTTCTCAACAGCACATAGACGCGGCTCAAAAGGAATATCGGTCTGTAGTTGTTCAAGAGAGCGTGGTCACCTTTTTGAAGAACAAGACCACCGCATTACTGCTCCACGCCTCGGGAGTAAATCCATAGAAAATGGAATTAAAGAGCTTCTGAAGGACTTCAAGTAAAAGTCCACCCACTTTCAGAACCTCCGCTGTAATTCCATCCTCGCCCGGGACCTTGCCGTTTTAAGGTGTTGGAGAGCCATTCTAATCTCGCTCAGACTGATGTCCGGGATATCATCGGAATAGTGACAGATAAGACTTACTCTTTAGTTGTGAAGCTCGTGCTTTGATGTTGCGTAAGTCCTGCCGCATGCATTTGGAGATATGTCTGTTCAGTTTCCTGTCGAATATGCTGACGAATACAGCTTCATCTTCCGTTTAACATCCATGAGATTAAGAGTGTAATCGGAGAGCTTTTGTGTTCTTCTGCGGCGGGTCTTGCAGAACTTAGCTCCGATCGCATGGATAGTTTCCACGAGCTTCTGGTTCATATCGTTCACTGTATTGCAGTCTTCTAGGCACTGAACTGGTTTTTTAATTCGAGCCGAAAGTTTTCGGGACCCTGGATTAGCGCACGAGGGGGCGTAGCGGGGACTTCATTAGACGAGACCTCCCCAACTTAATGTTTAAGTTCAGTGTGCCTCTAACCATTCGGTGGTCGCTGCCAGTTTTCACCCTCGCGATCACTTAGAAATCACTGAACAGTTGGCGTCAGGTCATCATAATGAAGTCAATCTCATTTTTGTCGAACCGTCGGGGCTCGACCAGGTCCCCTTCCTGTGGGGCCGCTTCTGGAAGAAAGTGTTCATCATAAAGAGACCCTCTTTCTCTATAAAGTTGGTCAGCTGCTGGCCCCTAGCGTTGTGTTGCTCTATTCCAAATTTCCCTAACTTCAGCTCACCGCTTTCTCTTGTGCCTAGTTTTGCGTTGAAGTCTCCCATCAATACCGTATAGTGGGTTTTAGAGGAATGCATGGCTCTAGAGATATCCTCATTCATTACCTCCGACTCCTCATCGGGATGTGCCGAGGTTACTGTGTAAACCTGTATGACCTTCAGCGAATACCGTTTGTTGATTCTGAATGTCAGGTACGCGACCCTCGTCGACACATTCTCAATCTTTACAACGCTGTTGACATGAGACTTGTGGACGAGAAATTCGACACCTCTTTGGGACAGATGGTCGCTCTCCCGGTGATAGAACAAGTTGCCGGATTCGGGAATTACCGTGTCCTCCCCTTCTCGGGCCGTTTGTTTGTGTCATATTAATGGCATCGCAATTTTTAAATTAAATGTCCATGTCACACATATGCCCGTAGTTGCTGGGAGCACTAAGCTCGAAGTTGTTGACAAATACGTCTACCTTGGTCAAATAGTTCGACTAGGTAAGTCCAACTTCGACCGAGAGGTCAATCGACGGATTCAACTCAGCTGGGCAACGTTTGGGAAATTACGGCACATCTTATCGTCGGGTATACCTCAAAACCTGAAAACTAAATTGTACAACCAATGCGTGTCGCCAGTGATGACCTATGGAACTGAGACATGGTCCTTCAACGCTCAAAGTCGCTCAGCAAGCTATGAAGAGGGCTATACTCGGGGTTTCTCTGCGTGATAAATTTAAAAATGAGGATATAGAACAAGAAAAATCGGGGAAAAAAAGGTTCTCGAGTGGTAGCCTCGTACCGGTAGGCGAAGTGTAGGGTGACCCCCGACTAGATGGAGTGACGACCTGGTAAGACATGCAGGAATTCAATGGATGCAGGTGACTCAGGACCGTGTTTTGTGGCATACCTTGAGGGAGACCTATGTTCAGCAGCAGACTTGCGAAGGGCTGTAATGATGATGATGATGATTGCGATGCCAATGTTAACATTTTTAAATAATTAATAATCGTGTTGTCTCCTGGTCACCGCTTTGCGATCGATAGACACAGACATAAACGATTTTTTTAATACCTGTTGCTACCATTACCCAGATTTTCGAAAAAGTAGGGTCTTCAAGGTGGTGGAGACGCTGGAAGCGGATGTCACTGCGGACGTACACACAGACACCGGCACGTAGATGGAATTGGTGCTCCAGGGAGAATCCAGGATAGTGACGGTACACCGCATTCAATGGACATCCAATTTGGGTCTCCGTTAAGAAAAGTAAGTCTGACTTCTCAGTCTCAAGACGGTAATGGACTGCACTGAGATTAGAGTGCAATACTCGAATATTAGTGAGGTGCACTTTTGATGAAAGGACGTGCAACCGCCGTTTAGCCATACTTTTCTTCAAAGACGGCCTTCCTTCCTTTCACCGTTCTCTCTTGTGCCTAGTTTTGTATTGAAGTTTCCGATTAACATCGTATAGTTGGTTTTGGAGGAATGCATGGTTCTAAAGATATCCTCATACATTTCTTTCACCACCTCAATTGGATGTGCGGAAGTTGGTGCATAAACCTGTATTACCTTCAACGACTACTGTTTGGTGATACTGAGTATACCTAAGTTACGCAAACCTCGTCGACATGGGGGTGCCTATTTAACAAAATTGTTAATGAGAGACTTGTGAACGATAAATCCGACATCTCCTAAGCTAAATGGTCAATCTCCTGGTAATAGAACAAGTTGCCACTTTCGGGAATTATCGTGTTAACCCCTTCTTTTCGGACCTAAGATAGTCCTATAATATCCCAGTGCAAATTGTTTATATGTTCTTCCAGCTCCGGGATCTTCTCGTTAGTCCTCAGCGTTTGTGCGTTGAATGTTGCCAGGTCGAGCCATCTTACAACCATACCTCTACTGGAGATTCTTAGCACCCCCCGGAAACGGAAAACGCGGAATGCGTTGCTACCCCAAAGGATTAAAATGAAATGCCTCATCATCATTCAGAGTCGTGTCGCTATTTTACGCGGTTTTCTGTATTGCGCTTCTTCGGTACAGCTGATTCATTCAATCTGCAGCCATTATACAACCACAGCGTGATTCTACCACGTTCTTTAGTACAGTGTTGGTAGTAGAATTAACACAAAACTCCCTTACCGATAGAAATAAACTAAATTCAAATTCTACCAACTGGGTAACCTTTAAAAAGTTACCAACATTTACAATAGCTAAAGGTAAATAGCAGATTGAAAAACTTTAACAAAAGACTATTAAAAGTAAATTGTCCATCATATTGTTTGCAATGGCAAAATATAAGTCAACATACGAGTAGGTATAACGACAAAACTTTTCCAAAGATAAGAGCAATATAGGTCAAATACCAAAAGAAAAGACGATCGTCCATTTATTTGTCAAATATGTGGACTTTGTACATATTGAAAGTATGATAATAACCCAGTGTGATAAATTCTCATTTACCGCATATCTTTACAAGCCATTATCGATTTTTTTTCGAAGACATTTTCATTTTGTTGCATTATCTTGAATCGAAACGACTATTAGAAATTAAATGAGATCTAAACACGAGTATTCATTTAAACTGTGTTGCATCTACTTATTGCTTTTTATGCAAATTTATCAAATATTCTCAAACTAAAATATAGCTAATATCTTTGAATTTAAGTGAAATATACGGTCCCATAATTTACTAAAAGAAACAAATTTTTTCACACATAAGTGTGTGTACTTTAATTAAATGTTGAATTAATGTAAAATGATACTATCACAAGAACAATTAATTTATGATGCCAAACCATTGAAGTAATATGTACTTACGTACGTAATAGCACAGAATAAATAATAGTACTACGTAGTAATAGCTCAATGTGCCAAACCAAGCACCGCGTTCAGTAATCGTTGCGCTCTCGAGTTTCGACACTCGTCAGCGTCAGTACACGGCGCACGCTTTGGGCGCACGGCCGCGTTCGTTGCGCGTTTTCCTGCGTGAGTCAAGGTCACGCGCTCAGTCATCGAATATTTTTGATTCTGACGAAACAGCAATTACGTCAGCTTTAGGATTACCTCATAACATCTAACTATTATTAGTAACCTACACAAGCTAGAATTCAAAGCTTTAGTAACCACGCGACTCTAATACAACTCGCCCGTATGAACGAATCTTTGAAATGATTAAGTACACAGTCCTAGTATTTTACATAGTAGCGCCGTTATTCGTGAGCAGCTACAAAATACTAGGTATATTCCCATCGTTGGATCGCAACAACCATCTCACTTACCGCGGCCTGTTTAGGGAATTGGCGAATAGAAACCACGATGTGACTCTGATTACCCATTTTCAACTGGCAGACGCACCCGATACTTACCACAATATACTTCTCAGTGATACGCTTGTTTACAAAGGCTTATCTTTTGAATCCGTGATACCAAACGAAATTTCGCGAGTGCCTTTCGAAACTTTAATATCGACAAAATCGGGTAATGACGATTGCAAGATTTTAATGAACAATCATCAAGTGCTTCATATGATAAGAACTCGTCCGAAATTCGATGTCATACTAGTAGAATCGTATAACAGTGACTGTGGAATTGCGTTAGCGGCAAATTTAAGTACACCATTTATAGTATTTAATCCTCAACCGATTCACCCGTGGCAATATAACAGACTGGGAATCAACTTCAATTCTGCTTTCGTTACCCAATCGCTGTTACCCTATGGAAAACAGCCTTGGTTCTTTGATAGGTTGAGAAGTTATATTTTATATCACATAACAAATTGGGTATATTATATCGGTTCACAAGTGACCGACCATGTATACCTTTACAAGTATTTAGGTGACAATCTACCCTCGCTAGAAAGCATAGCGTCGAATGCTAGCTTAGTGTTTGTAAACACGCATCAATCAGTGTACGGTGGAGTTGCCAGACCAGACAACGTTATTGACATTGGAGGCATACACATCAGACCACCTAAATTATTGCCGACGGTAAGTTGGTATTGTTTATTGCGATAACATTTCTAACATTACCAGATTAATTATTAAAACAATATCCAGTTTTGTATTATAAATGGGTACACTCCAAAAACATGTACGTAGGTACCGTGAAGATTATTTTAAAAAGAATCTTGAATTGTTAGCAAATAAATTTCAAATTTACGATTTCAATCCATAACGTGCAAGACTCCCGTAATAAAGTGACAGGGATAGCAGACTGGTTTATTTTATTGATTTTGAACGCGAATATTGGACTCCATGACAATGGTAGAATTAACAATTAATTCCAATCGCCTTTTCTTGGTTTTAGAAATGGAAAATTATATTACCGTAATTCTTGAATGATATTTCACTTAAGTGTTACTAGAATGCAGACAAAAAGAGTAATTTTTTTACATATTTAGGATCGATTTTTAAAATCTTTGGTAAAAATTCATATAATAAAATACGAAAATTTAAAAAAATTCAAAATATAGGTTCATACAGAATAAAATATTTCAAATGTTTTGTTTTTCTTTTATATCCAGGCAGCTTTTAATTTATTCAAAGAAGAATTTTTTTCCCGAATGTTTCTCTATTCTTGTATATTCTCTAGTTTTCAATTTAGATCGATTTTACTACCAGATTTAGAAGAACAAAAGATCTTGGAATTAGGTATACATAAATAGCAATACTTCTTTTACTTTTTCAGGAAATAGAAAGATTTATTAACGAAGCCGAATATGGTGTTATTTATGTGAACTTGGGTTCCACTGTGAAGGACTCCACAATGCCAAAAGAAAAATTAAACGAGTTTTTGTCAACGTTTAGTAAGTTACCTTTAAGAATTCTTTGGAAATGGGACGGCGGAGTGATAGAGAAGCTCCCAAGGAATGTAATGACAATGCGATGGCTACCTCAATACGACATTCTAAGTAAGTAATTTTTGCAATAGGCATTTCAAGATAATTATATTATTTTTATGTACACTTAGTAGCGCTGTTAGAGTATAATCATTCATTCTCATTTGTTAGATTTCGTAATAAAATTAAATTAACACTTGCACAGGGCAGAATCAAAGAGCGCGCTTATTGTATTGTGATTAAGTTGCTTATCGTACTGAGCCTCTCTGCTATAGAAGAGGCCTATATTTAGCGACGGACCAATTACGGGTAGGTAGTTAAAAAATAAAAAACATGACGTTAAAATTATTGGATACTAATCACCTGCAAGCAATGTTGTCGAGAAACACTGTAACAAATAAATAGAAAAAAATGCAATTTAAACGAAAATTTTGATGTAGGAAAGGACATTATCCACAAAATTTTGATAAACAAATTCAAATTCTACCAAGCAACTGTAAATAAAACCGGCCAAGAGCGTGTCGGGCCACGCTCAGTGTAGGGTTTCGTAGTTTCCCGTCCGTCACAATAAGTGTTCCCACTTATGAGTTTGTACAAAAACTGTTGTTTTCATCCAAGTTCAAAATGATTTTCCTACAAAGTCCTTATAATTGGCACATTGTTTTTTACTTTTGGAGCGATTATTTCCGAAATTATTGACATTATTAAAAATGATTTTAGTAAACACCTATTCATTTTTAATAACCTTTCCAACAATATATCACACGTTAGGTTTGAAATTTAAAAAAAAATCACTTCCCACTTTACATATAGGGGGGCTACCCTAATAAAACATTTTTTTCCAATTTTATTTTGCCACTTTGTCGGCGTGATTGATACACATATTGGTACCAAATTTCAACTTTCTAGTGCTAACGGTCACAGAGATTAAGCGAGGACGGACAGACGGACAGACAGACATGGCGAAACTATAAGGGTTCCTAGTTGACTACGGAACCCTCAAAAGAGTGATTTTAAATACTTGCTTCCAAACGGTAAAAAGGTCCTGTAGCTGACAGGCACCCTCGACTACAGGCTTCTCGTCTCATAACACATAAACAATATTTTAAGCTTATCCCGCGAATGCAAAGAAAGACAAAAATGTGCATACTAATGTTTTAAGTAATAGTCCTTGCCGTTTATCACGTGCCCTACATATCTGAAAAAAATCGTTTCGGTAATAGGTATTATACGTAAAAACCGCCAACACATAATGGAGCTGCTTGATGGCTCACTATTCCCTAACTCTCTCAGAAATTAACCAGTTGTGGGCCGGTACGTAATACCGCTTCGATCTACTGAGCATAAAAAGTTTTTTAAATACCCGTTTTGCTTTTTAATACAATTGACTACGTAACTGTATGTCACTTGACACGTCGACGCCAAAGATACCGGTTTCTTATATATACAATGTACTCTGTGGACACCGGTGTTAACACAGGCAACGAGGGCACTCTATTCTTTGCAAATTAAATCCTATACCTTTAAAAGAGCAATTCTTATATATGTATATATATATATATATATATATATATATATATATATATATAATCGGGATCTCGGAAACGGCTCCAACGATTTTCATAAAATTTAGGAAGTTTCGGGGGCAATAAATCGATCTAGCTAGGATTTATTTTTAGAAAATGTCCATTTGTCCGTGTTTTCAGGCAATAAAAAAAACTGCTACAATATAAGAAGGTAAATTTTGACAGGTTACCAACGTTAGTAATAGCTAAGATGGGATGTTGTTCGGGCGTGATATCAGAGTTCCGTGGTTCGCGTCCCGTCTTGGGTCCGACTTTTTTTCCTTTTTTTTTCAAGTTCCCTTCTTTTGTGAGAAAATCTATTATTTCGAACCCTTTTTTTAGTATTTTTCAAAATACGAAAATTTTAATTAAACTAATTGCACTCATGAATTTTTATTCAAATAACCAGTTCAGTTTTTTCTATTATGTCAATAAGATCAAAAACTATTATTCATGTAATTTGTATATAAATGTAACTTAAAAAAACCGAGCAAAGCTCGGTCATCCAGGTACTTAAGTTAATATAAGAAAGGTGTTATTTTTATCGATTTACGCAAAAACTCAAGATTTTCAGGTCAAAAATAGACTAGAATTAGTCGCCCCCAGTCCGAGACTTTATTTAACAAAAACTCGACTTCAGATAAAAGTTGGTTTCGGCAAAACAATGAATGTTATTAGTTTGCAACATATTGATATGCAAAAGAAAAAAGAGTGGCAAAAGCAAGCACATAGCCTTTTCAATAGCAGTTACAGGCATAGAATTGGAACAAGCACTGTCGACTACGACCTTGATACTTCGATTTACGAATAAACTGGTGACCCAATTGCATAGAATCGCTTTGTGCCAAACCTGAACAAAAGGCCTTCGCTATATTCAACCGAACCCCTTGACCTCGACTGCCTCCACCCATCGATTAATCAAGTAGACTAAAATATTAGCAGCTGAGCGAGCCCGACGAAAACCGTACGGTCGGTCGCTAATCAGCAGATGCTCTTTTAGATATTCAGCTCTCAAAAGCTGACAATTATTAAGTTTAGTTATATTTCCATGAATTTCATGTAAAAGTAAAGTTACAGCCTATATACATCCCACTGCTGGGCATTGGCCTCCCCTCATTTCTGAGAGGGTTTTAGGGCAAGGAAGTGTCCGCCGCGCTGCCCCAATGTGTGTGGGCGAAGCTCACATGTCATCGAAATATTTTTTTCCTTATTCCTCAGGCATGCATGTTTCCTCACGATGTTTTCCTTTACCGCCGAGCACGTGGTAAATCAGCACTTAAAATTGCAATTAACAATTTCATTGGTGCCGGCGGGGATCGAACACGTGTTACCCGCGTTCTGCTATATTTACATCGAGCGTTAATCATTTTGGTTACCACGGCTCTTTGATGTACCTACATTACAACTTAGATAGTAAGTTTTTATAACGATTTCTTATGTTTACGCGAACACTACACATTGATTGAAACTACTTTTACGGATTACATCGCGTTTAATTTATTTCATTTTAAATTCCCGACATTTCGGGTGCTTTTCAGCACCCATGGTCACGGGACACTGAGGTGACTGACGTCAATGTTAACCCGGAGTATCTTCAGCCGAAATAATAACTTAATTGTAGTTGTGTTGTAAGACTGTTAATAATCCTTGTACTTTTTTTCTTTTCAGAGCACGATAACGTAAAAGTGTTTATTTCTCACACTGGCATTCTAAGTACTATTGAAGCCGTCGACGCTGGCGTACCTGTAGTAGCTATCCCCTTGTTTGGTGATCAGTATGGTAATGCTGCTGCTATGGTGGACGCCGGTATCGCTAATATAGTTCCATACAGTGACTTAAAGAAATCACTCCTTATGGATGCCATAAATGAAGCATTAGACTCAACGTAAGCATTAATTTATATAATATATATTTAAGTTATTTTTGTACGTGAACGTCAGAAATTTATTTCTATTTAACTACTATTTTCTATTATTATAACTGAGTGAACATTTAATTAGAATTCAATTTTTACTAAAATTAAAATTATGATACATACTTGGTATTAACAAAATTCCTTAAAGTTCGATTTACTTTAAGTTTTAATAACTCAGGTACAATTTTCTCAATGATAGAATCAAAGTGAAAAATAAGTTAACAGAATAAACATGAAATTTCGATTCTTAGGTATCTTCGAAATATGAATTCAGCGTCGTTACAAAAATATAACTAATAAAAATATAAGGTATCTAAATCGAACTTTGCCAGTTCGAACAATGAATTTGAGTATCGATTAGACATGAGCGCGGCTCCGACACGCCACCGGCTACCGTACTTCCTTCTTCCTTACGCGCCGCCGCGCCGCCGCCATGATATATCGCGGTCAGTGCGCCAAACGAGTTAATTTGAACCAAACTAAAGAATCACGCGTAACGACATAATGGCAACATCGGAAATCATCATAACAAAGTTAGTGACGTCTTTGCCACAGGTTTCAAGACAGTTTTGTTAGGAAGAAAATGTTGGTGAACATTCAGAACACGGCGAATATTGAAGTCTCCTCGGATACAAACTTAAGACCGCAATTATACGATGCGAGAACAGTTTGGTGTTTCTTATTTCAAGAACAAGTATTATATGGCACAGCATGCTAACAATGATGTAAGGCATTAATAATAATAATAATGTCCTTCCGACCGAATTTGGGTCACGGTATGCAGTCTCAACCAAGGCTGGCTATACGCGCAGAACACGAATAACAATCCACAAGTGTGGGCGCAGTGTGTGTTTCTATGTTGTCAAGCATCCATAATGTAAATCGTCGACCTGTTATTTATTACACGTAAATTCATATATGTCGCAATGACCTTATATTAAATGAGTATGGCTTCAATTAATTACAAACCTGTCTTTTATTATTTTCGAGAAATTTAACCTATAGTTAAAATTTCAAGTTACGAATCACAATCCACGACACTAGTTTAGAAATCTTCTTATTTTATATATAAAAATAAATGGCGGTCAGTTTGTCTCGCTAAAACTCGAAAACGGCTCGAACGATTTTAATAATTTTTTCGCGTTTGTTTGAATGAGTTCCTGGATGATTAAAGGCGATACCGCGAAAAAATGTATATCCTTTCATCGAATAGCATGGTACTATGACACCACTAACGAAAGTGGAATTTTGATATAGGAATATTCATGTCTTTACCTTGAATTTGCTTGTTTGCGAACACGATTGTATAATTTTGACTCGGTCATAATTATTTGCGAAAACACCTCTAAAAAATCACTATTGTTGAAATTACAACGAAATTACTAAATCTATATGCTTGGGAATCACTCAAATATATTCATAACATCAATATTCATAATTTACTTGCTCATTGTTTTGATTACTTAAATCAATAAAAAAAAATTTAATATTTTAAGATTTTGACAATTTCTTAGCGGTCACTACGTTAATCGTCGCGGGCACTACGCAATTTTAGACCTTATGACGGCGTTATTTAAGTTTTTATAGAAATTATGTATTCACTCGGATCAGTACGGCAATAGCCCGAAGCTACTTTTTCGATGTGTCGTCTTAAATGCAAAATTGAACCCGATAGGTGGCACTGTTGTCGAGATCTAGAATTCACCCGTGCGAGAATGGGCGGAGCACTCGTCAAAAATAAAAGATGTGACGAAAGTTAAGAGGGCTCTTACAAAAAACAGGAAATTGCAAGGTTGCCTCACTAAAATTGTATGTTTATCGTTTTTTGCTTCAAATAAGAATTACTCGTTAAAAATTGTTCGTTTTCTTTACTGTAAAAGATTTTTGGATTTTTTTTTTCATTTACTTTAATAATTAGGTATAAAGAGAATTTTAGGTTACTTAATTATTTATTTAGTATAATTATTATCCCGATAGATGTTTATTTTACCCGTATTTATAGTACCCGTGTAGAACCCGTTCTATGAAACGTTTTCCAAAACTCGGGGTCCCAGAAGGCTTCATCCTGTCTTCTCTCACCTTGACACTCTTCACGAGTGATATCCCAAAGGCCCCAGTGACAAACACCGCTCTTTTCGCCGACGATACGGCACACTTTGTATTAGATTATAATAGGGATAGTCTCAATTTGAAACTCCAAAAAACTATACTATGGTAATTAGATAGGTATTTAGATAGGTATTTAGATAGGTATGGTAGTTAGCTATAGTAATTAGATGGAATAGCTTAGGCAACAGATTTCGCCTATGGAGAATCTAAGTGAATCCCGAAAAAAGTGTAGCAATATACTTTCAACGGAATACAACACCAAAAAAGATTCGAGGTCCAAAAACAAGACTAAGTATTATTTCCTTATTTGGCCGCCACATTCCTTGGGAAGAATCGACCAAATATCTGGGTATCACGTTCGACGTCCGAATGAGTTTCGCAAAACACATAAATGTAGTACGCTACAGACCCAAGTCATTCATTGGCCGTCTCCATCCTCTGGTCAACAGAAAGAGCAAACTGTCACTAAGACACAAACTACTCATGTACGAAACCTACGTTAGATCTATCATGTCTTACGCAAGTGTAGCCTTCGCCCACACGTATAGAACCCATCTATACGAACTACAGAAAGTCCAAAACTTTTTCATCCGTAAAGCCACCGGAGCACGGTGGTATCAACGGAATTCACATTTGCACAACAACTCTCAACTTTCCTTTATCTACGAATACTTCAAGGAGATGTCTCAGCGCTGCTTTGATAGCGCCAAAACCCAAACCCGCTAGTGGCAAACGCAGCCAACTACGACCCGATTCCAAACGTCGCGCGGAGTCCCCATAGACCACACTACTTATAGAACTACTACGTTCGCTTGATCGCGTCGACCCAAAGGTCGAAGACATATCAAGCACTGACAGTACACCCATACCAAATGAAACAAGTACATGTAGGATAACGGAAGGGTCGCACCCGTAGGCGGGCACGACGCATTCCAGCAAACATCGCGTACACACTGTGCAACAACACGAGTTACGGAGTCAGAGGCGTGGGGACTCCCCCATTCGGACAGCGCAGCAGTTAGATAGCACAAGAACCAACACAGAGGCGACATGATGATTGGTAACAATACCAAATCGTAAACCATCATCATCATCCTCATCACCATTGCATTTCGTTTTATAATCAGCTCAGCCCCGAGTCACATGAATCTATAAGAGCCGTATAGGCTAACAGTACCAACATCATAGAAAATAGATAGGCAGTCGTTAGCGAACTAAATAATAACAATATGGTACAGCAAAAAATCAAGAACTTCAAACGTTTTTTGAAAAGCAATGCGCGACGATAACAAACATGCTATCAGTAATAATAATGTCCTCCAGAACAAATATCAGTTACGGCGGCCAGTCTCACTAGAGACTACCTACCTGCATAGGTTAGGGATCTATAGTCCTGCATAAATTCGTGCTCTGCAGCACAAGCGTACTCTCTATTCCTTTTAACTCATAGTTCAATGGGATGGCAGTCAGACACAATCAGAGAGGTATTAAATGTATGACGAACGTGCGTTCACGTGCTTTCTAAGATTTTGCATACGTGGTGGAGCCACGCTGCAGTTATATTATGGTTATATGGTATTGGGTCGGCTCGATCGGGGAAAGACCACGCTCTCACAGAATTACAGCGTAAAATAACAGCTTAATAATGCTGTTTTTCGTATAGTGAGTGTAGAGATTCGAAGACCCTTTTTTACTGGAAACGAGACATTGCATCTTAGTCCTCAGGCGAACAACGCAATGTATATGGGATACAGCATGCCCTTACCATCGGGTAGACTATGTGCTCGTTTGTCAACCTTATTCTATAAAAAAAAACATGTGGGTGAGAAACATCGCCGAATTTTTGACTTCGTGCGCTCCTGAAAATTTCTTGACTAAAACCCCAATGATTGTGTTTGACTCAATCCAGGATCATTTTACCGATAACATTGTCACTAAAGTAATAAGGCGGACGCATAACACGGCGCGTGAAAGCGGGAAGTGGGACGCAGACCAGCGAGGTTCCGAAATAAGTCGACCGAGTGCAAAGGTTACGCATTGTTTTAGTTTTTCACTAAAAATATAGGCTACTAAAAGACTATTCATCAAAGGCATCTAATAGCAACCCATGAACGTAAGTCAGAAAAATGAAATAGTCGAATTAATTAAACATGTAGGCTCTAGATGAAATGAATTCATCTTATATTTCACATATCATCCCACTATGAAGTAGAGAAGGATCAAATAAAGCGATCGCAGATTACTGGTCTAGTGAAAACAGATTCAAAATATTCAAAAATATTGCATTTTGTTATATTATATGCACTTTGGTTATTAAAAATTTTGCAATTACTTACTTAAGATCTAGTATTATGTTACAACCATTAACTAAATGATCATAACATTACGTACATGCCATACCCTTCTAGGTGTTAGGGTTCCTTTTCTGGCCAGCAGTACACCTGGATATGCACCACTCTCTTACCTATTAATTTCTGACGCCAAATTGCAGTGACTGCACTGCCGTGTACCGGTCTGAATAGGGTATAATAAATAGATAGAGAATTATACTGTAATTACAGAATGAGTCGTTAAATCTTGTTCCTCAGAAGATAACGCGTGGCTTCCTCCTTGGAAATTGACGGCAGTTGTCCATAGTATCCATTTGCCAACAGATGGCTTGTGTCCTTGTTTGTCACTCTTACTTCTATAAAAAGCATAGTGTTTTTACTAAATAGATTACACTATAATATAATCTCGATCGGAATTAATCACGAAGGCAAATCGATAGCATACTTCGATTAAAAAAGATTAGTTTCGACAGTTTTTCCATAAACAATCTTATATAGATTCAAATATTTCAAGAATCTTGTTATTATTGGTTATTTTGCGGTATAAAGCTGCAATAATTTTTTATATGGTATAAGATCCACCATTGTATAGAATATTCCAAACTTAAAGCGGGAAATGAAAGTTCTAGGGGACAGGTCTTTATTAATAGATCGAAAGGAAAACAAACGCCCGCAAAAAAAAATATTTTTAAAAATGTTTTAAGTGTTTACGCAAATTTTGCAACGATCATTTTTTATTTTCAGATGGCAACAACGAGCGAAACTCGTCTCCAGAATTTGGCATGATCGTCCTATGTCACCTATGGAAACTGCTATTTACTGGACGGAATACGTAGCACGATATCACGGTGCACCAAACTTAGTAGCGACATCTGTTAAAGTACCGTGGTATCAACAACTCCAGATAGACGTTTTACTGTTTGTCGCTTTGGTATTATATATTCTTGCATATGTTATTTACAAAATTCTGAGCGTGTTATGTTTTTGTTGTTGTCAGAATAGTACGGCTTCTCAAAACGCTAATATGGAAGAAAGAAGAAAAGAAAAGAGAGTAAAATTTGAATAATGGGTTTCATTTAAAACAAATGAAACTGTTAACAGGAAAACAATACGGGTGCGCTAGTTTACCAGACATGTAAATCTAAACTTAAATGTTTGACTTCTTTGTTTGTATTTATTGTTAAAAATATAGAGTTATATCTTTTATTGTTAATTTATTTTATATAAATTAAAAAAATATAGAAAATAACAATTTTTTAGTACATTTCTAATAACATATTTATAAGGACTTTTGGGCTCTTGTCAGGATTGAGTTCGGATTCTGGAAATGGTAGGCAATTTTCAATAAAATACAGTGGGCTTTTGCGTGGGAGGGGTGGAATCTGTGTCATGGATTGAGAGTGCACAATGGGTTTTAATAGTATTGTTACGCCGCGCTCAAATCAGCGCCATCTAGTATCAGGAGCGAGAGCGGGGGAAGCTTTGCAGAGAATGACATCGCCGATCTCTCGACCAACAGCGCCACCCGAGGAACTAAGTTTCTAGAAAATCTATACTCGAGCTCTCGGTACCTTACGCGTGTTTACTTGAACATTCCGGATGTTTTGCTGATTTGAATATATAGGTGGCGCAAGATGCGACGGGGACAGAGTTTAACTCGGCGACACAAGCGAAGCTTCGGACCGAAATTAAGTGATTTAGTGTGTTTAATTATTAGTGTTTTTTATTTAACTTTAATTTGTATAAAGTAAATTAAAGTGTTAATTTAGGTAATTTTATCGGCAATTTTTATTGTCACGAACCCTAAGCTCGTAACAATTGGTGTCAGAAGTGGGATAAAATCATGCCGATTTTACCTAAGGAGGAAACGGAGGGTGTCCGTACCCGAAGTCAACGCCAGCAGGAGACGGACCAACGAAGATTTGGTGGTGCAACGCCGCAGACGTCGGAGGGCGAGCGGCCGGCAACGGATGCCGGTCCGTCCGTAGCTCCTGCATCTGCAGCACCTGATTTAGGCACCCTGATGGTGATGCTGCAGGAGCAGGCTCGCCAGCAGGCGGAACAGGTCCGTCAGTTGAAAGAGCAGCTGCAGAACGGACGGGAGGAGCAGGCTCGCCAGCAGGCGGAACAGGTCCGTCAGTTGAAAGAGCAGCTGCAAAGCGGACAGGAGGAACAGGCCCGTCAGCAGGCGGAACAGGCTCGTCGGTCGGAAGAACAGATGCTCCTCATGAAGGACCTTCACGCTACCTTTGGGAAAGAGATAAGGCAGGTGAAGGATAGGGTTGCTCTGCATGACAACCGCCTGTCGGAAGCTGAAACCCAAATCGCGAAAGCTGAAAACCGAATCGAGAAAGCTGAAACCCGAATCGACCAAGTAAACTATCGGGTTGACAACGTAATGGCTGACATGAAGAAATTACTGGACGAACTCAAACTTGGAGATGGAGCTACAGCTCCCGTAGTAGCTTCAGCACCTTCGCTACGTGGGTTCAAGGTGCCACCGTTCGACGGGACCTCTTCCTGGTCAGCCTACAAAATCCAGTTCGAGGCTGTTATGAAAGCGAACGGCTGGAATAAAAGTCAGGCCATGACTGCTCTCACACTAGGCCTGCGCGACCAGGCCTTAACAGTTCTGGAAGCTCTCGGTGAGGAAGTGACATATGAGCAACTCCTTGAGGCATTGGAGGCGAGATATGGCGACGCTCACCTGGAACACGTCTTTCGTGCGCAGCTTAAAGATCGTGTGCAGCGCATCAACGAAAACCTGCAGCAGTGGGCTCTAGAAGTGGAGAAGCTGGTGCGAAAAGCATACCGGTCTGTACCTGCGCTCATTGAAGGGAACCTGGTGCAGACATTCATCGACGGCATCCGCGACCTGGAAGTCAGAGCTGCTGTGAGGCTCGGGCACCACGAGACGCTTAAGGACGCCTTGGCCCATGCACTGGAGGTAGAAGCCGTGCGGCAGGATCATCGTTCCCATCGCGTCAGGGAGGTTGCAGCAGCTACAGTTCGCGACCGCAACAAAGGATACAGCCCTAGGTGCTATGGCTGTGGGGAAAAGGGCCATCTTCGATCTAGCTGCCCTAAGCGAACCGTGGAAAGGAGAGTTGATCGATCTCGAGAGGGTAGTGCAGCTAACGGCACTGCCTGGCGGCGACAGGATCATCGTTCATCTCACGCTAGGGAGGTTACAGCAGTTACGGTTCGCGACCACAATGAAAGATACAGCCCTAGGTGCTATGGCTGTGGGGAAAGGGGCCATCTTCGGTCCAGCTGCCCTAAGCACACCCTAGGAAGGGAGGGTGAACGGTCTCAGAAAGGAAGCGCGGCTAACAGCACCGCCCAGCAGCAGCAGGAATACGACTTTCCTATTAGACACTGCAGCGGGGAATCTCACGGCAACGCAGATGCATTGTCAAGAAGACCTTTTCCTGAAGATTGCAACCATTGTAGTAGGCAAGAGAGTAAGGAAGTGGTATCCGTGAGGATGCTCAGGACAGACCACCTTAGCAACGGGTGGAAGGACAGCCTACGTCATGCACAGCAGGAAGATCCAGACATCAAGCCGATTCTGGGATGGATGGAGGCCCGTGCTACCAAGCCTAAGTGGAGGGACGTCTCAGCGATGAGTTCAACCACGAAAAGCTATTGGGCCCAATGGGACAGCTTGCTGCTTCAGGACGGAGTCCTGTGCCGTAAATGGGACAATGGTCGAGGAGACAGCTGTCGTTTGCAATTGGTTGTCCCTAAAGCTAAAGTGCCGGATGTTTTACAGCTGTGCCATAATGGTCGTTCAAGAGTCCATCTGGGAGTTAAACGAACTCTACTGAAGGTCCGAGAACAGTTCTACTGGGTCCATTATCGTGACGATGTGGAGGATTGGTGTCGTACATGTACAAGTTGTGCGGCTGCGAGGGGACCTCAGACACGGAGTAGAGGAGCATCGAAATTGTACAATGTTGGTGCACCACGGGATAGGACATCCCTTGACATTGCGGAGCCGTTACGGCAAGGCGCAGGAGGGACTCCTAAGATCGTCCATGCGGATCGCTTGGCGCGTTATTGTGGGGCCGATGATGCTCGGGACGAGCATGTCTTAGGAGGGGGCAGTGTTACGCCGCGCTCAAATCAGCGCCATCTAGTATCAGGAGCGAGAGCGGGGGGAGCTTTGCAGAGAATGACATCGCCGATCTCTCGACCAACAGCGCCACCCGAGGAACTAAGTTTCTAGAAAATCTATACTCGAGCTCTCGGTACCTTACGCGTGTTTACTTGAACATTCCGGATGTTTTGCTGATTTGAATATATAGGTGGCGCAAGATGCGACGGGGACAGAGTTTAACTCGGCGACACAAGCGAAGCTTCGGAGCGAAATTAAGTGATTTAGTGTGTTTAATTATTAGTGTTTTTTTTTTTAACTTTAATTTGTATAAAGTAAATTAAAGTGTTAATTTAGGTAATTTTATCGGCAATTTTTATTGTCACGAACCCTAAGCTCGTAACAGTATTTTTTTTTAAATTTCACGCTTGTTATTTATGTTTGCAACAAAATATCAGAAATTTTCCATGGAAATCAGGTTATTTGTCAAGACTTTTCAATTTTATATCTGGTAACTTAATACATGTGTCATCAAATCCTACATTACCCTAAAGCTAATTAGACTAAATTCTAGGGTGCAAGGTTTAAATGGGCGCTGAGCTTGCCTCTTGCCGCCTTCGCAAGCACCCCTTATTTACAGAATAGAATTGGTAATAATATTCTCAACAAATAATAGATAACGTGCCGCAAGCATTTTAAATTTTACTTTTTCTTTATTTCTAGTACAAAACAAATAAATAGATTGTAATGATAAGTATTTGAATCATTTGTACTTTTCGTCGTTCGTTGACTAACTGGCTGTGTGTTCAAAGATTTTAAATAGCTCTAGCTCTCTTTTCTACCTCTCATTTAATTATTGTCTCTTACCAAGGCTGTTCAAGGGAACTTTTGTCAGCTATCTCTTCCACTTCTGCACAGGATGGACGTCCCACTAGTCCATGCCGCAAAGAAGAAAGTTGATCTTTTAGGTTCTCTTTTAACATCCAACTCAACTCTCTATGACAGGGCTAACACATCGCTGATCCGCAAGATGGCCGGTGATTGGAAATTCTCCCGTCATTTGTGAGTGCTCCATGCTGGATGTGCGGCTTACACATCGCACACACTCTTCTTCCTAGACGTCAACGAGTGGAGTGGGTCTGATAATTTTAATGTGTACTTTTCTGGTACTTCTACTACATAGGCGTTGTCTCAAATTCTTGAAAGGCAGCATTAGCCCCACCAATACCTAAAAAAGTTGACCGTTCAGACCTGTCCAACGACAGGCCTATTGCCATCACCTCCTTGATCTTCAAAATAATGGAATCCATTATACCTCATGAGGTACATTGGGGACCATCAGCTGATTAGTGACCGCCAAAACGGTTTCGGTCGGAGTCGCTCATGATGCTGATGACCTTCTAATTTACCTCAAAGGTAAAAATTTGAAGATCACCAGCGAACGGAGGCAAAACTGGATCACCAGTTTCCTTGCAGATCGGAGCATCAAGTTCATAGACGTACGTGCATGCTCCGACCTTAAGCCTATTAATGCTGACATTCTTTCGTAGAACTCTACGTGGCTGAGTGCTGTCACTTACATTGTTTCTTCTGCATTTAATGATATGTTGCGAACCAGTTCATAACATTCATTTATATGTAGACGACAGCACTTGTGTTGCTTTCTACCCTGGCCGTGCCAATATATCTCGTAAGCACCAGTCCGGTCGTCTCGACGAGTCGTTAAATACCAAATGTGTCTGAAATAAAGCTTTTATTTAACAAAGTCTCGGATTGGTGACGTCTAAATCTAGTCTAGTTTAACCCTTAGAAGGTACAGGTTTGCGCGATTACCGCTAAAAAGAACCTCTTTGTCGCATATCCTCAATTTAAGAACACTCCCTTTGCTGCAATCGAATGACGTACAACAGTTCCGCGGTCACTTGAAAGGGAAGGCTAAATGGGCCTCTAAAAAGCTTGACGTGCTCAGCAGAGTGGGGCAGTATTTTATGCCGACACACCGCTTGCAACTTTACGAGGCGAAAGTTTGGCCTTACATGAATGTGTGTATGCTAAGTGTGTGCTAGAGGGGAGTTTCGACAATATATGGGAGGACAGAAGACTGATTGTCATTCCTAGGGGTAATGACAAACCGCTCACTGACGCCAAATCATACCATCCAATCATACAATCATAACGCTCCTCCCTGTTTTGGGAAAATTATTGGAACAAGTAATTCTAAGATGTGCTCTGTGCATCTGAGCACCAGCACGGTTTCTCTCAAGAGCGGTCTACATTAACAGCGCTGCATGTCTTGCTCAGCATGGTAAGGTATTCTCTACGCTATGCTATGTGCGAGTAATGTTTCTTGATATCTCCGGAGCCTTCAACAACGCCTAGTGGCCGATGTTGATGGTCAAAGCTAAAAGAGGTGGATGCCCAAAAAAGCATAAAATGCTGGTGGTCTATTCACCTCCACGCGTGTAGCATCTACATCGGAGACAGGGTAGAGTAGAAGACGTCGATCAAGGGATGTCCTTAAGGCTCCGTGCCGGGCCTAACACTGCGGAACATGTTGATGGACACCTGCTACGACTCCTGTCTGAAAGAGTAGCCATAACTGTCTATGCTAATGATGTCACGATTTTAATTAATCAAACCAGAGCGGGTATTGAATCCAGGGCCAGTTACTCTAGATCTTGTGCGGGAGTGGGGGCTAAGGAATTGACTGGAGTCTTCCTCCTCAAACTCGACCGCCATGACTGTTTAAGGAGAACTTCAGATCCCCCCCCCCCACGTGTATAAACTTGGTGGAGAGTCTATAAAGACTATGACAAATGTAAGATACTAAGTGAGGTTTTGGACTCTGGACTATCATTTATGCAACACGAATCTGATATTTCTGAAAGAGCGACCAAGGGATTCAGCAACATGGCTCGCGTATGGACATTATCATCGAGTGTCCGATACCCAAACTTAAAAATAATTTACAGAGGAGTATTTACATCCACGCTTACGTACGAGACAGAGTGCTGGTACGAGCGTGCGAACATTGAACATATTCGTTCGAGTCCGTAGCTTACTACTGAGATCGCAGCGACCCGCCCTTATATTTTTAAATAAAGGGTATCGGTCCACTAGCACGGTGGCCTTACCGGTGCTGGTTGGCGTTCTCCATGCTGAATTTAAGGTCATCCGTCCTGGTAGGATGGGTATAGCACGTATGACCGCGCCCAAATAGGAATTGAGCAGACAGAAGCGTGAAATTTGGACTAATGTGATTGGCGTTTGGCAGGATCGATGGATGAATGAATCTAAAGAATGCAAGCTCTATCGATTTTCCCGTAGGTAGTGTTGTGACTTAGGTATAATAATAATAATAATAATTATTTATTGACATTATCATAGTTCACATACTTTTTACAAATATTTACAATACATTATGAGGACCAATACGAAATGGGAAATTTGAATACTCAGTAACCTGTATTTAGGAGATACAGTCCCATCCCCCTGTTGATTAGGAATACATAGTTGTATTGTTGCAAATGATCTGTGTGTGTCTGTGTGTGTGCGTGTGCGTGTGCGTGTGTGGTGTATGGCGTGCGCGTGCGTGCGCGCGTGTGTGTGTGTGTGTGTGTGTGTGTGTGTGTGTGTGTGTCAGTGAATGTACATGTATTAATAAAAAAAAAATTATGAAATAAATATATAACAATGCGACGTAATTTTATAATAATGTTAACAAGTATTGCTCTGTAACACACACACACACACATATATATATGGGACGCAAGTATACCGATATATATCCGTATACTTGCGTCCCACCGGACTACCAAATCTCTCAGATTCTCACTAGACATGGATGTTTTCGGGAGAGAATATGTGACATGCGACTGTTCGACACTAATATGTGTGGGTGTGGTGCGACAGAGGAGGATGTTGACCATGTTCCATGGGAATGTCCCTTGTATGACGACCTAAGAACAAAAATGATGGATTGATTAGTTTATACGGTTCAAGTAGCTAGGGCTGTTGCGTGAGTTAACGCATCGGCGGCATGATCGCAGAATGAGGCAATGAAGAATGCTGGCAAAAAGGCCTGACGACGTGGACGCAATAGTGTCGTTAGCCTCAGAAAGGGAGAGTGACGTTAAATGGGACAAGGAACAGATAAATTTTTTTTGCATCTTACCCTTAGGGGCGGGTTTGCTTCTTGCCGGAAGATTCCAGCGTTGTTGCTGATTGTGTCGCTGATGTGGTACTTCAGGGCATGGAACCTCTGATTCCATTATTAAATACCTACTGTTGCAGGGTTGCCACTGTCTTTTTGTTTAATAGCTAAGTCTTATTTACATTTAAAAGTTATAATATTTTCAAACTTAATACATACGGATACTAGGGATGCCCGATCTGAATCGATTTTCTGCAAGATCGATTCACGGCCATACGTTTTACTGATTTTTGAATCGATTCAAGGGAACGCGATCATCACCCAGATCGAATCACATGCCTATAAGCTCGTATGAAAAAATCCTATCAACTAAAATCTAAACATCAACCAAACCGTTAAGGTTCGGTTGATGTTTAGGATTAGGATTTTAGAAAGATCGGTTCACACGTTCGTACGTTAGAACGTACTAACTACGATGTACTACCGATCTTTAACTAACTATCTAACGTACGAACCCATCTTTACATGCCTATCGTATTGACCGGGAGGGGACACAATAACTAAAACAAATTAAGATTACCTACCTAAACGTTGAATGAGAGTAGCTTCGCGTTACATCAAAAGCGGTAACGTATTAAATATGAAGGTAGGTATGATAATATTTTGTTTATTTTATTATCAGGTACCTATGTTAGTGTTCTATAATCTTTCATTCTTTGTATTGTTGCGATACGAAAAGTTGAGCTGTTCTGTGAGCGTAAGCTATTATTTTTAAGTACTTTTTAATATGGCTCCGCCAACCAAATGAAACGTTTGGGCTTTTTTTTTCATTAAATGTGAAATGGATGGACAATGTAAAATGTGTAAATAGATGGTTAAAACTAGTAGAAATGCTACCTATTTAAAAATCATCTCAGACGTCATCATATAGATACTTATTTTTTTGAAGAGTATTTTATACTTTTCAAATGTAATAAATTGGAAACTACTGAAGTTTTTGGCCATGAGTGACCCACAATTTCTTTTGCGATTTTAAAGATTTTTAATAAACGAAGGGTCGTCGAAAAGGCCAGAACAACGTCTGCCTAGCAAGCTATATATATATATATATATATATATATACAAAACAAGACAAAATAAAAAATGTACACATTATATATATATATATATATATATATATATATATATAGCTTGCTAGCATATATATATATATATATATATATATATATATATATATATATATATATATATATATATATATATATATATAATGTGTACATTTTTTATTTTGTCTCTTACTTATGTGTATTAGTGTGCAATAAAGAATATATTGATATTAATTGATCTAAATATATATATTATAATATAATGATAAAAAACTGGCTCATTGTTTCTTATCGAACTGGAAGCGATTTCTTCCCAACGTGGTTATATTGATTACAGCGAATTGGAAATGGGACAGGTGTACATAACAAAAAAAGATGGCCGAACAAATGGTATAATATTTTCGAAAATTATGGATTTTCCAGCTAAGCTGATGTCATGACAGTTTTTGACAGGTTTATTTTGAGGAAAATATGAAATTACAGTTACAATTAGAAATGACTTTTCCCTTGATATGGAAAAACTCCTAAAATATTTAACGATTCCACTTTATTACACTGATATAATATTACACTCAATATTAAACTTTGTATCACGTTCGTTTTCATTTTATCGAACATTTATATCGCAAGTACTTTAATACATAAAATCAAGTAATTGACTGGCCAATTTAATAAATGGATAACATGTATTAGTGAATGGTTTAAAATAAATATAATATGGTTTCATAATGGTTTCATTTGTATAGTAAAAATAATAAATTTCATGAAGTGTTCGCACAGTAAGAAGGAATGTACGAGTACTACTCTTTAACTAAATGCTACCATAGTGAATTTCGTGTTTTTTCGAACCATCAATTAAAATAATTTTATTTTGTAGATTAAATTAGTTCTTATTAGTAAAGAAAGTCCATATATTTACGAGTTATTATTAGCTCTACCTATATAATTTGTATATATATATATATATATATATATATATATATATATATATATATATATATATATATGTGTGTGTGTATATTTTTTATTTTGTCTCTTACTAATGTGTATTAGTGTACAATAAAGAATATATTGATATTAATTGATCTAAATATATATATTAGGTATATGAAGATAAAAAACTGGCTCATTGTTTCTTATCGCACTGGAAGCCACTTCTTCCCAACTCTTGTTTAGCAAAGAACTGTTGATTACAGCGAATTGCAAATGGGACAGGTGTACATAAATTTGAAAAAAAAAATTACTTATAAATATATAAGTAAACAAAAGAGAATATGTAGGATACAATTGAGGACGGGAATTGTGATGGAAAATATTAGAGTCCAAGTAATGAATTTTGAGTATATTTTTGAAGAAAAAAAGGGACTGAGCACGTCGAATATATACACACCGGCACAATTAGCGGAACAGAAAAAAAAAGTGAGACTATGGGATAATAACGCATATATTTGACGAAAATTTAATTAGACACAAAATAACAAATTGATTAACATCTTCTAACAACGACTTTGAAAAGTCTTCATCATTTTTTATTCAAAAATAAAGAAATTTGAAATAAGTGAAATTTAGATGATTATGAACCATCACAAAAAATAAAAAAGTAAGCATTAAATGATTTAACAATAAAATTAAAGCAAAATTAGTAACGAGTATTTCCCCCTCTTGCTCTGATTACGGTTTCCATTCGTCTGGGCATGCTACAGATTATGTTATCGATGATTTCTTGAGGCAACCGCTCCCACTCCTCAAGTAATGCGTTTCCAAGTTCGTTCAGATTGTTGGGGGGTGGCATTCTGGATTTAACCCTTCTTTTTAGCAAGTCCCAGACATGCTCTATCGAATTCATATCGAGGGAATTTGCTGGCCACTGCATCACCGGTATACCTACGTGGCTCAGATATGCCTGTACCGATTGTGCACTATGAGCACGAGCATTATCTTGCATTAGAATAAAGTCGTCACCAATAAATGGGGCAAATGGTACAACATGTTCTTCTAAAATGTCTCTGATGTATCGATCTGCTGTCGTGGTCCCTCCTGTGACTATCACTAACTCCGTGCGAGCTCCCAAACATATCCCTCTCCAAACCATAATCGAGCCGCCACCATAAGCCACTGTGTGTTCAAAATTAGACTTTATGTGGCGTTCTTGACGTCTCTCAAGTTTTGGGCCTTTGGCAGGTATATACGACCCTAAACCAACTTCTTCAAATCTCCTGCGAACTGTACGCTCACTTACTCGTACTCCTCGAACGTCTTCCAGTTCATTTTGAGCTTGTCGAGCAGCCGTTAATCGCGTATTCCTACGAACTCCAACTTGTAAAAAACTGTCATCTCGCCTCGATGTACATCTTTTTCTACCTTGACCCTTCCTCCTCACAAGATAATTAGACGATCTGTACCGCTGGATGCTGCGATGAATCGTTGATACTGGTCGACGAAGCCTTGAGGCAATCGATCTGTAGGTATGGCCATTTCTTTTCATTTCATCAGCCCTAATGATTTCCAGTGATGTTAAGTCAGGCATAATAAAGAGCTTTTAATAAACAAAATTGCCTATAGAATAACAAATTTATAAAAAACCAGTAAGTGCAATTTTTCAAAAAAATTACAATTACGAATTTATTACTCGATCAAGTTGACAAAACGTATTGTTCGGGAAAATAAAACAAATGAATGAAAAAAGTGTCATCTAATTTTCTATTTTCAAATTTGACAATAAATTAAAAAAATATCATAACTGGCCAGTACCTCAAGTAAAAGATTTTATAATCCTGCTTTTTTGTGTTCCGCTAATTGTGCCGGTGTGCATATAAAGGCAAGGAGTTCCACAAGTGTGTAAAAAGAGGATGAATATGCTGGAATATGAGGCAAAAAATTGTTAGTGAAACGAAAATGACGATCGTGAGAGGAGGAAATGAATTCAAAACGGTCTTTCAGGTTACATGGAGTGGAGGGATTGAACAGTATGCTGTATAAAGCAGAAAGAATGTGCGTATTCTTGCGAAGGCGAATCGGCAGCCATTTGAGACGTTTACGAAATTCTAAAATGTGATCATATTTACGGAGTCCGAATACGACTCAGGAGATGTACCTATGGTTGATACGAGAGCAATTTTCTTATATGCTAGGGTTGAATTTGAATGACAGGGTAAGAAATTGCGTGATAAGAGATAAATGTGGTATGCAAGATGATGTTGTGACCAGGATTAAGAAAGGAATGCTTCGGTGGTTTGGTCATGTAGAATTCATTCTGAATGAGGAAAGAGTGACAAAGCATACGGCAGATGTGAACGGCAGAGTCGGGAAGGGAGGCCCTAGAAGAAAGTGTATCGACCAAATTGGCGATAATTTGAAAATGGGCCACGTTAGAAGTACCCTTGACCGACGAGGATGTATGCGTAGATATATGGATGTAAAAGGCGAAAGAGGTATGTCAGGATCGTGCCAAATGGAAGTCCGTAGTCTCTTCCTACCCCTCGGGTGACAGGCGTAAGTGTTTATGTTATGTTATATGAGATGTTTGGTTGGTAGCAAAAAGTCGGCAGCTGGGTGAAGCAAAATCAGTAATAATAATAATAATGAGTTCTTTATTTTGCTTTATTTTATTTTGGATGCAACTTTATTGGCCAATTCGGTTACTTTTTGTACTAAGGCTTCGAGAGTGGATGATGTAGACGAAGTTTCACAGGATAAAAATCAATTAGTTCTGACAGCTTGTCTAAGCCACGGTTGGGCTGTGAGGCTAGGATAGCCGGAACTTGCTGTGGAAGTCAACGAAGTCAAAGTAGACGGAATATGTTTTCATCAAATAAAGCGCACAAGGGTGCCGGAAAACTGGGATGGTCGTCTATCACCGAGTTCCTCCTTCCTAATGAGCTACCTTACCCGCTGCTCCTCAGACATAGAAAGACTCCTTATCAATTCTTCCTTTAGTTTGATGTACCTTTGTCTTATATCTGGAGGTCTAGTAGTTATATCTTCTACTTCTTCAGCAATTTTCTTATCTAATTAAGCAATAATGTAATTGAAATTCGTTATTTCTGATGTGACGCCGGCAATCTGAAACTGGCCAAAAGGGTTGTTATTTAACAGAAACCTTGCACACCTCAGAATTAGTACTTTCATCTAGCTGTTGTTGAAGAGCTGCAGTCAGCGTTTCGAAAAAACTTTTCATTGCAGGTAACTATTCGACTCAACATTCCTTCTATTACATTGTCAGTGCATCAGGTAATATTGTTTTAAAACTTATATAAAATGGCGACGCTATTTTAGTCGTAGTTTTGCTATTTGAGGTACGTTGTTTCTGCGTCGTAACAACTATTCAATAATAATACGAATTTTCTATCCATCGTATAAAATGAAACGATATTGTAGAAAAAACACAAAATCAAAAGAAATAAATGGATAACTGATTTTGAAAGCAATAACTTGCCATAAATATAAAATGAATAGCGGTTTCTAATTGGTCAAAACGTTATTACCCTTCAAAGCGACCAATTAAAACAAATTGCAAATTTTATAGACCTAATAATAACTTTCGTAAATATAAGCACTTTCTTGACTAACAAGAACTAATTTTACCTACAAAATAAAATTACTTTAATTGATGGGTCGAATAAACGCGATATTTACTATGCTAACATTTAGTTAAAGAGTAGTATATTCCTTCTTACTGTGCGAACACTTCATGCAATTCACTATTTTAACTATGTATATAAATTAAACCATTATCAAACCATATTATATTTATTTTAAACCACTCACTATTTTACTTGTATGCCATGGAAAATAATTTCTAGTATATTTGTTCCAAAAAAGTTGCGTCATTTGTATAAAACTTTTTATCAATATCCTAGATATTAAATACATAATCACTATAGGATATTTGATATAATTGATATTCCTTAAAATGTAAATCAAATGAACAACGTTTAAATAAAATAAGCTGTACTCTTTGATTACAGCTGATATGAAATTAAAAATATATTTAGATAAATATACTTCGACACCATATAGTAGATAACATTTATTTAATTGGGCAGTCAATTACTTGATTTTATGTATTAAAGTACTTGCGATATAAATGTTTGATAAAATGAAAACGAACGTGATACAAAGTTTAATATTGAGTGTAATATTATATCAGTGTAATAAAGTGGAATCGTTAAATATTTTAGGAGTTTTTCCATATCAAGGGAAAAGTCATTTCTATGTATTTGAGCCTTATTTACATGAGTTAGCGCAAAAAGGCCATAACGTAACTGTAATTTCATATTTTCCTCAAAATAAACCTGTCAAAAACTTTCATGACATAAGCTTAGCTGGAAAATCCATAATTTTCGAAAATATTATACCATTTATTCGGCCATCTTTTTTTAGTAATATTTTAAACGGTTTAGGTTTAGTGTATTTAGCCATAGATAACTGTGAAAAAATGCTTGATGATGAAGATGTACAGCATTTATGGAAATCAAAAATGAAATTTGATGTGGTCGTAGTGGAACAGTTTAATAGTGACTGCGCCTTGGGTCTGGCATACAAGCTGGGTGCTCCCACTGTCGGTATCACATCGCATGTTTTAATGCCCCATCACTACAATCGTTTCGGCATTTCGTATAACCCATCATACGTTCCATTTTTATTCTTGGACGGAGGAACCAAACCTAGCCTGTATCAAAGGGTAGAACGCACATTTTTTTATCTTTACTATAAATTTATTTACAATTATGTAACGCAAAGAATCGATCATAAAATACTATCTGAACATTTTGACGATATTCCTCCACTAGAAGAATTAGGTCGTAATATTAAATTTTTACTTCTTTATAATAATTTTGTATTGACAGGAACAAGTATTGTACCTGCCAATATTATTGATGTAGGCGGATATCATGTTGCGAAACCAAAACCACTGCCCAATGTAAGTATACTATGTATATCAATACTATTAAACATTAACAACAATATATATAAACAAATTAGTATCAATAATACTTTTCTCCCATAGGAACTGCTAAAATTTATTGAAGAATCACAGCATGGTGTTATTTATATCAGTTTTGGGTCAATGCTACGGGCGGCATCGATACCAAAAGATAAATTACAAACAATTTTGGATGCTCTGGCAAAGCTTCCCCAAAGAGTCATTTGGAAATGGGAAGCAAAATCTCTTCCAGGCAAACCTAAAAATATATTTTTATCGAAATGGTTACCACAAAATGATATTTTAGGTGAATTATCTACGTTCAAATTTTAAACTTATTAGTTTGCATAGTTATCGTTATAATCTTTTAAAATTATTTTGCAGCGCACCCAAATGTTCTCGCTTTTTATTCTCACTGTGGACTGTTAGGAACGACAGAAGCTGTATATCATGGAGTTCCCATAATAGGAATGCCAATGTTCGGAGACCAAGCTACGAATGCTGGCGCCATAGAAGAAAGTGGCTTTGGAGTAAAAATTAATTTGGAAGATCTCACAAAAGATAATTTACTACAGAAGTTTAAGACAGTTTTAGATCCTAAGTAAGCATAACGTGGCTCATATAATTATCTTATGTTATTTAAAATGAGAAGGAAGTAGGAGGCCTCACACGCTGGTCGATGTGATAAAATGCAATTGCAAGCCTTTGGCTATTGATATATCTACAGAGTTTCTTGCCAGTTCTTTTTCAGAAGCTGTTGTTTTTGCGAAAAACTAAAAACAAGCCTAAAGAGTAATAAGTAATAAGTTTTGACTTAGACTGCAGAACAAAAACCTGCATTTTATTCTGAGAAGTTTATACGTGGTAGAGCCATGCTGCAGTTATATTAGTAGAATAGTTGTAGTACGAATGGGTCAGCCTTACCGGCGAAGGACCACGCTCTCACAGAATACCAGCGTAAAATAGTAGCTTAATCCTGCTGTGTTTCGTATGTTGAGTGTAGAGAACCGGAGACCAATTTTACAGGAAATGAGGCATTCTATCTTAGCCCTCACGGGCGACAACGCATCTGCATTTTGATTCGCAATCGAGAATACATGTGCCTTTGGGCCACAGCAACTACTTACCATCAGGGGGTCTGTGTGCTCGTTTCGTAATAAAAATATAGAGCGTAGAATTCATGTTGCTGCACCAATGAGGATGGAATGGCTTCACAGGTCCTTTATAAATATATTTTATTTCATTTATAAAAATGTTGCAAATACCATCTAACTACATCATTATTTCAGCCTATCCAAGTCCACATCTAAGTATAAGCCTCTCCAACGAATGTAAGAAAGCACGATCTTCAGCCACTTGCATCGAATGACTTCCTGCTTAAGGGATGCACTAGGTCGTCACTCCTAATGGTGGGTCCGCCCTACACTTCGCTTATCCGAACAAACGGAACGAAGGAGAATTAAAATAATTATAATATCAGTCTTATCACTCAAAATTATCTTACTGACATACATGTGGTGAAAGGGATTTATATAATTGAAAAAATCGTCTGTCTTTGTAATATTGCAGTGACAAATAGGCTCACATTACACATGATAATAAATGGCTAGAGCAAACCTTGAACACCCGCCTTGCCTTGCCACCATCTTTTAACAAAAATGTGTCACACATAGATAATAATATCCTCGAATAGAGCAGAGTAGCATTTCTTTCACGTAGTTTGGTCTTAAAGGACACTAGCCCCTGCGCAGGACAGCAGTATATGTACTTGTAAAAGTGGGTACGCAAACGTCGGCGCACTCACTACCCTTACTCGCATGGTTCATTATGACGGTAATCCGACACGCCCAAAGAGAGATTAGGCGCGGCATCACTGCTTGTCTTAAATGCCTTTAATAATATCCTTTAAAAGATAATCAATATAGAAAAAGAATACTTTTGATTTTATCTACTTCAGCCTGAAGCCAGAGATCAGAACGAAATTATTCAGAGTTCCTTTTCCTTGATATCGAAACTCTGTAAATGTAAATGTACGCTCAATAGGTTCAGGAATCAGGAGACAAAATATTATATAACGTAACAAGTAAAAATATGTTATTGGGAGCATTTAATCGCATCTTAAAAATAATACTACGGACGGGGTGGGTACGGTGAACATTAGTAAATGTTGGTTATTTATCTGTATAGTTTGTGTGAGTTTACCGAGTAAAAAATGTACATGCACGAGTACTGTCATTTAGTGCTCACAACTAGCGCTGCTATTTATATTTTGCTAGACAAACTCTGAGTTTAAGTTCACACACGAGGTTGTCTCTGAATACCAATACCTCCTTGTACTATTATCTGATAATCTTTTTTTGATTAATTTACATATATTTTCCAGCTTTCGAGCAAATGTAAAACTGCTATCACAAGCTTGGCACGATCGACCAATCTCAGCTATGGAGAGTGCAGTATATTGGACAGAATTTGCTGCCCGATATCACAATTTCACATTTAGAACACCAGCTGCGGATGTACCTTTCTATCAGTACATGTTACTAGATATATTCTTTATCTTATTTGCAATGCCCCTCCTAACTCTTTTTATATCTATGTACTATATATACCAAGTTTGTTTACAAAGAAAATCGAGACTATATGGGAATTTGAAAAAGAATCACTAAAGTTACTATAATATACCTACATTTATTTTATTAAATTGTTACAGACTGAAAATATTTTTCTTACCTTTTTAATATTTTTAAAAGTAAAACCTCTATTCTCTTTTTGATAGACGAACAAATACCAGACACCCTAAAACTGTGATGGAGTAACACAGTAGGTAATATAAGTTTGAATTTTCTGTAATTACCTTTGGCAGTAGCTGCTCCTAAAGTATCTTAATCCAGTGGATTGCCTATTAATTTAGGATTATTTTTAAAACAGTTCTCCTATGTATTAGAAGTTACGAGACTACTTGATATTGACAATGTCTAGGCCTCGCCTTGCCTGACAGAAATGCATTCTGTAGCGCAGCCTCCACGATTATATATACTAGAGTTAAGTTAAATAATTAAAGTTTTAAACTGAATAACACATCTCCTTTTTATTGAACACCGTCCAAGATTACATGGCGACCCCGTCAGGCGGTGCGCTGCGACAATGGACTTGGAAACGCACCGCTGCGGTTGCAAATCAATTTCAATTAAAAATTCTTATTAAAACCAACTTAATAATAATTAAACGGCAATGACGTCACACCTTTCCTAAATCACAACACTAATAACACCGGACGCGACCAGAGGAGTAAAAAAAAGAATATGATGACTATAACAAATACAAAAAAGAAAGTGACGGCAAATACATGAAGAGGTCACAATAATAATTAAATTTTATAGAAGTTGACTGAAATATTAAAAAGAATGTACGAAGACAACAAACAAAAAATGAGGAAAATAAAATGTATTTTTTTAAACCGCCGAATAGAACAAAGAAGAAATTAAGAGAGGTAAATTTGCTCCAGTGTGATATTTAATTCTACATAAAACTTCATTACTTCATTGAATTGATTGACCATATACTCGTACTTCACGTTTCAGTAATTTCCCCTTCTAACCTAACCTGTCCGAGTCGGGGTGCCCCGCGTCTGAGGCTCGCTTCGCTCGCTATTGCACTCAGTATAACACCAAAATATTGACTTTTATAACTACTTTAATTATACACTATGTATAAATAAAAAATGTGTGTATGTGTATATATTAAGTCTAAATAAAAAATTGAAAACAAATAAAATATAAGTAATATTAATTAAACAGCACTCAAATACATAAAATTACATTAGGGGTAGAATAAATTACGTTACTTAAATGCTAATTCAGTCTCGAATCACGCAGGTAACTGCCTCTACGTGGGTGCGGACTTCTTTAACACGAATGTGCTCTTTATTAAGTTGCAGATGTTGTGCTTCTATTTTGAGTTGTTCAGTTTCAAGCTTGTGTTGACGCACATCCCTGTCCCTTTCAAAACGCAACCGATTCTTCTCTATTGCCACAAACTCGCTGGTGGCTCGGTCAAATGGTGTTTGTCGCAGTCTTCGCTGTCTGAGATGGCGACGACGAGGTGTAAAAGGGCCAGCTGATACTGGCAACCTTTCTGTGAACACAGATGAAAGCTGTAATATAACTAAAGAAAACTAACAAAATATGGTGGTGGTGGTGGTTCTATTTATGGTGGCGGTGAAGTTATTTAATGTTGGTAGTTTCAATAACTCATAATAATGAATATTCAATAATTTAGTAGTAGGTATCCTAATACCTGCACAAAATTAATTTTGTAATAAAAACCTCCTTGTATAGTTCTACTATTTGAAGGTCCTGGCACAGGACTGACAGGATGTGGTGGTGGAGAGGTTACATCTGCTGGCACTGTTATGGGTGTATCTTCTGCAGCTGATGGTAATGTCAAGAGCTCAATTTCTGCTGGTGATAGTATCCTCTCTGCTCTATCAGCTGTATAGCTCACTTGAGGTTGAGATGGTTCCTAACTACAAAAATATAACCAGTTGTTGACCAGAAATATGCAAGTTTTTATAAAATCAGCAAAACAAGAAAAAAATATATATATAAAGGGTTCACTTACTTGAAAGCCTGCTTGTATGGCTTGACTTCCAGTAATTGCTGGGACCCCAATTACATGTAACACCCTTTCCTCAAGTTGACTTAATGGTTTTCCCCTACCAGGCCTACCACCAGGGCCACAAATGTCCCGATTTATAAGGGAGGCTTTCTTTTTTGTTTTAGTTTTCCAGTCGGACCATACCTGTACCACAAAATATAAAATAATACATTGAAATAAATGGTCTTCATAGGTACCTATGAAACAGCAGTACATACGCTTAATAATTAGTATCTTGTTACCCTTTTCCATTTGTCAGATGTTTTGTTAACTCCACTTCCACCCAATGACTTTAAAATTTCAGCTAACTCTTGCCACAGACGTTCACTCCTTACCCTTCCTTGAAGTCCAACTTGGGGCCTTGAAGGATCACCATGGCTAAAAATAATATTCAGAAGATTAGTGTACAGCGAGAATAAGACCCAGTAAACAAAGTTTGCTATTAACATTCTAATACCCTGTCTAAGAAACAAGTAGGTCTTAAGGTTTGGAATTGAGTTTATCTTTATAAGAATAACAAAATGTAAGAATCACAATCATATAATAGTGCACCATTGTGAGGTTGTTTACATGGTCGTGCTTTAGTTTACGGTCGCACGCGGAGGGGGGTGGGGAGGTGGTTGGGGGGTGGGGGGTAGTGATGAAACCCCCCCCCTAAAAGGGGGGGATGCGGAAACGTATAGTTTCTGAAATATATTAAAAAATCTATCCTAACCTATAAAATATTGATATTGATTAATTTAATATGGTATTTGTTTAAATCAAGTGGGGAGGAGGCTCTAATCTTCTCTCTACCCCGTCTGACGCTTTACATTCGACGTTCTTACTTACAGGGGTTCGATTCTGGGCTGATCTACGTTCAACGGACTCAATTTTTACCAAACCTGACGTGTCACCAGTTTTGTTCTGGCCTGAACTCATATATATCTGTTCGCCTAACAATTCTGTGATAATAGAATAAAAAATGAAAAGAAAAGTTACTTCTGTAACATCTTCGGCGCTGCGGGAAGTGCAGCCCCTTCGCCCTTGCGTAGCAAATCGCAGTCACCCATGCTCACCTCCGCAGCTTCGGCTTATTGGTCGCCTTCGGCGACCAGCCTCAGCCGCTACGGCTCGCACGGGTGACTGCGATTTGCTACGGCGGGCGGGGGCTGCTCTCCCTCCGCGCCTACGGATTTACAAAAACACTCTAGGGGTAGGGCAGACAAGACTACGTGGAGTCGGGGCGCGCTGATTCGGTTTTAGAATCTGTCGAAATGATTAGAACAATCATCTAACTAGCCGTGTTTTCGCGATTACCCTAGATATCTGTTCATCATATTATCCTACGACATGTTATAAAGTACATGCATAAAACTTATATTTAACTATCTTCATTGTGATGCCGTAAAAATAGTATGGACAATTAATTTTATTTCTCGTTAAAGTTAATTGGACACATTATGAACATAAATAACATTTAAGTGTCGTTTACAATTTACTTATTGTTGTTCGGAAACAATACACGATCCATTCACCGTGAACGAATAATAAAAACAGCTTACATGAAAAAGGAGAGTGATCTACTTACAACAATAGAATAGTTTGGACAACAATGACAGAACAACTTGAGAAAACTTACACAATATATGAAGATTTTAAGCAGCAAGCAGGTAAGTTAGATTTACCATATACAGCCAAAAAAATTTTTAGGTCTGAAATAACACGCGGTAAAAGGAGATGCAACCATTATGTTGTCTCTTTCTAATGCTTTAGAATGTCATTATGTAAATGTCAAGGGCCGAAAGCCAAAACAATACTGTTCTATACGATTCCTAGTAGTTAACCTATAAAACTTAAAAAATTAATTTCTCGAAAACTATAAGTTTCCGCAGAAAATCCTTCTAGCATTTACTTCAATGACCTGTTACCTACCTATTAAAATTAAAATTATCACGAAAATCGTGCGACCGTAAACTAAAGCACAGCCGTTTACATTATGCATTCAATATTCTCAACTAGGTCCAATACTAGTTAAAACAGGGAATAAAAATTGGAATAAATAAATTCGGAAAAAACCTACCTTTCCATAAATTCTATGAGCAAACTAAATGCACGAAGTCTAAAATCCATATCACAGTTATTACAATATCTTTACTAACTTGTTTGTAATAAAACACTTCAATAACTTTCAACACAACACTTGAATACCTAACCTAACATTCAAGAAGCTGAGAACAAATTATCGGACGCGGCTGACGGACGCGGCTGACAGCCGCGGCTTATTGAGACCTAGCCGGTACATTTAATACTACACTGTGCAAACTATCGGCCGTAAGACGCGGACATGACCTTGCGTCGCTCTTGAGCGTTCGGACCTCCGAACAGAATCTGACCGGCTGGATGTTTGGTGCGTCCGCGGACAGTGTGAACGGGGCACGGGACGCGTCCGCGGACGTTTCGAGTGTCACATTCACAAGCGAACACACTGCGCTCGCGAAATGATGTGTAATGAAATAAAATTTATTAAATGTGTTCATGGCCACGAGTGCCTATATTTATAAGTACATATTAGGACATTCATAAGTACACTTTTTAACGTTTATCATCTTTTTGTAAGTCTGGATATAATGTATGAAATTCATCATACTCGAGTCGTTTTACATTAATATCATGGACAAGGAGTGTTTAGGTCCCCTATTTTTTGGAGGACGACATAAAGCAGCTGCCGCTAACTTTATAAATTCGTCCTCGTTGTCACTGTTTGTCACGTTTCTCGATTGACAAAACCTTTCTGGAATGACCGAAGCGAGGCGTCCGAGGACGCCGTCTCAGCTACTGTGCACACCGCTAAGCCGCGTCTGTCAGCCGCGGCTGACGGACGCGTCCGATAATTTGTTCTCACTCTAACATTTTAATCGCGCGTCATAGTCATAGGTAAATAAATCATAGATAAATAAATATTAGGCATGTCGATCTAAAATCGCTTAATTGAAAAATCGATTCTTTGGAGTAAAATTATCGATTTTTAGATCGATTCGAAGCACCGCATCGATTCACCGAATCAATCCAAAAACTTCTTGAATCGGACTGATTCATTTGATTCAAGAACTAGCTAAAATTCCCAAACTGGCTGGGGTAAGATACCACAGTTTTTTAATTTTTTGCTGTTGGGGGACGCAAAAACAACCGGTCGTACTTGGTTGATAATTTGAACGCAATATACCAGGCGGTCCCATAATGAACTGGCCTGATATAGTTCAACGCGACATGTCGCTACATGTTGTGTTGCATTAAATAGTACGTTTATCGTGCACTTAATATAAGAAACATGCATTGACATGAAATGCTTAGTCTTAGTTTAACAGGCATTTGAATAACGAGAGTCGCGTATTTTTTCAAAATGTCGAAAACTGAGTATCGAAGTGTCAAAGTTTCTGTTTAAAGAAGGTTTATCCCCTGCCCAAATAAAAGAACGATTGGATGGCGTGTATGAGGAGTCTGCCCCCTCCTATAGCACAGTGAAAAATTGGGTGAAAGAGTTTCGCCTCGGGAGAGAAACCGTCGAAGACTTTGGCCACGACGGTCGACCTGTGGAAGTGCTCACTCCCGAAACGATTGCTCTTATCGAAGAGGAGGTTCTGAGTGACCGCCGTTTGAAGATTAGGGAAATTGCAGCAAGGCTTGGGCTCTCTATGAGTATCGTTCATCGCGCGATCCATGAACATCTTTACATGAAAAAAGTGAGTGCAAGATGGGTACCGAAACTTCTTTCAGCGGTACAGAGACAGGAAAGAGTGCGCTGCGCTTCGGAGTTTTTGGATCTTTGTGGCGAAAATCCAAAGACTGTGATCGAGCGGCTAGTGACTGGTGATGAAACTATGATCTTGTATTATGAACCACAAAGCAAGCGCGAGTCAATGGAATGGCGTTATAAGGGTGAAAAGCCCCCTAGAAAGGCAAAGGTGCAACAATCGACTAAAAAAACTGATGTGGACAATATTTTGGGATTTTCAAGGCCTTTTGATGGTGGATTTTAAAGAACGTAATACAATCGTGAACGGCGAATATTATGCTTCTTTGATATATAAATTACGAGACAAGATAAAGGAAAAACGAAGAGGCAAGCTGTCTAAAGGTGTCCTGTTGCTCCATGACAACGCCCCTGTTCATACCGCTGGTGTTTCGAAGGATGCAGTTCGTCAATGTGGGTTCACAGAAGTTCAACATCCACCTTATAGTCCAGACATGGCCCCATCCAACTATTATTTATTTCCAAATTTAAAGCGGGACTTAAGAGGAAGAAAATTTTCAAGCAATGAAGAGTTGCAGGCGGCCGTCTTCAGTCATTTTGAGGATAAAAAATGTGATTATTTTTATAAAGGTTTAGAGATGTTGATTCACAGATGTCAGAAGTGTGTTAGTATTCATGGTGATTATATTGAAAAATAAAATTGGTTTCGTTTCATTTCCTTCATTGGTTCATAGTTAGGCCAATTCATTATGGGACCGCCTACGTATATTTGAATAAAATAAATTTTTATGAACGCATTCAACAATATCGAAAAGTTGTCATTTCATTTTCACTTCTAAAATTCTTAAGCTTGCTTTCCACTAAGGGATATAATGTAATTTATATAACATCCCGAGATAGAAATTAATATAGCTCACCGTACTTTAAAATGGAACCGTTTCCACTGAGATGTAATATATGTTACATCCCAAACTATAAATATTTTATATATATATATATATATATAGATATTTTCATATTATATTTCACCTCCTGTACTATAATATAATGTAATATTATAGCTGTGAACCTGTTTGAACTGTGAACTCGTGAATTTACATTATTTATTATCAAAAATATACATACTGTGAGCTGTAAGTACCGACAGAGTACTTTTTAAATACCTAGATACTGTAAATAAATATTATACCGTACGTTGAAGTTTATAGAGGTTTATAGTAAGAAAAATCCCAGTATTGTGTTCATGTAGCATTCATTTCAATATGATAAATAGTGAGTTATTAGATTGAAACCGATTTATCGAGAAATCATGCAGTTTGCATTTTTGTTAAAGTATTGTTGTTGTTTTTAGCCTAAAATGTCAAATAAAAGTGTTACGTGGAATCACTTTGTAAAAAAATGATCGAGTGGAGTATGTGCGAACCACTCCTAACACAAGCGTTTCAAGCTTACCAGGAGTGGTTAAAAGGAATATTAGTAATGTTAATCAATAAGATTACTAATATGTTATTTAAAAAAAATATTACAGTTTAGAATTTTAAGAAAAAAAATAGAAAATTCTTGAAATTTCATGTTTGAAAATGTCGCGATTAATCGAAAATCGATCTTTTAATCCTCGATTTAGTCGATAATCGATTTAAGTATCTTCGATTCAAATCGATTCAAAGATCGATTTTTTTAGAGTGAATCGACATGCCTAATAAATATGTAGCAAAACGAGCAAAAATAAATATGTAGCAAGCGCGCGTTTGCCTTAGATAAATAAATATGTAGCAAGCTAGCGTCTTAAAAATCCATAAAGGCCGAAGACAAGTCTTACTTTCTTTAATCCTTCATATTTTCAAAAACCGCAAAGGCTAAAGCCAAGTCTTCTTTATAAGTTTCAATCCATATAGATTTATCAGTCCAATATTTACTAAAACAGGAATACCATATTAATCAGTGGCACGCTGGTATCCCGACGTATGTCAAGATGGCCTATAATAACCGATACTGTTGACCCGTCGGGAAACCAGCGCAGACCAGTAAGTCGAAATGTGTCGCGCTATTTTTAACCGTTGAAATATTTCTCTCTCCTTTTATCATATAATACAATACTAAGGAGTAAATGGGCTAGCAATAATCACACCTTTTACAATAGAGCTCTGAATTAAGAGACACATTTTTATGACTCACAGAGCGATAGTAGTTTGTACCTAAGTTTGAAAACATGTGTTGTGTAAAAATATTGTATGACACTTGTAAATGTTATGCTTTTAATTAGTTTATTATATTATAAGCTGTAAAAAAATAAAAATAAAGACCAAATATCTTCTAAGAATCAATTCAAACAGCAGTCACATTGGTGGCATCTTGGATGACGTTGCTCGGTCCATTAGATGCTATAATAATAGCATATCATAACCCATCGAGATACGCCAAATGCAATAAGAACTCGCCTCTATGTTTTTGAATTCGTTTCTTTTACAAAATACATTTTCTAGTATACTTGTAAGCAGCTAGAGAGTAATAATGTTAGAGCAAATTTACGAATAGAAGGATTAAATTTACGACGAGATAATCCTGCCTTCGTAGATTGCATATTGAGTCATGATTGCAGATTGATACACGGCTTGCGTTTCTACTGTAGCATTTAAGGAATTAACCATATTTTTTTTAATATCAAACTTCTTTTCTAAAGTTTAAATCTTTTAAGTTTAATATTTTCCGTTTGAAATATTTTGTTGGCCTAGTTTTTTAATTTTAGCTTTATGGCGTATTTTTTGTTTTTGTAAATTGCGAACTTGCAACTTCAATGCAATTTCCCTCGGACTATCAAATATTGACTCAGAGTTTAATGCAACAACACTGATTGGTGTAAACTCTGGTAGCCTCCGCATTTGTTTCATTATTCTGAAATTATGAAAAGGTGACGTCAAGAAAAAATTAAATAAAATCTGTGGTTAAGACTAATAGGCAAATGTTCAGCTTTGCTTGGCTGTGCCACTATAAATAACATACAACTTACTTCACTTGCAAAACGAGGAAATGATCCTTTTTTTATTAAATTGCACGACCAGTCTTTTCGTAGTACATATCTTTGCTTCTAAAGTGCTTTGAGCATAATTTTGATATAGCAGATGGAAGCCAATTTTTTTCTCTGCGCTCTATTTGAACAAACCGTATCCACTTTTCGCGCTCTGCGGTATTAACTAACGGAAATCTAAAATTACCATATTCGTGCTTATACAAAACCATAATTATAATGCCGGTTCATAGAACTGTAAGCAAAAGGTTTTGATAACATATGTTTGTAAGCAGTTTGTAAGTTTTATGTTATTATGTCAATTTAATCAGATGCAATACTTATAGACCCACATCAATAAAAAAACCTTTTTTTAGGTTTTTACCTTAGTTTCTAACTCTCCGAACTTTCTGCGTTCCACGTGTCGCTTTGATGAAGGTGCTCCGTCTTTTTTATAGAATTTTATATTTGTGTCTGGACTAAAAACGAAAGCATTATACTTTTTTATATTCCTTGTAATATAGTAAACACGTAGGTATATAATTTGTGGTACAAAAAATGAAAAGTAAATTGCCAAAAGTACTTCAAAATCCGGAAGGCCCATTTTGGCGGTTGGGTCATAAATGTGTTATTTTTCAAATTCTCATTTATTTTTAGTGTAAAATGTAAGTAAAAATAGTTTTCTTACATATTTCAAATAACTTGACGTTGTATTTATTTCAAATTCACACAAAAATATTATTGAAATATTGTTCGAAATATCATAAAAATATTATTATTTTTTTTATATTTTAATATTTTAGTATGAGTAACGAATAAAAACACATAAAACATAAAAATATAACAAAAGTGTAGAATTCAAATTAGTAGTAATTTGGTCACTAAAATTGATGTATATACTACTACTATGCTATAAAGGGTAATTTATGTATTTTATTACAATTTCTAGCAACCAAAAATAATTTTATTCGATAGTTTATACATTCAACAAGAATTCCTGTAAGTTTTATCATAAATATTGTCTCAAAGTGAAAATATAGCAAAATTTGCAATACAGCAAAAAATTTACTTTATTAAATTTAATTTTTTTAACTTACAAATTTTCCCGCCATTAAGGTCCCGAGGGAACGGGAGTATAACATGTCGCGCGCTGTCAGACCTTACAGGTTAACCTACAACTTCTTGCATCTTATATCTTTAACAGTGTAAATTGTTTTTAATGTAACAAAGCTATAGCCAACCCCTATCAGTGTTAGCCAGGATCTATAAGACTTCGTCTTTGAAAACCACTAGACAATGAAGCCCGGTGTGTAAAAGCACAGCAAGCAATACCGAAAATCTCATCAGCATGCGTAAACAATCATTTTCCCAAACACATAAAGTAAGCTACTTAGCATAGTTGGTATATTCTACTCATCTTTGTTAGTATGGGTACAGTATCATTGACGTTTCACCTCCTAAAATATTGTAGTGATTGACGCCAATCGTCAATCACTAACACATTTGTAAATAAATAGTGACACTACTGGATAACAGAGGGCGCTTATGACAAAATAATAAATGTTCTAGAAAAATCAACTAGATACATTAATATTAAAAGATTATTTTGTAAAAATACATTATAATTACGATAATAAACCGATATCACGTTCATTTTTTGCTCCATATCGTGACTTACAATATCTTAATGCACAACAGGGCATATTTTCTTTAAAAATAATTTTTAAATTTACGAAACGATTGCATCTTGACCTTTTGACGATGTCACTAAGAATAAATGACAAAAATCGGAGATATATCCTATAGGACAAAAGTTACAGACGACAATTTTGTTGCTGTTGTCCGGTCTATTACTATTACTACTTAAATGTCTTTGGTCAAATAATGAACGCAAACGCACTGCGAGCGTACTTTAGGGCAAAAGGAGAAGAAACTGAACGATTGGCGTATCGGGCTCGAATCCATCGCTTTTTTGCAGAGCAAAACCTGGTAGACCGAGTTCGGTACATCCTGCGCTCTAACATATTTGGTGACGCCGAACTCGAACGACTACGACGTGAGGCTGTTCCCTCATCGGATGGAAATGCTATGGCTGGGAATGCGGCTCCATTAATTGCGCATCAAACTGCATAATATGTCGATGCTGCCGTAGATATTCCAGTTGTGGTTGATTCAGACGATGATGGAATAGTCTCCCACGAACTAGTGAAAATGAGGAGCATATTGGAAGAGTCTATGCTGGAAACGCGCAGTACACCTCTAGAAAATCGATTGCGATTTCCCCGCATACCCCCAAGTAAGCGAAATCGTGCGAGCTCTTAATCCAATGCTGGCGCCTATTTGGAAGCCAGCCCGGACTTTTACGAGATGGACTCACTTCTTTTTGGTGCCGCATGGCAGTATGCTATATTATTGGCGCCAAATTTACGCACTACTCAACAAAGTAACGCCACCCCAGCCCTAAGAAAAAGAATCGAGGACCGTATTGCAAAGGTAAGGGCCCTTATCGGCAGACTAACAAGCTTCAGGCCGGGTAATAATAAACCGAGGGTTGTGCACACCATTAGAATGGCGTTTGCTGGAACAAATATTAGTTTGTCTTAATTAAATGTTTGTTTGGCTTTTTACATTATATTCCTTTGCGATTGCAAAGGAATATAATGTAAAAAGGCACTATGAAACGCAGCATCCTACTTTTACCAAGTTTACAGGTGAATTAAGAAAGCAAAAAATGTTGTATTTAAGACGGGAGCTTATTGGTCAGCAAGCTATGTTTTCAAAACCCATTCAAGGTTCAGAAACAGCTACAGAAGTTAGTTATGAAATTTCTCGAATGATAACAAAGCGAAGTCGCCCTTTCAATGATGGGGATTTTGTAAAAGAATGCACAGAAATTGCCGCTAAGAAAATGTGTCCAGAAGCAGCAAAAAGTTTGAGAAAATTCAACTAAATCGTATGACTATCCAAAGACGAATTATGTCTTTGTCAGGTAATATTGCGGAACGATTAAATGAAAAAACTAAGATCATTGAATTTTTTTCATTAGCACTCGACGAATTCACTGATGTTAGTTCCACAGCTCAACTTGTGATATTCATACGAGGTGTTACTCAAGATTTTGAAGTCTTAGAAGAGTTATTAGGAATGTGTTCATTGAAAGGTCAAACCAGAGGAGTTGATATACTCAATGTACTTTTGGATGAGTCTTGAAAAACTGATTTGGACTTATCAAAATTATCGGGAGATGCGACAGACGGTGCTCCTTCCATGATTGGTGTCAGTTCTGGGCTAGTTACTTTGCTGAAAAAGCATCTGCAAGAAAAAAAACATAAACGCTGAAGATCTCATGCATTTCCACTGCATTATACACCAAGAAGCAGTGGCGTAGCTACCTTGGGTGGCACCCGGTGCAGAAGTTGGTGGTGTCACCCCATCGAAAGTAAAAAGCAATAAATTTTATATGATAAAGGACATGGATCATTTATTATTTGTAATATTTAAGAAATAACAAAACACAATAATAACTAAGACGGAAGAGGAATTGTTATACAATTAAAATTTCTTCTTTCTAGCTTTGACAGCTGAAAACTCGGCAATAACTTCTTCGAAATTTATATTTTGTATTGCCTTGTGTTCGATGGCTAATATACCAAGATTGCTAAGCCGCGATTGGGTCATTGTTGCCCGCAAATCATTTTTTATTCATTTTAATTTACTTAAACTCCTCTCACATGAAGCTATGGACACGCAAACCATCATGAAAAATTTCAGTGCAATCATAAGATTTGGAAGAGATTCTGTATAGTAAAACAATATGAAACGAATTTACTAAAAACTTTATTAAAAAAAATTTGAAAATCTTCGCAAAACAGCATTTAAGTTTCTAAAATATTTTTTTTTCATTTTATTATCTATTACTATAGAATAATACACGTTTAACAATTCACGCCAACCACACACAACACACTTCCTTCACGAAACAAATGAGAAATGTTGCAACTGAGACGTCAAAGATCACGAGTATGGGACGGGAAATCCCCACGACTGCGTCAGGCTCTTTTGCGGGAATCCCCGAATTATACATAGAGCTGAGCTAGTGCTAGCGGAGGAATCCCCGAAAAAGACATGTTTGTGCTAGCGATTTATTTATTTTTTGTTTACCGCCGCCACCCCTTTACTACGCCACTGCCAAGAAGCCCTCTGTTCTAAAAAAAATTTAAAATGTCATGAAAGTGGTAGTTTCGACAGTAAATTTCATAAAATCGCGAGGACTCAATCACATGCAATTCAAACAATTCCTTGATGACATCGAAAGCGAATATGGAGATTTACTGTATTATACAGAAGTAAGGTGGCTAAGTCGTGGATTGACACTGGAACGATTTCTAAATTTAATAGAAGAAATTGGAATATTTCTGTCGGAAAAGCAAAAGAATGTCCCGGAACTTAAAAATCCTGATTGGTTGTGTGATTTGGCTTTTTTAGTTGATATTACAAATCATTTGAATGTCTTGAACACACGGCTTCAAGGGAAAAATCAACTGATATCCCAGCTCTATGCTCATGCATCATCCTTTCAATGCAAGCTGACACTTTTCAGATCCCAATTGAATTCTGGAAATTACAATTATTTTCCGAATTATAAGAAAATGGCTGAAAAATTCAACAAAACTGCGATTAATTTCAGTTATGTAGAAAAGCTAGATATTTTGATTCAATCTTTTCAAGACAGATTTTCGGAGTTTAAAAAAGTGAAACCTCTGTTGGACATATTCGGCAATCCTTTCACGATTTCAGTTGTAAAATGCGCCAGAGTCAATGTAGTTAGAAATTATCAACATTCAAAACGACCAAGATTTACGCAACAAATTCAACGAAGGAGACTTGCTGAACTTTTACCGCTACATTGATAAAAATACGTACAAAGAGTTGCGCATAAACGCTCTGAAATGTGCCAGCTTTTCTTTGGTTCTACCTTTATATGTGAACAAACCTTTTCAATACTAAATAATAATAAAACAAAAAATCGAAACCGCCTTTCTGCAAATGAAAGTTTGGAAGCAGTTTTACGTACTGCTACAAGTAAATTTGAGCCAAATATAAAAAAGATTGTAAGCACTACCACGCTTCAAATTAATAAATTTTTTTTCAATTTTAATGCATTATTATCAATTCTTTATTGTCTTTAATTACCTATACTTCTGGCGGCCCGCCATCAGTTCATAATTTGCCCGAGTGGCCCCTAATCTTAATAAGTCTGTGCATCACTGTTGAAAACAGAGGTGAACTTAGTTTGACTTATAATATCGTGGTTGTACTATCATTGTTTATTTGTTTGAAGTATGAGTGTTAAAAATGAAACAACAAAACAAAAATCGTCGGTGTGGCTTTATTTTGAAAAAAAAAATATTGTTACGAGCTTGAGGTTCGTGACAATAAAAATTGCCGATAGAATTATCTAAATTAACACTTTAATATTTGGTGGAGCCACGTGTCTAAGGCTGCCGAAGTCTAATTCCCCGGTCGAACCTTAAACCTATTATGCGAGATATTAACTAAAAGTGGACTGTATATGCGATTGCTTCTACGCTTACGTAAAGGCGACTACTATGGCATGCGGTATAATGCACTCGCTCTTCCCTAAAACTAAACTATTATTTTGCCAAAGTCGATGAAAAGGAATCCTGCCTGATTAGGAAAACACAAATTGGAGCGGGTTAAAACAATTATATCAGGCGGGAGCTAATTAAAGGAATATTGACTCACCGGGGTTTCTTCTATCCTGTTGAGCACTATAGCTGCAACTTCTGGAACTTCTTCTGGAACACTCCGGAGAGAGGCGGTGCGCGACTACATCTCACACGAGGTGAGGCGGGTCTCCTGGAGCTCGACTGCTTCCAGGCTAAAGCGGTTTCTACTAGCGGTGTGGTTTCAGCGACTGGCGCGGCGGGAAGAGAACTGTTGTTCCAATGACTGGCGCGGTGGGAAGAGAGGACGCGCAACGGTCGCGCGTGTCTTATATATCCTCGGTTCCGATGATGACGTGACATTCTATAATCATCTTCTTGCCCCTCCCACCCCACCACCCCGATGTGTCGATAGGAGGGTATGAATGATATCGTTTTCGGAAAGGAAAATAAGCGACTTGGCACCTACCGTCAAATATAATAATACGAATGGTTTTCCGCGCAACCATCTCCCCCGCCCTTGAAGGATTTCCTTCAAAATTAACTAAAACAACTAGAGCTAAGATCAACTAACAAATAACTAACTAACGCTAAGATTACCTAAATTCAACTACAATTTTAATCTAGAAAGCTAATTTAAATTATGAAAGAGGCAGGGGGCATAAACGGACAACCGGACGCAAGTAAGACCCAACCGTGGTCTTAACGCGAGCTATCCTAACTACTCCGTCGGAACCGGGAAAGACCTCTTCGACAATTCCTAACGGCCAGTGGAGAGGCGGTGTATTCTCTTTGGTGAGCACAACTACAGTTCCTACAGCTAAAGGCTCAGTTACTGTGTTCCATTTTTGCCGAGACTGCAAAGTATGCAAGTATTCCATCCTCCATCGTTTCCAAAACGATTGCACTAACCGATCTAATAATTTGTGGCGTGCGGAAATGCTAAGTCTGTTCTCATCCATATCTGCGGCTGGCAAATACTTTAAAGGCGTTAAATTCAAAAAATGTGCTGGAGTTAGAGCCAGCGGTTCCGAGGGGTCACTAGACAACGTACGACAAAGTGGGCGACTATTCATTACGCATTCAATTTGAGCGAGCACCGTACTTAGCTCTTCGAAGGACAAAATTTGATCTCCTATTACTCGGTATAAATGACTCTTTAGACTCTTGATATTAGTCTCCCAATTGCCCCCAAAATGACTCGCGGCTGGGACGTTCAGAGACCACTCAATGCGGTTCTCGGCTAGAATGTGAGCGAACTCCGAATTATAATACTTGCTAGCTAAGAGCTCATGTAGTTCCGATAGAATACGTTTTGCACCGACGTAGTTCGTACCGTTATCCGAATACAATCTACTTACAGGGCCACGGCGGGAAAGAAATCTTTTAAATGCACCCATAAAGCCTGCTGTGCTTAGATCACCAACGAGTTCTATATGCACCGCTCGAGTAGTTAGACATACGAAAATGCAGACGTAAGCCCTTGTGGATCTTATACCACGCCCGCGAGTGAGCGTGACCTTAAACGGACCAGCGAAATCAGACCCGGTGTGCGTGAAGGGCTTTACTGATTGTATTACTCTACAAGATCTAAGTTCCGCCATTTCCGGAAATGACGGCTTGGGGCGTGCCCGAAAGCAAGCTATACATCTGTGCACCCGATTGCGTATTAAACTACGTGCAGAAAGAATCCAATAATTCTGACGCAAAATCGACATCAACAAGTCGGGGCCAGCGTGCGAGTTCAATTTATGATGGTAATCGACTAATAAGTTCATGATATGGTCTTTACGCGGTAAAACAATAGGGTGCCGTTGGTCGAAACTCAATTGCGAGTTGGACAAGCGTCCACCTACCCTTACAATCCCATCCTGTAAAAATGGCTTAAGGCGTTGAAAGGCGCGACTACAAGCTCTATTCGATTGTAATCTTCTAATTTCTTCAGAGAAGTGCGCACGTTGAAGTTCACGTAATACTAGCGACTCGGCATAGTTGTAATCGGATGCTAAGACATACGAACGTCGCGGTAACAGCTTCGCGAATCGACAAACGTAAATTACGCTACGCAATAATTTCGATCAAGAGGACAAGCGGTTCGCCAAAGCAATGATTGGAGAAACCTCGCTCGAAACGTTCGCCACTAGAACGTGTCTCTTCTCTTCCGACGATTGTGACACTGACGAAGGTTCGAAGTCGGTTATTGGCCATTGCGAGGGATCCAAGTGAACCCAAGAGGGTCCATGGAACCAAAGCGGGTGGTCCATTATTTGCATCGGGGTGAGTCCACGGGATAGACAATCGGCGGGGTTTTCCTTACCGGACACGTGATAAAAGTTCCGCGTTTCTAACTCGTCTTGGATCTTGGCCACTCGGTTCGCGACAAACGTATCCCAACGGTGGGGTGAAGAATGAACCCAGCATAAGGCGACGGTGGAGTCGGAAAAGGCAAATATCCTTTCTGTGTGAACTCTATCCTTACATGCGCTGATAACTGCGGTAATAAGCTTGGTGAGTACTAATATTGCGCAAAGCTCTAAGCGCGCCAGAGAGACAACCTTACGGGGGGAGACTCTCGACTTAGAACTAATGAGGCTAATCGAATTTCTACCATTAATCTGGACGTGGAAATATACAACGCCCCCGTAAGCCTTCTCGCTGGCGTCTGCAAACCCAACGACCGTTATGACGCTATTTCTATCGACGTTTATATGACGCGGTATTTTAATTTCTCTTAATAAAGGAAGTTCCTCTCTAAAACGCTGCCACAACCGAACAATGCTGTCAGGCGGCGAGTCATCCCAGTCGCATTCAAATAACCAAAGTTGTTTAATCAAAAGCTTAGCGTATAATACCACCGGAGCTACGAAAACCATGACGTCCCATAATCTAGCAACGCATGACAGTATTGTGCGCTTTGTGCATTTCTCTACGGGCGGATTTACCTTAAGGCTAAACACGTCGGACTCTGGTGACCAACACAGACCGAGCACCTTGTGTGTATCAGAATCGTCGAATTCCTTTATCGCCGAAAGACGGTGTGATAGTGGGATTGTATCTAAAACCGGATGCGAATTACTAGTCCACTTCACAAGATCGAATTGACCCGATTTCATGAGCTTTATAACCTCGGCGGTGGTTAGGGTGGCCTCCTCCACGCTATCGACCGAGTACACAAAATCATCCATATATAATCCGCTCTCAATTGCCCTCTTAGCTTTAGGATAAGAGGGACCTTCATCGTGAGCGAGCTGTCTCACCGTGCGTAAGGCATGAAATGGGCTCGACTTTAAACCAAAACAAACGCGGTTAAATTCAAACACCATTAGAGGTTCCTTTGGGTTGAAACGATATAAAATGCGTTGGAATCTACGGTCGCATTCACGGACCCCTATGCAAAGAAACATTTGGCGAATATCGGCGGATAGTGCTATACTAAACAAACGAAAATTGACTATTATATTAAATAAACTGCCCTGTAAATTTTGCCCACTATAGAGGATATCGTTAAGCGACAGGTGAGTGCTAGTTTTAGCACTAGCGTCGAGCACTACACGTAACTTAGATGTAAGTTTGTCCTCTCTAATGACTCCGTGGTGTGGTATGAAATACGACGGTGTGTCTTCGTAGTTATCTAATTTCGAAGCCACAAGTGATATGTAACCTTCTCTTATATATTGGTTAATGACGCCGTCGTAAGCTTCCTTTAACTGGGGTGAAGCGAGCATCCTACGCTCCAAGCTGTAGAAACGTTTTTCCGCCATTTGACGCGAATCGCCGAGAGATAAAACATCTCCTTTAAAGGGTAGCGCTACACTATATCTACCGTCGCGATCACGAACGGTCGTGCGGACGTAAATTTCCTCGCATAACCTGTCATCTGAGTTAGCTATGGGTGGGACGTTCACCTCCTCCATCTCCCAAAATTTGCGGACTAACGACTCGAGCGGTTCGACAGCCATACCACAATAAGAGGTTGCCGAAATACTATCTATGATGAGGGCGGAGCCAAGCCCATAGCCCAATACGGTTTCCAGTGCGTAAGGCGCGGTATACGAGGAGTTGCCCCTGACCTTATTGTTTAACAAAAGATGAGGGAAAAGCGATGCTCCAATGAGCATGTCTAAGTTTCCAGGAACGGCGTAAGTGTCGTCCGCCAGAGTCAAATTCTTAAATTCAATCATTGCCGAGGTGTCAACCGAAACGGTTGGCAACCGTTCAGTGACCCTATCTACTACTAGTGCATTTATATCAAAGTTAACATTACGATCTATCCGAGAATAAAATTTTAAATTTATATATCCCTGTGTCGCTTTACTAGTGCCTCCGATGCCTTTAATTACCGGACATGAAAGTGACTTATTTATTACTAAGCCTAAGCGCTGACAACATTGTCGCGTTATAAAGCTATTTTGGGCTCCGCTGTCCAGCAGTGCACGGACGCTTTGTTCGTTTCCACGCGAATCCCTAACCAAAATACGTGCCGTACCCAGTAACACGGTTGAAGGAGATTGTGCTCCCATATTTGCCAATGAGCACAGAGCGACATCACCAGGTCGACCGCTAGAATCGTTGACCTTAGTAGGGGCACAGCGGTGACACTCCCTGTACGTGAGAGCTTAAGCGCCGGTGACCTTGAGTCGACGCGTGTAACGCTAGGGTTGATATCAAACCGAAATGGAATATTATAGACTTGTACCAAAGAAGAATCATAGTAGGTATGTGTTATATATTATGTAAACTTATGTATTTGGGTAGTGAAAGATACGTTCAATTTTAAATCAACTTTTATTAAATGATGAATATACGACAGTTCATGGTAATCTTAAATAATTAACCAACACTTAGTATTTCAGTACGCAATAATCAGTATTACTACTATTCTTTAAAAATAATCTACTCTTATATATTTTTGAATTTTTCGATTAATTTTTAATTTTCATTATTATTTCTAACAATTGCAAAAATTCGTAGCATGTATATTTTTTTTAGAAAATCCAAAGGTATGCAGGTTTCCTGGGACTTAAGACAACAAATTGTTCCCTATGTATTGATGAGATAAGTTATTTCTATTTCTAATGAAATAATCCATAAATACAACAATGAACAAATACAAAAACTCTTTATAGATATCTAAAATTTCTTGACTCTCTAGTGGTATTTTAATAGTGTATATTTCAGTTAATGTAATATAATAAAATTATTGGCGATATATTAGTTTTATTGTCATGGCATTTCCCCATAATTATTGTTAAGATCATATCGACTTTCATTAAAATGAGTTCAAATATTTTTAGGTATCATAAAACATTATTAAAAATTAAACTAACAAAACAAGGGTCCTTGTTTTGTGCAGTGGAATTTATTTTAATTCTAATCACTTAAAATCACTTTCAGTAATACTTATACATATACTATAATATCATTTATTTAATAACAACATTAATATTTATCAAAGCACATAAACCTAGCATACACGACTATAAAAACTAATAACGTTACTTGGTAACATAAACTTAATACCTACATGAATGGAATAGTAATATGTACATTAAGATATCAGTAATATTCATATATTAATTGAAATATTATATCACTTGACGAATATATTCATATAACTAATACTGACAAATATCGGTATTACTACTAGCCCTCGGCCAGGGCAGTCGGCGACTGCCCGTTCCACGCCCCGCGCTCCTCTCAAGGCCCCCGCACACATCCAGACACTCACACATAGCCGCAAGCGATTTTACGTGCACACATGCTTAAGTGTCGTTTCTTTTCGCGTAGTGTATATATTCTTTGGTAGGGGCGAATTCCTTGTCCGCTTTACTTGACGCCGCTATGTTGCTATTTTCAAAATGTAATAGCGTGTGATGTTTCCTGGCGCACTTGCTACATACGGAACTCGAATTGCATTTTGCAACTAAATGCTTATCGCTTAAGCAGTTCAAACATAGGTTGTTTGTCTTTACTAATTTATAACGCTCGCTTGGTGAATATTTACGAAAAGTCGCACAATTATATAAATTACCGTGTTTATCTTTACATACTATACAAGTATGCTGGAGTGATGTTGGCGTAGCGGTTACGTAAGTTAACGACCCTGCTATTTTAGATGGTTGAGTCTGTCTACGGTCGACGCACCTTTTAATCTCCTGTTTAACGTTCGGAGAGCGCTGCATCACCTTTATTTGATCTCGCACGAACGATGCTAATGAATGAAAGGAAGGCATCTCCGAGCTACGATGCTCCATTTCAAACGCACGCACGGTGTCGGGGTCTAATTTCTTTAATGCAACATGGAGAAACACCACGTCCATAAGATCATTAAATTTCAAATTCTTAAGTGCAGCCACCGATGCCACAAATTTATCTAGAAACTGCTCTAAGCCGTTGATGTTCGCGGATGATATAGGTTTAAGATCGAATATCTGGTTCAAATATTCGGAAGCTAACATTCTCCTATCTTCATATTTAGTTTTAAGCGTTTCGAATATTAATAAGTAATTGTTTGCTGTAGGTGTAAAACCAGAGCAGATCGACTGTGCCCTGCCACTAAGTTTACTAATTAAGTAATATAATTTTTCGGCGTCCGATAACGATGGGTTATTGTGTATATTGTTTTGAAAACTACTGAAGAAGAAGGGCCACGTCTTAATATCACCATTGAATACCGGAATATCTATTGGCGGCAACCTAATCGAGTTACTTGGACGTACCTGTGTTTCCGGCTTTGCTTCGTTTTGAGATTGTAGGGATCTCGCAGTTCTTTTCACGCGACACAACATATCTTCGAATGCCAGCAGCGGTTGGTAGTTCACTATGTATTTCGGGTCGATTTGTAATTCCAAATGATTAATTTGGTCTAATATTCTCTCGTAATCTATCCGCAAAGAATCTATAGTTTCGATTTCATTCAAAAAGGTTTCCCGCACTGCTTCTATATTAATGTTCTTTATATAATCACTTATATTCTGCATACGCGAAAAGAGTATGTCCCTCTTGGCATAAAGCGTTTTAATTTTGATTTCACTTCCACTAACTGCCATTTTAAATTATTATAATAAAGTTATATTAATCACAATTAATCTCACAACGCACAAACAATGAAGGATGGACACTCGGTATGCCGTATTACGTAATTAAATCGAACACCTGCGCGGCGAGTCGAGGTGACGCGTCATTTGCTAACTCAATAATTTTATCAAGATTGTGGGTAAGCGTATCAAACGGTTCCTATTACACTGTTTCAATTATTTAATAGGCTTTAAATTTAATCAAATACGAGCGCTATAAAACGAATAATTCTGTTTGCGAGTATCTAATCAAAATTTAAATTTAAACGAACACTATTTAAGTCTATTCCATAAATTAGAGTGCATTATCTAATTAATTAATTCAACAATTCGACCAAATCCTGCTCGAAGGACCATAAAATGGTGGAGCCACGTGTCTAAGGCTGCCGAAGTCTAATTCCCCGGTCGAACCTTAAACCTATTATGCGAGATATTAACTAAAAGTGGACTGTATATGCGATTGCTTCTACGCTTACGTAAAGGCGACTACTATGGCATGCGGTATAATGCACTCGCTCTTCCCTAAAACTAAACTATTATTTTGCCAAAGTCGATGAAAAGGAATACTGCCTGATTAGGAGAACACAAATTAGAGCGGGTTAAAACAATTATATCAGGCGGGAGCTAATTAAAGGAATATTGACTCACCGGGGTTTCTTCTATCCTGTTGAGCACTATAGCTGCAACTTCTGGAACTTCTTCTGGAACACTCCGGAGAGAGGCGGTGCGCGACTACATCTCACACGAGGTGAGGCGGGTCTCCTGGAGCTCGACTGCTTCCAGGCTAAAGCGGTTTCTACTAGCGGTGTGGTTTCAGCGACTGGCGCGGCGGGAAGAGAGCTGTTGTTCCAATGACTGGCGCGGTGGGAAGAGAGGACGCGCAACGGTCGCGCGTGTCTTATATATCCTCGGTTCCGATGATTACGTGACATTTTATAATCATCTTCTTGCCCCTCCCACCCCACCACCCCGATGTGTCGATAGGAGGGTATGAATGATATCGTTTTCGGAAAGGAAAATAAGCGACTTGGCACCTACCGTCAAATATAATAATACTAATGGTTTTCCGCGCAACCAATATTACACAGTCATATGAATGTAATTATGTAAAGAAAAAGAGAGGTTCAACTAGTCCCGGAAAAAACACATGTTTCTTCATAAATTTAAGTACATATTTTAAATGAAATTAAAAAAATCAATAATATCATTAAACACTGTATTTAATAAACTTTTTAACAGTGTATTACACTTCTTTATACATTATCACCAAAAAAAACTTATTAAAAATCAAATCACGTATGTCGTCTTGAGACAAAACAGAAATTACAAATACAAAATATTTTACCCCTTTAACTAAGTGTACACAAAATACAGAATATTATTTAGCAGAATTTAAAACCTAACGATTATATATAAGTACGTTTTCGTAGAGACTTTGATGTGTAGTTATAATGTCGACCTTTGACGTTTTACATATTAAAATGTCATAATACAGTTTGCATTTTTCTGCGTGATTATACATGTGTATACTTAACGTGTATAGTTAAGTACTAGTAATATCATCATTCGGTCTTGGTTTTCATCGCGATACCTACGAGACCCTTTGACTCGAGCGCAAAAAACCGACACGCTTCCGAGAGCGCACGAGGGCCACGAGACGCGACGCGACGCGACGACAGCACCCTGTACACACTCGTACTCGCCCTGTCTAGACATGGGTCGTAACGTCTTTTGGACGTAATCGGTTGTACGTAGTTTCGTGGATATGAGTAACTAGTTTCAAAACTGCTTATTTTTGTAATTAGTTACATACTCGTATGTATACAGTATAGCGTAGGTTAGTTTTGCGTTTGTGTTATGTTATAATTACGAAAATATTAACATGTTATAGGTAGGTATTATAATATTAGTTTAACTGTGTTATGTTATGATTACGAATACGTAACAGGTTATATGTATTATAACATGTGCGCGACATTGTCAATATTAGTACTTTTGTACAATTTTATACAGTCACAAAATATGTAAGTATTTAATTGTTATTGTCCATCACATCACATAATTTTTATGATCCACATAATACACAAAAATTAACTTAATACAAAAAATATTTATTATTTATTTACACTAATTATATGTCTGTTTATGTACACTAAATATTTATATACTGGTTGCGCGGAAAACCCATTCGTATTTATTTTATATCGGACGGTAGGTGCCATAAGTCGCTTGTTCCTTTCCGAAAAAACGATATCATTCATACCCTCCTATCGACACATCGGGGTGGTGGGGTGGGAGGGGCAAGAAGATGATTCTAGAATGTCACGTAATCATCGGAGCCGAGGATATATAAGACACGCGCGACCGTTGCGTGCCCTCTTCCCGCCGCGCCAGTCATAGGAACAACAGCTCTCTTTCCGCCGCAGTCGTCGTTGAAACCACACAGCCTCTTTCCGCCGCAGTCGTCGTTGAAACTACAACGCTTCTCTCCCGACGCACCCCTGGGGCCCCAGAGTGTCTGTCTAGAAGAAGTTCCAGAAGTTGCAGCTATAGTGCTCTACACAAATAGAAGAAACCCCGGTGAGTCAATATTCCTTTATTTACCGCCTGCCTGATATAATTGTTTTAACCCGCTCCAATTTGTGTTCTCCTAATCAGGCAGGATTCCTTTTCAGCGATTTGGCACAATAATAGTTTAGTTTAGGGAAGAGCGAGTGCATTATACCGCATGCTATAGTAGTCGCCTTTACGTAAGCGTAGAAGCAATCGCATATACAGTCCACTGTAGTTAATATCTCGCGTAATAGGTTTAAGGTTCGACCAGGGAACTAGATTTTCGGCAGCCTTAGACACGTGGCTCCACCATTTTCTGGTCACTTCGGCAGGATTTGGTCGAATTGTTGAATTAATTAATTAGATAATGCACTCTAATTTATGGAATAGACTTAAATAGTGTTCGTTTAAATTTAAAATTTGATTAGGTACTCGCAAACAGAATTATTCGTTTTATAGCGCTCGTATTTGATTAAATTTAAAGCCTATTAAATAATTGAAACAGTGTAATAGGAACCTTTGATACGCTTACCCACAATCTTGATAAAATTATTGAGTTAGCAAATGACGCGTCACCTCGACTCGCCGCGCAGGTGTTCGATTTAATTACGTAATACGGCATACCGAGTGTCCATCCTTCATTGTTTGTGCGTTGTGAGATTAATTGTGATTAATATAACTTTATTATAATAATTTAAAATGGCAGTTAGTGGAAGTGAAATCAAAATTAAAACGCTTTATGCCAAGAGGGACATACTCTTTTCGCGTATGCAGAATATAAGTGATTATATAAAGAACATTAATATAGAAGCAGTGCGGGAAACCTTTTTGAATGAAATCGAAACTATAGATTCTTTGCGGATAGATTACGAGAGAATATTAGACCAAATTAATCATTTGGAATTACAAATCGACCCGAAATACATAGTGAACTACCAACCGCTGCTGGCATTCGAAGATATGTTGTGTCGCGTGAAAAGAACTGCGAGATCCCTACAATCTCAAAACGAAGCAAAGCCGGAAACACAGGTACGTCCAAGTGACTCGATTAGGTTGCCGCCAATAGATATTCCGGTATTCAATGGTGATATTAAGACGTGGCCCTTCTTCTTCAGTAGTTTTCAAAACAATATACACAATAACCCATCGTTATCGGACGCCGAAAAATTATATTACTTAATTAGTAAACTTAGTGGCAGGGCACAGTCGATCTGCTCTGGTTTTACACCTACAGCAAACAATTACTTATTAATATTCGAAACGCTTAAAACTAAATATGAAGATAGGAGAATGTTAGCTTCCGAATATTTGAACCAGATATTCGATCTTAAACCTATATCATCCGCGAACATCAACGGCTTAGAGCAGTTTCTAGATAAATTTGTGGCATCGGTGGCTGCACTTAAGAATTTGAAATTTAATGATCTTATGGACGTGGTGTTTCTCCATGTTGCATTAAAGAAATTAGACCCCGACACCGTGCGTGCGTTTGAAATGGAGCATCGTAGCTCGGAGATGCCTTCCTTTCATTCATTAGCATCGTTCGTGCGAGATCAAATAAAGGTGATGCAGCGCTCTCCGAACGTTAAACAGGAGATTAAAAGGTGCGTCGACCGTAGACAGACTCAACCATCTAAAATAGCAGGGTCGTTAACTTACGTAACCTCTACGCCAACATCACTCCAGCATACTTGTATAGTATGTAAAGATAAACACGGTAATTTATATAATTGTGCGACTTTTCGTAAATATTCACCAAGCGAGCGTTATAAATTAGTAAAGACAAACAACCTATGTTTGAACTGCTTAAGCGATAAGCATTTAGTTGCAAAATGCAATTCGAGTTCCGTATGTAGCAAGTGCGCCAGGAAACATCACACGCTATTACATTTTGAAAATAGCAACATAGCGGCGTCAAGTAAAGCGGACAAGGAATTCGCCCCTACTAAGGTCAACGATTCTAGCGGTCGACCTGGTGATGTCGCTCTGTGCTCATTGGCAAATATGGGAGCACAACCTCCTTCAACCGTGTTACTGGGTACGGCACGTATTTTGGTTAGGGATTCGCGTGGAAACGAACAAAGCGTCCGTGCACTGCTGGACAGCGGAGCCCAAAATAGCTTTATAACGCGACAATGTTGTCAGCGCTTAGGCTTAGTAATAAATAGGTCACTTTCATGTCCGGTAATTAAAGGCATCGGAGGTATTAGTAAAGCGACACGGGGATATATAAATTTAAAATTTTATTCTCGGATAGATCGTAATGTTAACTTTGATATAAATGCACTAGTAGTAGATAGGGTCACTGAACGGTTACCAACCGTTTCGGTTGACACCTCGGCAATGATTGAATTTAAGAATTTGACTCTGGCGGACGACACTTACGCCGTTCCTGGAAACATAGACATGCTCATTGGAGCATCGCTTTTCCCTCATCTTTTGTTAAACAATAAGGTCAGGGGCAACTCCTCGCATACCGCGCCTTACGCACTGGAAACCGTATTGGGATATGTTATCCTTGGCTCCTCCCCCATCATAGATAGCATTTCGGCAACATCCTGTTGTTGCACCGTCGCTGTCAAACCTCCCGAATTATTGACTCGCAATTTTCGGGAAACAGGGAAGGGGAACATCCCGCGCTCGGGTAATAAATTATACGAAGGGTCGAGAAGCAAGACGTTAGAGTCTGTTGTTAGTAAACCTGTTGTAGTTTCGTCGCAGCCGAAGGGAACGCCGAGTAGGGATAGCCCTGGAGCTAGGTTTACCGATATCGCGAACAAGGCCCATATTAGCAAGATTAGATCGCCTCGCAACCCGTCAGGTGACATATTCAGTGCTCGAATCGATCTAGTTAGCGGAAGCGCGCGCGGCGCGGATCGAGGTCACGGTCGCGGCGCATGGAGACACCGAGCCGCTGCGACAGAAAGCGTGCCTCACTGGAGGCTACGGAATAGACCTGCTGAGGTCAATCTTGATTGGCGGGAATAAGTGAGACTTCGCGAGCAACAAGCCATATGCAGTGTTGTTCCGAAGCGTTCATCGCATAGTTTTACCGCTTATTAATAATTATAGCTTAGTCGCTTAGAAATTGCATACTTGTGATTGGATAGTTTTATTATTTAAATATTAGTTTGTCGTTGATAGAATTATATATTGGTATTTCCTTAGTGTTTGTTTAGCTTGTTGGTGTTCCGTAAAATTAAAAATAAAATAGTATAGTTTAGCCGCGCCACAGCAATACGCTGTGTTATATTTAAATCATTTTTGTCGTTACAGTGTAGCCTTTGTAGTTTAAAAGTCGATAAGTAGTGTTTGTTCGTATATCGTTACGTCCGATTACAACTATGCTGAGTCGCTAGTAGTGCGTGAACTTCAACGTGCGCACTTCTCTGAAGAAATTAGAAGATTACAATCGAATAGAGCTTGTAGTCGCGCCTTTCAACGCCTTAAGCCATTTTTACAGGATGGGATTGTAAGGGTAGGTGGACGCTTGTCCAACTCGCAATTGAGTTTCGACCAACGGCACCCTATTGTTTTACCGCGTAAAGACCATATCATGAACTTATTAGTCGATTACCATCATAAATTGAACTCGCACGCTGGCCCCGACTTGTTGATGTCGATTTTGCGTCAGAATTATTGGATTCTTTCTGCACGTAGTTTAATACGCAATCGGGTGCACAGATGTATAGCTTGCTTTCGGGCACGCCCCAAGCCGTCATTTCCGGAAATGGCGGAACTTAGATCTTGTAGAGTAATACAATCAGTAAAGCCCTTCACGCACACCGGGTCTGATTTCGCTGGTCACAAAGGCTTACGTCTGCATTTTCGTATGTCTAACTACTCGAGCGGTGCATATAGAACTCGTTGGTGATCTAAGCACAGCAGGCTTTATGGGTGCATTTAAAAGATTTCTTTCCCGCCGTGGCCCTGTAAGTAGATTGTATTCAGATAACGGTACGAACTACGTCGGTGCAAAACGTATTCTATCGGAACTACATGAGCTCTTAGCTAGCAAGTATTATAATTCGGAGTTTGCTCACATTCTAGCCGAGAACCGCATTGAGTGGTCTCTGAACGTCCCAGCCGCGAGTCATTTTGGGGGCAATTGGGAGACTAATATCAAGAGTCTAAAGAGTCATTTATACCGAGTAATAGGAGATCAAATTTTGTCCTTCGAAGAGCTAAGTACGGTGCTCGCTCAAATTTAATGCGTAATGAATAGTCGCCCACTTTGTCGTACGTTGTCTAGTGACCCCTCGGAACCGCTGGCTCTAACTCCAGCACATTTTTTGAATTTAACGCCTTTAAAGTATTTGCCAGCCGCAGATATGGATGAGAACAGACTTAGCATTTCCGCACGCCACAAATTATTAGATCGGTTAGTGCAATCGTTTTGGAAACGATGGAGGATGGAATACTTGCATACTTTGCAGTCTCGGCAAAAATGGAACACAGCAACTGAGCCTTTGGCTGTAGGAACTGTAGTTGTGCTCATCAAAGAGAATACGCCGCCTCTCCACTGGCCGTAAGGAATTGTCGAAGAGGTCTTTCCCGGTTCCGACGGAGTAATTAGGATAGCTCGCGTTAAGACCACGGTTGGGTCTTACCTGCGTCCGGTTGTCCGTTTGTGCCCCCTGCCTCTTAAATAATTTAAATTAGCTTTCTAGATTAAAATTGTGGTTGAATTTAGGAGATCTTAGCGTTAGTTAGTTATTTTGTTAGTTGATCTTAGCTCTAGTTGTATTAGTTAATTTTGAAGGAAATCCTTCAAGGGCGGGGGAGATGGTTGCGCGGAAAACCCATTCGTATTTATTTTATATCGGACGGTAGGTGCCATAAGTCGCTTGTTCCTTTCCGAAAAAACGATATCATTCATACCCTCCTATCGACACATCGGGGTGGTGGGGTGGGAGGGGCAAGAAGATGATTCTAGAATGTCACGTAATCATCGGAGCCGAGGATATATAAGACACGCGCGACCGTTGCGCGTCCTCTTCCCGCCGCGCCAGTCATAGGAACAACAGCTCTCTTTCCGCCGCAGTCGTCGTTGAAACCACACAGCCTCTTTCCGCCGCAGTCGTCGTTGAAACTACAACGCTTCTCTCCCGACGCACCCCTGGGGCCCCAGAGTGTCTGTCTAGAAGAAGTTCCAGAAGTTGCAGCTATAGTGCTCTACACAAATAGAAGAAACCCCGGTGAGTCAATATTCCTTTATTTACCGCCTGCCTGATATAATTGTTTTAACCCGCTCCAATTTGTGTTCTCCTAATCAGGCAGGATTCCTTTTCAGCGATTTGGCACAATAATAGTTTAGTTTAGGGAAGAGCGAGTGCATTATACCGCATGCTATAGTAGTCGCCTTTACGTAAGCGTAGAAGCAATCGCATATACAGTCCACTGTAGTTAATATCTCGCGTAATAGGTTTAAGGTTCGACCGGGGAACTAGATTTTCGGCAGCCTTAGACACGTGGCTCCACCATATACACTTTAAATATTTATTCACAAAGAAAACTATACATGTCATAATATTTATAAAAAAAAATTAAGAACAATGTTAAATAACGCTCGCCTCTAGGCCTGTCTCGTGGTGTCTCGACGAGCGTGTACATCCGGCATAAAATTTGTGTATAAAGTGTTTTGAATATGAATGAACAAAGTGCATTTATTATTTATTTATTTAATAAAAGAAAAAAATTGTTTTCTTATCGGTCACCACGCTCAAAAAGTGTAACTTGAATTAATATCAAAGAAAAAGAAATACTGCATAAATAAAATAAATAAATAATTATAATTGCATAAGTTGATACAAAATGCTATGCAATAGCTTTACCGCGGCAGTCCCCGAGTGCCACACGTCTTTTTTTACATAGCATCTTCATCATATGTATAGCGTGTATAGATAATATTTTAAATGGACATATTATTCATTAGTCATCTACGCTTTAATCATGTCTCTTGAATTACTGTAATGGTGTTTGGAATTAATACTGACTAATCTATCAATACATATAAAAATAGTTTTCACACCACGTTTTTTTGTCCGTGCACTATATTTTTCCGGAACTATTAAAAGGATTTTCCGTAAATCTTAAAGTAAAACTTTGTTTTATACTGTTATAATTATTGAAGAGTGCACTATTTTAACTTATAATACCACTGAAAACTAATAGCCAATCGCTTTTAGTTTGTCTTTAGGTTATTGTGATATTCATGTTTCAATTGTTGATTTCTCAGTATTCCCGTTAGATGCGTTAATATCTCCACTATATCGACATGCATTTCTTTATGTTACGCCAAAATTCGTAGTGGGTCCATTCTCTATAAAAAAAAGAAATTGTCTTCTTTTAGGATTATTGTTTTTACAACAAAAATTACGCAAAAGTTATTCTGTTAATGTTATTAATAATGCTCGATTCTCGTTCTTAGGACTTACGTAAGTTTATCGAAGCATCTCAACACGGGGTAATATATATTAGTTTTGGATCTTTGATAAGAACAGCAGCATTGCCAAGAGATAAATTAAAAACTATTTTAAGCACACTTTCGGAGCTTCCTCAAAGAGTTATTTGGAAATGGGAAGAGGACTCTTTACCAGGAAATCCGAAGAAAATATATATATCTAACTGGTTACCGTAAAACGACATATTAGGTATAAAAACAATATTTCGATAAATACATTAATATCCTTACTTCAGTCATCCAAATGTGGTAGCATTTTATTCGCACTGTGGACTACCGGGAACTACAGAAGCACTGTATCATGGAGTTCCAGTATTAGGAATGCCTCTTTTTGGAGATCAATCATCAAATGCTGCAGCAATTGAAGAAAGTGGTCTCGGGGTTCAAATTGAACTTAAGGAACTCACAAAAGAAAATCTTTTAAAAAAAGTTCGGGACGATTCTAAATCCCCGGTAAGCCGAAAATTGTTTAACTATTTCGCGCAAAAATTTCATTTTAGGCATAGTCCTCTTTCCTTTAAACAATTGTTGATTTATAAATAGCAAGTATATGCCTATGAGATTGGTATTTTTGGTTAAAAATATTTAGTGTCGATATTTGAGAAATACATATAAAGTATATGCTAATAGATAAAATTGTATACACAGGTTTCTGGCTAAGGTTAAGTTGCTATCCCAAGCGTGGCACGACCGCCCGACTTCAGCGATGGAAAGTGCGGTATATTGGACTGAGTTCGCCGCTCGCTATCAAAACTTCACGTTCAGGTCATCAGCTGCTGACGTGCCTGTCTATCAATACTTATGTCTGGACATTTTGTGTATTTTACTTGGTATACCTGCAGCAGTGATTTACATAATATTAACATGTCTTTTGAACTATAAAATTAAATCTAAGAAAAAGCCTAAGAAGGAATAAAAATACTAAAAATTCATAAAATTGTAATAAGTTTTGTTAAAATACAATAATTTAAAATAAATCCTCTTGGTTATAATATATTTCAAATATTTCCATTGTCTCCTTGAAATATCTAAACAGCGACCGCTTATCTAAATGATTCCTTGTTTTAATAGCCTTATCACATACAAATAACAGCATAAAAATGTACTCCGTTGTAGAAGTATAGGTAATCTAGATATCCTATACTATTAAACGAGCAATTCTTGTATATATATATATATATATATATATATATATATATATATATATATATATATATATATATATATATATATATATATATATATATATATATATAATCGGGATCTCGGAAACGGCTCCAACGATTTTCATAAAATTTAGTATCCAGGGAGTTTCGGGGATAATAAATCGACCTAGCTAGGATTTATTTTTAGAAAATGTCTTTTTGTCCGTGTTTTTAGGCAATGAAAAACTGCTACAATATCGTTAGAATAAGAAGGTAAATTTTGACAGATTATTAATGATTATAAATAGCTTAATTGGTATAATGGGCGGTCACAGAATCGTAAAATCCCGGTTCGTGCCCAGACCGACCGACCGACTTTTTTAATTTTTTTTCAAGTTCCTTTCTTTTTTGAGAAAATCTATTTGTTTCGAGCTCTTTTATTAGTATTTTTTAAAAACACGAAAATTTAAATTAAAATAATTGCACTCATGATTTTTTATTCAAATAGCCAGTTCCGTTTTTTCTGTTATGTGGCAATGGCAAAAATAAATGGCCGGATCGAGAGAAGCCTCGATTCCTCCCTTCTGTTTCTTAGTTTAACGTTTGCGCAGCCGCCTGGTTCCTTTTCAAGTGGTCCTTCCAAGCAGGATCAAGGAACCAGCGGTGGACTGCCCGGTTCCTTTTCAATTGGTCCTTCGCAGCCAGGATTAACCCTTTCACTCGGCCACCAATCTAATCAGATTTTACAATCGAGGTCAATACGTCGGCTCGGGTACGGGGCTAATCAGATCAGATAAGATCAGAAGTACTGCCTTATGAAAAAACTACTTTTTCCTTTAAAACAAAACCAAAGACAATATGCAATAGATAATAGTATCAAAGACAAAGATATGCTCTTTTATTTTAAACCATAACCTGGCAATGTTTCTTAGAAAAAAAAAAAAGAAATCACTCTGAACTTTCGGCGTTCCACGTGTCAATTTGATGAAGGCGCTCTGTCTTTTTTATAGAATTTTATATTTGTGTCTGGACTAAAAACGAAAGTATTATACTTTTTTATATTCCTTGTAATATAGTAAACACGTAGATATGTAATTTGTGGTATAAAAAGTGAAAAGTAAATTGCCAAAAGTACTTCAAATTCCGAAAGGCCCGTTTTGGCGGGCGGGTTATAAATGTGTTATTTTTCAAATTCTCATTTATTTTTAGTGTAAAATGTAAGTAAAAATAGTTTTCCTACATATTTTGAAATAACATGACGTTGTATTTATTTCAAATTCACACAAACATATTTTAGAAATATTGTTCGAAATGTCATACAGATAATATATTATTATTTTTTTTTAATTTTTTAATATTTTAATATTTTGGTATGAGTAACGAATGGAAACACATAAAACATAAAATATACATATTTCCAAACAATTTCATATAAATTTCTCCAAAAACAAAGGTGTAGAATTCAAATTAGTAGTAATTTTGTCACTAAAATTGAAGTTTATACTACTATTATGCTATACAGTGTAATTTATATACTTTATTACAATTTCTAGCAACCAAAAATAATTTTATTCGATAGTTTATACATTCAACAAGACTTCCTGTAAGTTTTATCCATAAATATTGTCTCAAAGTGAAAATATAGCAAAATTTGCAATATTGCAAAAAATTTCCTAACCTAGAAATTTTCCCGCCATTAAGGTCCAGAGGGAACGGTAGTATAACATGTCGCGCGCTGTCAGAGCTAACGGGTTAAGGAACCAGCTCTGGACTGCTGGTTATGGAGAAAGAAGACCTTCGGAGCCGAGTGAAGATCAGTAACCGAAGGAAGTCGGAGGTTTGAGCTGAAGCAACAGGACCAAAGGTCAGAAGACCAGGTCAACGCAGTAGGACTGGACCTGGAACTACCGGAAGAAAGAAAACCGGGATTGTGGCTTGGGGCGTGTGCTCGCATGGGGCACGTATCTCAGCCAGGCGCAGGTGCCTTGTGAAGGCACTCATCGTGGCCAAGCAGGGCTTGGCATTTTTTCCTGTCGGGCAAGCGTGCTCGGCATTTTCCTGTCGGACGATCATGTCCAGCATTTCCTGTCGGACGATCCGTGTCCGGCATTTCCTGTCGGACGATCGTGTCCGGCATTTCCTGTCGGACGACCGTGTCCGGCATTTCCTGTCGGGTCATCAGAGGGTGCAAGAAGAAGAAGCATCCACCGCTGCTGCTGCCAGGCGAGGGTGCTCAAAAAATATTATTTTTATTTCATCAGTATGTAATTTGTATCTAAATATAATTTCCAAAACACGCGAATTAAAAAAAAATCGAGCGAAAAATACCGAGCAAAGCTCGGTCAACCAGGTACTAAACGTAATACGAAATATCACTGACTACAGTTCGCCCGTTCAGATAATGCGTTCCTGACACCTATCAGTTAGTCACGACTAGTGATGGGCACAACATAACACTGAGTTCGTTACCGTTCCTCCAAAATGTACCGCCGCGTTATTTTTAAGATTATTTTCGTTTTAAATTGGCGGAATCATTTACAATTTATTTTTTAGTAATTTAAGTGGAAACCAAAAAAAGGTAATATTAATATAATAAAATTGTTTTATTTATTCTTTGTTACAAAGTTACAATCTGTATTTCTATGCAATAAAATACATTGAATTGAATGTGCGTACAGAATATTAATTAGACTTCGATTCGCTTGAGGAGGTGGTGTCTTCATCATCATCTTCGCCTACATGTATAATTATACTATTATCAATAACAGAATCAATCCTGATATCGCGGTCAAAATGTTCCACAATCAGGTTTTTAGTCTTCTCAACAACCTTTGTCCAGTCATCTCTTGTGACTTCCGCGCAGGCTTCTTTTAATAGGGTCATCATCTTATTCGTGCTGAATGGCGGGGAAGTATTGTGGCGGGCGGCGTAACCTTTTATTTGAGCCCAGATTAGCTCAATCGCGTTATATTGGCAATGATACGGTGGAATTCTTAGAACGCGATGACCGTACTCCAGAGCCAGTTCATCGATTTCGTATCGCACATTTGCCGCTTTATTTTCTTTAACTAATTTAATTAGCTCTGGTTTTAGCGTCTGCATATTTGCGCCAATGCCTTTTGCTTGTAACCAAGCCACCATTTCTTCTTTTTTATTAGCTTGGGTAGGTGGTTTCTGTATTTGAACCGAGTGATAGGAGGCATTATCCATGAATATTACAGAAGGCTCTGGTAGGCTGGGCAAAAGCACGTTCTGGAACCACTCTTTAAATGTAGTGGCATTCATTTCCTCGTGGTAGTCATTTGTGGTTTTTGATTGAAACGCCAGTAACGCGTTCTCACACAAAGCCGTATTTTGCAGAACCTGCGTGGCATATTATCGGACGGGCCCCCTTACCCATTGGTACTTTCGACGTCGACGCTTGTGTATCATCCGTCCAAGAACGGGAAACCGTGTGATTGGCGTTTAGCCATGTCTCGTCAATGAACACGACATTATCCCAGTTATCAATATTTTTTGCTTCTCTCCAAAAAACTTATCTTAACGATGCCAAAAGCTTCTTCTTGTTGAGATATTCATTTCTGGAATAATAACCATATATATGATTTCTGATTGCATCGGCGTCAAAGGTGTCTTATCGATATCAATATCTGTCACGGGTTTAGTTCTACGTTTCTTCTTCGGAGTACGTAAAATATTATCTTCCGTGCCAGTAGAGCCGAACTTTTCTTTATTAATATTTGTTATCGTTCGTTTGCTAACTACAAGTGCCTGAGAGACGCGTTCTTGTACTTGTTCGATAGGTAACAGGGGTACACCATTTTGCCGCTCCCGCTCAAAGTAATCTTGCAGCTTGATGATTAACTCACGGGCTCCACTTTTCAATGTTTGTCCACGTTTAGGCTTTATTATGCACCAAAAGTAAAAAGAATGCAATACAAAACACAATCGAAGTCCGATTTAGCGCCGATGTCAGTTTGAAAAGCAGAAACAGTCCATTAAACGAAAGCCGGGTAATCAAATAAAAACAGATTACTATGCGCACGAAACGAGAACAGACGACTGTTTTAGCGTCACAAAATGGCGGCCCATAACGCCATTTGGGGTTACCATTTTCAACCTAAATATAAAAATGCTACTTTCTTTCGCGCGTTCGGTTTGGTCGTAGTTTTATTTTTATATTTAATAAAAAATATCTTATAGTCCATTATTTTCAAATTCTTAAAAAGAAAAACAAAACGTATTATTTTATAAAATATAACTGTATACGAACAGATTACGATACTGTTATTGCCTGTTATTGTTAGCACAGCACTACAAATATAAAGCGCTGACATAACCTTGTAATAGCGCAGTATAGATTTAGAAAAATATTGTTTACCAAGTTATTGACATTCAGTTTGGCACAAAATTATAACATTCATTGATTATTGATATAATAATTTTCTTTTAATGCTCATCAATTGTTAAAATGGTAAACAACCAGCAAAAATATTTTTATCGTAACAGCGACGCCATTACAAAGTTAAGTCGTCAGTTCAATCGCGACTTGTCTGGAACGCATTCTCTGAACGGCCGAACTATAACTCATAATGAGATCTCTAAAAATATACACCCGATTGACTTGAAACTTAGCACCTATAGTTACTTATTTTGGAATTTAGACGCTGACTAAGAACTATATATATATATATATATATATATATATATATATATATATATACATGAACACTCACGCCTGTCACCCAGAGGGGTAGGCAGAGACTACGGACTTCCATTTGACACGATCCTGACATACCTCTTTCGCCTCCTTTACATCCATATATCTACGCATACATGCTCGTTGGTTAAGGGTACTTCTAACGTGGCCCATTTTCAAAATATCGCCAATTTGGTCGATAAACTTTTTCTAGGGCGCCCCTTCCCGACTCGGCCGTTCACATCTGCCATATAAATTTGCTTTGTCACTCTTTCCTCATTCATTCTTTCTAAGTGACCAAACCACCGAAGCATTCCTTTCTTAATCCTAGTCACAACATCATCTTGCGTACCACATTTATCTCTTATCACGCAATTTCTCACCCTGTCATTCAGATTCAACCCTAGCATACTTCTTAAAGACCGCATTGCTACAGCATATATTCTGCTTTCGTGCTTCTTCTGCCACACCCAGCTTTCACTACCATACATTAAAGTAAGGACTAACACAGCATTATGAATTACCATACGTGCCTTTTTTGACACATTCTGGTTCTTCACAATAGAGTGTAGTGCCCCATTCACTCTATTCCCTGCATTTACTCGTCGTTCTATATCCTTATCATATCTACCATCCCTGCTAAATACACATCCCAAATACACAAACTCATCCACTTGCTCAATTAACTCTCCTTTTATTCTTATTTCACATACCGTTTTGCTTTCCTTTCTTTCAAAAACCATCACTTTCGTCTTACTTGCGTTCACTTTCATTCCCCTTTCTTTTAATGCCCAGTTCATTAATGTAACCATCATTTGCAACTCAGCCGCCGATGACGCAAATATGACTTGATCATCGGCATACAAACGGCATTTGATGGTTAACTCGCCCATTCTTAATCCACATTCTTCATCTTTCAAAGTTTGAAAACACCTGTCCTTAAATAGGGTTAACAGCCAAGGGGAAGCCACACAGCCCTGTCTGACACCTTTTCGGATACCAAACCAGTCCGAGTAGACCCCATTGATCCTGACACAAGCACTAGAATCCCTATAAAGAGACCTCAATGCCTGTATCAAACCAGCGCTCAACCCATATGAGTTCAGTGTTCGCCATAACACATTCCTGTCCACTCTGTCATAAGCCTTTTCCAAATCCATGAACGAACAAAAAACTTTCTGGTTTTTAGCCAAAAACTTCTCCGCAATCATGCGCATGGAAAAGACTTGATCTGTACACCCCATCCCCTTTTGAAAACTCGCTTGCACATCCCAAATTTTTCCATCAGTTTCTTTCATAACTCTTTCAATTAACACCTTAGCATACAGTTTACCCACAATACTAAGCAAGCTGATACCACGGTAGTTTTCAACGTGGTAGAGCCATGCTGCAATTATATTAGTAGTAAAGTTGTAGCACGAATGGGTCGGCTCGACCGGGGAAGGACCACGCTCTCACAGAATACCAGCGTGAAATAGTAGCTTAACGCTGCTGTATTTCGTATGGTGAGTGTAGAGAACCGGAGACCCTTTTTACTGGAGGCGAGGCATTCCATCTTAGTCCTCACGGGTGACAACGCATCTGCATTTTGATTCGTAATCGAGGATAGATGTAGATGTCTATGGGCCGCAGCAACCACTTGCCATCAGGTGGACTGTGTGCTCGTTTGTCACCCTATTCCATAAAAAAAAAAAGTTTTTGCAGTCCTGCTGTGACCCTTTTCCTTTATATATTGGTACTATAACTGCTTTACACCAGTCATCCGGTACCCGTTTTAATTCCCAACACAAATTAAACAAGGCGTACAGCAGGCCTGCCACCACTCTCTCTCCCGCCCTTAGCATCTCGAGTGATACTCTATCATATCCAGCTGCCTTACCTGCTTTCATGCTTTTCATTGCTTTCATTATTTCATCTACACATATCTCCATACCCCTTTCGACTTCTTTCGGAATTTCTTGTTCATTTAATTCAGACGACTCTTCACTCATAAACACGCTTTCAAAGTATTCCTTCCATCTGTTTAAATTCGAAACTTCATCATTCAGAATACATCCATTCTCGTCTCTTACAGCATTAATTATAGGCTGTTTTGTATTTCCCCTGGCAGTTCTTACGAGTTTCCAGAACATTTTTATATTAGCCTGGAAATTATCAGATATCCTTCTATCATTCTTATCCGTTCTTTATTTCTTTTCCTTTCAACTACTTCTTTTACTCTCTATTATAGACGTCTAAATTCTGCCTTTTTTCTTTCAATCTCATCATTCATACCACCAGAATTACCAGCTTTAGTTGCTAGTAAATCTAACCATGCTTTCTTCTTTGATTCAACTTCCACCCGTACCTCATCATCCCACCACAACGTATTCCTTTTCCTTTCATTTGTTCTCTTACTTACACCACATACTTCAGTGGCTGCATCCACCAAACCTTTCTTAATATTATCCCACACAGTATTCAAGTCTAAATTATTCATACACAACTCATTCAAACACTTGATATTTTCTCTCAGTCTGCATTTAAACTTCTCTTTCACATCTTCGTCTTGTAACTTGTAGTGTTATGCTACTTACATATCATTCTACACTATTTTAAATTTATTTTTCCATTCTGTTTTTGATTTTTTGCATTTACCTCAAAACTGGATATTTTGCATCACCTTTATTTCCATAGGATCCTGTAACGTTTTTAAACCACTTCGTATTTTCACGTTATCAGCACTTTTTAAATCGGTGTCAATGGACCTTTTTCGGTCTTTTATTTAGTTCTCCGTAACTCTGCAATTTCGGGCTTCGTGCGCGCTGTTGCGCTACCTTTTTTCCTATATCAATAATATCTCATTTTTCACTTAAATCTTGCCGTTTCTCTATTACGAGCCTAAAACCAAAATTTGACATGTTTTGACATCATTGTTTATCTGGTTGTCATCGCAATTTTTATTCAAATTCGTTACCGGCCTGATGTTTTTACTTCAATATTTCCACAAAAATAAATAAAATAAATAAATAAATAATAAATTTTATTGCCTCTAAAACACACAGTTACATTCACGTTAAAACAAAAGAATAATATTTATTTGAGACAAAAGGAGACGGCTCAGCTTTGTCTGTAACGAGATACAGATCTCATACAGAGCTGTTTTTCAGCCGCTCCCTCCTCCCTGAGGTGTTGTGCAGGAGTCCAAAGTAGCAGGTTCCCCATTTACTTGACTTATACTTTTAAGCTATGTACAAAGTAATTAAATATTATATCAATATAAAATATTTTTTTTAATTAAAAAAATATTATATAAATATTAAATCGCAAATACAAAAAAAAGATTAAAAACATTAAAGACAAAATAAAACATTTAAAAATATGCATAAAACAACCATTACGAAATGAACACACAATGACAACAGATTCAAAAACAACATAAGAAATAGAAAATATAAAATAAACTTTCCTTTCTTTGAACTTATATGAGTGTATGTGTGTTTGTGTGTGTGTGTGTGTGTGTGTGTGTGTGTGTGTGTGTGTGTGTTTGTTTGTGTGTGTGTGTGTGTGTGTGTGTGTGTGTGTGTGTGTGTGTGTGTGTGTGTGTGTTCTTATTAATTTTTAACAAAAAAGTCCCGTAAATGTAAAAACTTAACATAGGGATGTTTCAAATTCTCTGCAGCGAGTTGTCTTTTTAACAGAGCCAATTTATACTTGGCTTTGAAGCAATCTATTGACATTTTCTTTCTCATGGGTGGAGGGAGGTCAATCCAAATTCTCGCTGCAGTGACTTTGAAACAACTTCTATATCTTGCTGTTTTGTGTGCGGGTGTGTGGAGGAGCATTTCTGTGTGAGAACGAATACTTCGACAGGAAATATCTTTGATCCAGGTGAGTTTTTCGAATAGGTATTCTGGCTTTTTGTTCCAAATTACCTTTTGGACTATCGAAGCATAGTGTAATTCTCTCCTAGCGCCCATATTGAGTATGCCTTTTTCATTTAAGTATGGGGTTATAAATTGTCTTCTTGGTACATTACAACAGTATCGAACACATGCATTTTGTACTCTCTGTATTGCTCTTTCGGTATTAGCTGACAATTTAGGGCCAAAGACTGAGCTGCAGTAGCTCAATTGTGATAACACCAATGAGTCACACAAGAGAAAGCGTAGGTCCTCCTTAATATACGGTCTTATTTTGTATAAAGTTTTAAGTTTAAAGTACGAATTTCTTATCTTGTTATTGATGTGTTCTACAAATTTCTGCTCTCCGTCTAGTATAAGCCCTAAATTACGAGCGATCTTACTTGTGTCAAGGTTTCATCTTCTATTTTAATCGTTTCCTCGCTGTCTAAAATAGTTTTTATTTGGTTTTTTGTGCCCAAAACTAGTACTTGTGATTTAGTTGCGTTTAATACTAGAGAATTTTTTTGGGACCAGCTTTGGATATTATGGAGATCCTCATTTATTCCGTTTATTGCCTCTTTAACATCCCTGGGGTCAAAAGAATAATACAGCTGGGTGTCGTCTGCGTATAAATGGTATTTACAATGTTTTATTTGCTTAGGTAGGTCTGCTGTGTACAGAGAGAACAAAATAGGACTGAGTAAGGAGCCTTGGGATACTCCTCTTACAATTTTCCGTAGAGTGGAGAATTTCTTGCCACCATTGCATCCATCTGTTACCACAATTTGTTCTCTGTTGGATAGGAATGACTGAAACCATCTACATGTGTCTTTAGAAAAGCCATAGTGCTCTAATTTATTTAAGAGGATTTCAGGTTGTAGACAGTCAAATGCCCGCGTGTAATCCAACAGCACCATAATACTGCTCAATCCCATATCTGAGACCTCTGTTAGATCGTCAGTGACATTTAAGAGGGCAGTTTCCGTGCCATGCCCTTTTCTGAACCCTGATTGAAACTTTGGTAGGGGGTTATTCGTTTCTAAGTAATTTAGCATTTGAAAAAGTATAATCTTTTCCAAGACTTTAGACAACACCGGGAGGATCGAGATAGGGCGCAGATCTTTAAGTTCACTTGCTGTGTTCTTTTTAGGAATGGGCTTGACTAGAGCTCTTTTCCGTAGCGTTGGGAATGTACTGGATTCGATCGATTTGTTTACTATAAATGTAATACCTATTATTAGAGAGAGAGAGAGTTACAGGTAAAGTTAATTTGAGCATTTCAATATTTAAGTTATCGTGCCCTGCGGCTTTTGTTTTTATTTTATTGATAATCTTACTGATTTCTATTTCATTTGTTGGGTTAAGGTCGAATAGGGTATCGTGTGAGCATTCGTTACATACTTTATAACCTTGTTTGAGTTCTGGTTTGTCACATGGGGGCAAGTCTAGAAAATAGCCATTAATAATATTCGGGTCATTGAGATGGTGTGGAATTGTATTTAAATGAGTAGTTTTAATTTGTGCAGCATTTTTTATATTACGCCACAGCGACCTCGGATCTTTTAAGTTGTTGTTTATATAATGGTTAAAGTAAGCTTTTCTTTCGCGTTTACGGGTTGCTGTGACTAAATTTTTAAGGGTTCGGTAGTATTCATTTGAACAATCTTTTTTATCCTTCTGGGCTTTTTCTAACGCATCGTCACGTAAACTCTTCATGAATAGCAACATATCTGTAATCCATGGCTTTGGTTTGTCCCTTATCGTCAGCGTACGGGCAGGTGCATGAGCATCAAATAATTGACTCATATATGCGTTGAAAGTTTGAACCATTTCGTCTACGTTCTCTAGATTATAGATAGAGTCCCAGGGTACAAGTGTCAGATCTCTTGCGAAAGCTTCGGAATTAATATTTCTTAGTAATCTCTGTTGTTTTACTTGTTTATAAAATTTTGGTTTTCTTATGTCCAAATCTAACAGCACCAATGCATGATCACTAAGACAACGATTGTGTATAAGTTTAATATTTTTGCATCTTAAGGGAGTGTTAGTCATGACGAGATCTAAAATAGTTTCAGTCTGATCAGTGACTCTCGTTGGTTCTTTGACGAGTTGTTCTAGGTTATGTTGATAGCAGAATTGCATTATATCTTTTGCTCTATTGCAATGTTTGTTTGTCATATCTACGTTAAAATCGCCAAGTATGCAAGTGTAATCGCATTGTGCCATTGAATTCAGGGAGTCACTCAGAGCGTCCAGTGTTTCTGTAACACCCACACTGTTAGGTCTGTAGGCCATGCCAAGGGCCATTGAAGCTCCCGGGAGTTGAATTTCTAGCCACATCTGCTCTAGAGATGACGCTGGGTGTTGCCGTACTTTAGTATTTATTCCCTGCTTAATGTAGAAGCCTGCACCTCCTCCCTTTTTTTGTTGCCTACCTCTATGCACAAACTATAAGTTTTTTTGGTATTATAGGCGCAAATTCATCTTCTCCATCTTTTAACCACGTTTCATTTATAGCTAATATATCAGGAGTGTGATTACGGACAGCCACAAGAAATTCATCCTGCCCAGTATTCAGAGATCTGGCGTTTAATAGACCTATTCTTAGATATTTATTTTTAATACTAACCATTTAGGATATAATAACTTGATATTATAATAAATATTTAAAGTAATATAAAACTTGTGATGAATAAGTGGGTTGTGTACGGTGTGTCAGAAAGTGTAGTTGTATGTGTAGAAATAGTCTCAATTACAGATTTCAGGAAGTAAATTTAAAAGAAACGATTAAATACATTCCTTGCACGATACCAAAACACATAAAAAACAGTTGGTGTGTACGGGATGGAAAGATATCAGCTGTCATTATACTTAAAAACCTTTGATAAGTCCATTTCATTTCTAATTCGAATCCGCGGTTTCCCTTGTTCCTTGCGCACAAATATCTTTCCCTCCCGTACCCATACATATTTGAATTGTACTTCGCGGGCAAGGGAGCGTGCTTTTTGAAGAAGTTGACGGTTAAATCTTGTCAAGCGTTCATTAAGATATAACAGTTTGGTGGGTCCAGGTAATTCAAGGCCATCGCTGTTGAGATTACGTCTGGAGCGCGCAGCTTGAAGCAGGCCGTTCCGTGTATCAATCACGGCGTGCAAGGCGCACGGCTATAGGTCTTGGGCGCGGTGTTGTGCTGTCCTGTTTCGCTGGACGAAGTGGGCCCATGCGTTCTGCTGATACGACGTCTTTATCATCCAACTCCATACCAATTTTCTTAGCAACCGTCAGAATAATGTGGGTGCAGTTTTCATTGGGTGTTTCTGGACAGCCAGCTATTTCTAGGTCATTAGAGAGTAAGGTTTAGTCTCTTTCCGCAATATCAGCCTGCAACTGCATTACGATGCCCTCAATTGGATGGGTTTGGGCAGGCTTGGTTTCCGACTTACTCTCCAATATCGAAACTCTAGCCTCCAGTTGCTCAATCCGACTGTTTTGGTCTTTGATGGCATTTGTAAGACTACCGATAGCTTTTTGTACTCTGTCCATGTCATCGTGCAATAAATTTTTTATGTAGATTTTTAAGTCATTCAGAATATCCGCGTAAGAGTTGTTGGTGATGTTCTCGACGCCTTGTACTGGGTTGCTCGTCTCACTGAGTGGGGGTGGATTTAACACCTTGGATCGCACCGTTACATTAGGATTGCCACTCTTGAGGACATGCGACACGGTGGATGAATCCGTACGTAGGGTTGTTCCTCCCTCTATGGTTGCCGTGGTGCCTCGTACAGGGGTGTTAGAATTTCCTCTTTTCGGTAGTTTGCTTAGACATTCCGGGCATTTCCAATGTTCTTTTTTTCGCTCCATTTGACGAAAGTTCTTTGGGCTGATGTTTGCACAATCCAGATCGTATTTCCCCTTGCATTGCATACATTGTAGAGAGTCTTTATTCGTTATGGAGTTTTTGCAGCCGGCACAATTTTGAGAGTTTGACATTTTAACAGTTTTTATTTATCCTTTATTGAACTATAATTCTGCTCTTTATACAGTTCGTTATTAATTGTTTCCTTCAAATTCCCTCCCAGAATCTTAGGAAAATTTTATTGAAATTTCATTACGAAAAAATAAGATTAAAAAACAAAAATACAATCCAGATAATACAAAAAAAAAAAACTTCACTGAGATTTGAAACCTAGATCGACGGGGGATGTATATATATATATATATATATATATATATATATATATATATATATATATATATATATATATATATATATATATATATATATTTATTAATGACCAAAATGACCCCGACATTCGAGTGGCTAAGCCTTTTTAGGTGTGTTGAAAAGCAAAGCAATGACATGCAACAAAGAACGTTAAACATTAAAAGGAATTCGCAATGCTGATAATAATTCACAATAAGTTGAGTTGAATAAAAAATATTATATTACAGAGCTCCAATATAATATGCGTAGAACAACATAATTTGAATTATCAAAACCTTCTGAAGAAACACCGACATAATTTGTCGCTTTCTGGGTGAATTCAACGAAATGCTATGTGAAGTAACTAACCCTCGAATAATTTTACTCTTTGGTCTTACTGTCAGATAGCTTTGTTTCCGTTTTTCTAACACAAACGCAGAGTTTCAAATACTTGATATAGTTACTCTAAGAGTTCGTGAATCAATAATGAATAAACATGTAAGTCAACTAAATCGAAATACAATCATTTATATAGCGCAACGCAAGACTTTGTGTCCACATAATTTGCCGGGTTATAATAATATCAACTGTCACTGAACATTTAAATATATGGTATGTTCCGAAATACAACCCAGTACACTAGCAAATGCAAATGATGTAATCAATTGACACTATATTGTACTGACGTGCCGCTGCCATATTACGTCGGATATCCGGTCACAATAAAACAATTTTTAATTGTGTGTGCGCTGAATGAAGCATGCCGGAATTTGTTTTTATTTATTCAAACACAAAAAATATAGAATAATTGCTGGTATCTCTATTAGGAAGATATAATGATTTTTGGAGCACAAAATCACAAAATAATCGCCAACACTTTTCCAATATGGCGTAAATGTATGACGTCATTTACTGACCTATGCTTTGGAACGAATCACCAGTATAGCGTCGATTCATGACGTCATTTGCATTTGCCAGTGTACTGGGTTGTATTTCGGAACATACCCATATTCATTCGAGTTGTCAGTTGAGTGCGGATACCATTTCAATTAGTTGTGCTGCATGATAATTAAATAAAATACCTAAACAAAGCATCGCAAAAATACAATAAATTATAAACGCACAACTACAAAATATCCTACTTTTCCAACAAAGTGTACGGAAACAGCCATTAAAATGTAGGTTGGTTGGTACTGGTCTACTCCATGAATACTGTGACGATGTGCATAATCCTTTAAGGCAATTCAGTTTTCGTTTGTACGCGAAATTTATAATAGACTTAAAGTCTGTTTTTTATCTATAGCTTCATTGAAAAAATATCATGAACAGCGAACATAGCATATTATGCTTAATCTATAAGGTAATAATATAATAATTTGGGCTTCATTACCACTTAAATGAGATTATAGTTAATAATAATAAAGATATTGTAAAAATAATAGTAGGTATAATTTACGTAAAATGTTGTAGATTATTTTGGTACAAATATTACGTCAAAATAAATCGAACTTCGGAGATATCGGGGTTTGTTTCGAAGCATTTTCCGTTGATAATTGAATAAGGTCCAGCTTTTCTTCTTTACATAAAAGGCTTGTAACGTAAATGTATTCTTATTATAATAGTAAAAAATATTTGCAAGATATATTGCATGAAAAAAATGGACGATATATAATAGAATCTACAAATTAGAGCTCCCAAATCAGATTTTTGTGAGTTATTGCATAAACATGTATCGGGAGAATGGTTATTAGTAGATAAATAAATCAGTCAGAGGAAATGAACTTTTTTAACAAGTAATTTTCATTTCAAGCAACGAACGAAAGACATACAATTTCAGCGAGGAAACCTTATAATTTCGCGTTTTTCCGTAATAGGCGTCTTAAACGCTCCGATATCGTCGTAGTCATCATTTGTTCAACAAAAATTGGATGTCATGGACCAGGTGTCCCTGGAGCAGACACTAAAGACTAGCTTCACTAAGAATAAGATCATCTAAGCGAAGAAGTCGTCATAGTGACGCGGTCATAGGGACGCGGTAAGACAGACCTGGAAGACATCTTCAGACTGTTCAATGGGACCGACCGTGATGTCAACCCTACTTTCGTCATGCGTCATATAAACAGGTTGTCTTCCGTGACGTTCGACCACGTTGACGTGATCAGATTGTTAAAAGACATCACCATGTTGAAAGCCGAAATCACCGACATCTGTTTGATTCAAACTTGAAGAATCGGAACGAGCCGCAAGAGAGCTGACGAAGGAAGTCACTATGTTTCGCAACATTTATGTTGCGAAACATAGTGGAGTAGTAGTACATCTGGAGTCTAATAGGTGAAACGAATTTCAAATCCTGCGTGCTCTAGGTTCCTCCAAAACACTAAGAGACATTAATCTTATCGATGTAGTGTATAAACTAATATCCAGCCAATTGCAGTTGCCTGAGGTGAATAAAGATTGCTTGAAGGTCTGTCATCGATTGGGAGCCTCACATAATAAAACCCGACATATGCTGGTTAGATTTTATGATACCGAACACAGACAGTTAGTACGGGATAGTAAAACCAGACTAAAAGGCTCCGGTGTAACAATCTCCGAGTTTTTGACCAAGAGTAGGCATCAAAGTAGGCAAGAGTAGGCAGTGAATACTTATTCACTTCAGCTTACGCGCTGGTACATGGTACATTTTGGTATAAAACAATGCTGGTCGTCCGAAGGCAAAATAATAATAATTCTTCCGGATAAATCTCGAAGGAAAATTGAAAGCATGGCAGAATTAGAACTGCTCACTGCTAAATATCCATCTAGTACAGATGTGCAGAATGCGCCACAAACTGAAACAATGGCTTGTCCAAAAAAATCTTCGACAAATAGTGCAAATGTTCCTAAGAAAACGCGCCGACGTTAATATCTGTTTTTGTGTATTTACATATTGCATTTGTACAACGTCCCATATTTAGCCGTATTATGTATAATGTTTTGTGCCAGTAATCAACACATTATACATAATACGGTTTTTGTTTATACTTTAGAGCTCCCGCAGACATACAATTGTAAGTTGGCCAACTATCGAACGACAAAATTGCGTACTTTTATAATTTAATCGAACAACTTTTTTTTATTGGTTGCTAGCGGCAGACTTAATCGATTTAGTCCGTGACAGTGTTGCCAGCGCGGTGCATGTGCGTGATAATGCGGGAAAAAAGCGCTCAATTTTTTTTAAAGGATAGGGTTACAAACGAGCACACAGTCCACCCGAAGGTAAGTGGTTGCTGTGACCCACATCTACATCTATCCTCGATTAAGAATCAAAATGCAGATGCGTTGTCACCCGTGAGAACTAAGATAGAATGCCTCCTTTCCAGTAAAAAGGGCCTCCGGATCTCCTTACTCACCATACGAAAAACAGCAGCATTTAGCTGCTATTTTACACTGGTATATTGTGAGGATCCTTCCCCGGTCGGGCCGACTCATTCGTGCTACAACCATAATATTGCTGCAGCGTGGCTCTGCCACGTACAAAACATTTGCTTTAATAATAAAAAGAAGACGAAAATAAAAGAGAACATTTTGGGTGCAGTCTAAAGTGATAGATTAGAATATGGGAAACATCATTCATCACCTTACACTCTAAACACGGATGTTACCCTGTTAAATTTTGATGAATTTGAGAATTTCGTCTTTTGGTGAGCTCATATATCCAATCGGGCCAGCGATAGTCAAACGGGATACAACTTTCCGACTTGCTATCACCGTTGAAGAGAGGCTTGAATTAACTCTCCGTTAAGTATCTGCTAGGTTAATAAACATATCATTTCTTATTTTTTATTGTTTTTCTATACCTATAATCAAATTTGAGACAGTTTAGTGCTAAAATCTGTTATATTTTTATAATTCATTTAGTTCTGATTCCGACTCTGAGAAGTTTGACCAGTATGAAATAATACCATCATGATCATGTGCAGGGGGCGGTGTTTGACTTTCTGGAGATGGACTTGAAAGTTGCAGATTGGATGGTATTGTATCCTGTGGCCCTGTGATAGACTGCTGATGAGATTCTGTTAGATGCTGTGTTAAATTTGTTTGGTCGTGTGGAACGGACTGAACGACTAGGTATGGTTTAGCTGGATAAATTAGTCAGAGATAATACGAACGGAAGTTAATGCGCCTGGAAGCTCTTGGAAATTGTGAACTACTAGGTTGAATGATGTTAAATGATGTATTTGGCAGTAACATAGATTGAATTGTCATACATTGGTACCTATACAAAAAAAATACAAAGATCATAAAGCGAGTACTCCACCTGCCATAATAACTCACCACACTACGGGTTGACTGGCAGAGAATGCCGAGAATCATTTAGTACGTCCATTGTTACCTTAGTTGTGTGCTACAATTAAGAATAAATTAAAAAAATTAAAAAGAAAATCCGAGCGTAGGGAAATCACACGCACGCAACGGTTCGTCTTGCATCTTGCCGTGCGACTAACCAACAAAGTTGGATAGTCCGCGAGCTTACATAAGGTATTCGTGCTAACGAGCAGTTGGCCGATAGTTGGACAACTTTTTAATTGTGCGTAATCGGAAGGGAATCTTGATTCTGATACGATCGGTATCCAATTAATTAGTTGGACGATTTAGTTGGACAAGATGTGTGGGCTAGCATATGTCACTATACCTATTGATATGCTCTGCGATTTAGTCGGCCAACTTATAATTGTAAGTCTGCGGCCTCTCTTAATCAACAAATATAGTTTTCTTAGTAGGTACATTATCAATCGTATGACACTGTTTTCAAAGGATTAGATTAACATAAACATAACATAAACACTCACGCCTGTCACCCAGAGGGGTAGGCAGAGACTACAGACTTCCATTTGGCACGATCCTGACACACCTCTCTCGCCTCCTTCACATCCATACACCTACGCATGCATGCTCGTCGGTTAAGGGTACTCCTAATTTGGCCCGTTTTCAATAAATCGCCAATTTGGTCGATAAATTTTCGCCTAGGACGTCCCTTTCCGACTCTGCCATTCACTTCTGCAACATAAATTTTCTTTGTCACTCTTTCCTCATCCATTCTTTCCACATGACCAAACCACCGAAGCATTCCTTTCTTAATCCTGGTCACAACATCATCTTGCAAACCACACTCTTCTCTTATCACACAATTTTTCACCCTGTCATTCAGATTCAGCCCTAACATACTCCTTAACGACCGCATTTCTACTGCATTTATTCTACTCTCGTGCTTCTTCTGCCATACCCAACTTTCACTACCATACGTTAAAGTAGGGACCAACACAGCATTGTGAATTGCCATACGTGCCTTTTTTGACACATTTTGACTCTTCACAATAGAGTGCAGGGCCCCATTTACTCTGTTTCCTGCGTTCACTCGTCGTTCTATATCCTTATCATATCTCCCATCCCTGCTAAATACGCACCCCAAATATACAAACTCATCTACTTGCTCGATCAACTCCCCTTCTATTCTTATTTCACATATCGTTTTACTTTCATCTCTTTCAAAAACCATAATTTTCGTCTTACTTGCGTTCACTTTCATACCCCTTTCTTTTAATGATCTGTTCATTAATGTAACCATCATTTGCAACTCAGCCGCCGACGACGCAAGAATAACTTGATCATCGGCGTACAAAAGGCATTTGATGGTTAACTCACCCATTCTTACTCCGCATTCTTCAACTTTCAAATTTTGCAAACAACTGTCCATAAATAGGTTGAACAACCACGGGGAAGCCACACAGCCCTGTCTGACACCTTTATGGATGCCAAACCAGTCCGAGTAGACCCCGTTGATCCTAACACAAGCACTAGAGTCCCTATAAAGAGACTCCAATGCCTGTATCAAGCCAGCGCTCAACCCAAATGAGTTCAGTGTTTGCCATAGCACATTCCTATCCACTCTGTCATAGGCCTTCTCCAAGTCCATGAACGCACAAAAAACCTTTTGGTTTTTGGCCAAAAACTTCTCCGCGATCATGCGCATGGAGAAGACTTGATCTGTACATCCCATTCCCTTTCTAAATCCCGCTTGCACATCCCAAATTTTTCCATCGGTTTCTTTCATGACCCTTTCAATTAGTACCTTGGCATACAGTTTTCCCACGATGCTAAGAAGGCTGATACCGCGGTAGTTTTTACAGTCCTGCTGCGACCCTTTTCCCTTATATACTGGGACTATCACGGCTTTGCACCAGTCTCCCGGTACCCGTTTCAGTTCCCAGCATAAATTAAACAAGGTGTGCAGCAGGCCTGCCACCACTTCCTCTCCAGCCCTCAGCATTTCGAGTGAAACTCTATCATATCCGGCAGCCTTACCTGCTTTCATGCTTTTCATTGCTTTCATTATTTCATCTATACTTATCTCGCTACCTCCTTCCTCTTCTTTCGGAGTTCCTATTTCATTCAGTTCATACGTTGTCTCCTCACTCATAAACATGCTTTCAAAATATTCCTTCCATCTCTTTAAACTCAAAACTTCATCATTCAGAATATAGCCATTCTCATCTGTTATAGCATTCATTTTAGGCTGTTTTGAACATCCTCTGGCAGTTCTTACGAGTTTCCAGAACATTTTAATATTTGCCTGGAAGTTATCCGATATTCTTCTATCATTTTTATCCGTTCTTTCTTGCTTTTTCCTTTCAACTACTTCTTTTACTCTTTTATTTAGATGTCTAAAGACTGCCTTTTTTCTTTCAAAATCATCATTCGTACTGCTAGAATTACCAGCCTTAGTTGCTAGTAAATCTAGCCATGCTCTCTTCTTTGCTTCAACTTCCGTACGTATCTCATCATCCCACCATAACGTATTATTTTTCCTTTCATTCTTTTACTAACACCACATACTTCGGTAGCTGCATCTACTAAACCTTTCTTAACATTTTGCCATACATTCTCCAAGTCTAACTCATTCATACATAATTCATCCAAACCACTTACGTTTTCTTTCAGTCTACATTTAAACTTGTTTTTCTCACCTTCATCTTGTAATCTTTCTGTTCTAATACGCTGTAACGCAGTGGTAGACACAGATGACCGATGGCGCCACCGCCTGAATAGACCATTAATTCGGCATAAAACCAAAAAATGATCCGTTCCTACGTTTGACCCTCGGTAAACCCTTGTATCCACCACTGCGCCCCTCAATCTTTCATCCACAATTATGAAATCTATCATGCTTCTATCATCACCTCTTTCCCAAGTGTACATGTGAATCCTCTTGTGGCGAAAGAAAGTGTTCGCCACAAAAAGATTCTTTTCCATACATACAGTGAGGAGGCTTTCACCATTCTCATTTATACTTTCATCACCAAACGTTCCCAATATCCTTTCATAACCAAGCCTCCTCACCCCAACTCTTCCATTAAAATCTCCTAGCATAACAACATTTTCATTTCCCTTACATTTCATTAATACCATCCTTACCATTTCCCAAAACTGCTCTCGGATATGAGTGGGCTTAGACATGTCTGGGGCGTAGACCCCTAGCACAAACAACTTCTTTAAGCCCACTTTCAATCGTATCCATAGCAGTCTTGGGCTTACACATTCATACTCTTTCACATATTGCGCCATTCTTTCTGATAGGATGATACCTACTCCCTGGCATGCCCGCTCGAGCTCGTCTACACCAGACCAGTATGCGGTATACATGCCATGTGTAGTGACATCCTTCCCCTTCCGTTTCGTCTCATTTACACATAACAAATCTATTCCTCTATCATACATCACCTCGCATACTTCATCCATTTTATCATTCATTGCTCCACATACATTCAACGTAGCCAGACGGGCCTCTGCAATCCACTTTTCGCCCCTCCGGGAGACAGAACGTGACGGGTGGCGAGCCTCGTCGCCGGTTTTCCTCCCGGAGATTCTTCGCACCCCTGCCCCATTAAAGGGGCGCCGGGAACTCGGGGCCATTTCTTGGTGCGAATAGGGTGGTATATTTAACGCCGCTACCACGGCGAGGAGCCGAGTCTGTGCTATCGGCTTGTCGCTCATTTAGCACCACCCGGGGGACACGTGTAGGGTGGGCCTAGGATTAGGTGGTCAAAGCCTACGGACGCGAGCGACTTATCCCCCTAGGATTAGATTAATAAACTTTAATAGGTTCTGAGGAATTGTTCGGATTAATCCCAGCCGCCAAATTTCGTGAACGCACTACACGGCAAACGTCTCGATACCATCCACACCATCTGGATGCTTGGCGGTCCACCACTGTACGTTTCACAAGGAGTTTTCTTCCACGTACAACCTCTCTGTGGAATAGTTTACCACCGGCTATTTTTCCGGACCGATACGACCTGGGGACCTTCAAGAAAAGAGCTTACTCCTTTCTAAAGGGCCGGAAACGCACCCGGAATTCTCCTGGTGTTGCGGTTGATCATGGGTGGCGGTAGTCACTTAACATCAGGTGAGCCGCATGCTCGTTTGCCCCTCTTCTATAAAAAAAAAGGTATTATATATATTATTATATTTACTTTGAATACATTCATAGCTTGAACGTTTGACATAGTATAAATAAATATTCTATGACTGACGTTCAATACAAATGAATTTTAGAAAGTGATAATGTATGTTACTTTTATATCATACAGTATGTGTTTATAACGATTTGTACAGTACAGTACCTATACTGTGGCCAGCTTTCTTTTTCATTTTCTTTTCTTTTTCTTTATTTTTTTATACACACTAATTGTTTAGTAACTAATGTTAGCTTTAAGCATAAATTTCTTCCATCATGCCAGTGAGTAAGATGAGTTGCCTTTAATGTTACTTTTTTAATTTTTTTTTTAATTTTAAATATTGTTTAAGTTATTTTTTTTTCTTTATTTATATTTTTTTATTAAGTATTTTATTAGTATTGTGCTTTTTTTAATAATATGTATACAGATAACGATACAGATAATAATGATAGCTTTTTCTCGTGTTCGTCTTCATCTAACAGCTTTTTAAGCCTGTACTTAGAGCCTTCCGTAGATCTTAACCTGCATGATCGCATTTCTACCCTCTTTTCTCAATGTCCTGACAATCTTAACATAGCTTACATAAACGCTCAAAGTATTCCTTGCCATTATTCTGACCTTCGCGCATCCATTGACAGTGCTCATCTTGATGCTCTTCTAATTTCTGAGTCTTTTCTCAAGCCTTCCCTGCTTCTATTCAATATTCACTACCTGGTTACGTTCTTATTCGTAACGATAGGGTAGGTAAAGGTGGTGGAGGCGTTCCTACCTATTTACGTTCAGAAATTTCTTACAGGGTTATCAGCGTATCTCCATCAACTTACTCGGAATCTGCGGAACATTTGTTCCTTGAAATCACACTTTATCATACAAAAATTTTCCTTGGAGTCTTGTATAGTCCTAACCTTAATATTGTTACGCGCTCAAATCGGCGGCACTAGCGCCATCTAGTCTCGAACCGAAGAACTAAACTTCTTGAAGTTTAAAACTCGAACTCTCGGTACCTTGCGCGTGTTTACTTGAACATTCTGGATATTTTGCTAATTTATATAAATAGGCGCTGCAAGATGCGATCGTAGGTAGCATTGAATTGGCGATACGAGCGAAGCTTCGGAGCGGAATTAAGTGAATTAGTGTGTTTAATTATTAGTGTTTTAAGTTTTAATTTGTGTAAAGTAAATTAAAGTGTTAATTTAGGTAATTTTATCGGCAATTTTTATTGTCACGAACCTCAAGCTCGTAAAAATTGGTGTCAGAAGTGGGATAGAATAGCCATTGACGTGGCGGGGCCGTTTCCGGAGAGTGAAAGCGGTAACAAGTACTTCATGGTTGTGATGGATTACTTCACTAAGTGGCCAGAAGTCTTCGCCATTCCAAATCAAGAAGCTTCAACAGTTGCTGATAAGCTAGTTCATGAAGTCTTCTGTCGTTTTGGTGTACCTTTAGAGATTCACAGCGATCAAGGAAGGAATTTTGAGTCTCAAATATTCCAGGAAACTTGCCGAGTTATGGGTACTCATAAAACAAGAACGACTTCTTATCACCCGCAATCTGACGGAATGGTAGAACGATTTAATCAGACATTGGAGAGGTACCTAGCAAAAGTTGTAGACAATCGGCAACGAGATTGGGACAAGCACATACAACCGTTTTTGTTGTCATATCGAAGCGCTGTTCACGAAAGTACAGCAGTGACACCAGCTTTCGCAAACTTTGGAAGAGAATTACGGCTGCCTGCAGACCTGATCACCGGGATACCACCTGATGCTCCACGCAGTATAACCGATTATGCAAATGACTTGCGGAACAAAATGAATGACATTTATGAGCACGTCAGACAATCGGGCCAGCAAATGTCCGAAAAGATGAAAACCCGGTATGACCGCAAAATGAACAACAAAGGGTTCGACGAAGGTTCACTTGTGTGGTTGCACAATCCAGTCTGCAGCAAAGGGAAATCTCCTAAGCTTCAAGCTAAATGGGACGGCCCGTACCGGATTGTGACCAGGATCAACGATGTAACCTACCGGATACAGAAAGGCGCAAGAGGGACTCCTAAGATCGTCCATGTGGATCGCCTAGTACGTTATTATGGGGCCGATAATGCTCGGGACGAGCATGTCTTAGGAGGGGGCAGTGTTACGCTCTCAAATCGGCGGCACTAGCGCCATCTAGTCTCGAACCGAAGAACTAAACTTCTTGAAGTTTAAAACTCGAACTCTCGGTACCTTGCGCGTGTTTACTTGAACATTCTGGATATTTTGCTAATTTATACAAATAGGCGCTGCAAGATGCGATCGTAGGTAGTATTGAATTGGCGATACGAGCGAAGCTTCGGAGCGGAATTAAGTGAATTAGTGTGTTTAATTATTAGTGTTTTAAGTTTTAATTTGTGTAAAGTAAATTAAAGTGTTAATTTAGGTAATTTTATCGGCAATTTTTATTGTCACGAACCTCAAGCTCGTAACAATATCAATTACTTTGATACATTAGAGATACTTCTTAATACTTTCTGTCCTGTATATAACCATGTAATCTTGATGGGGGATTTCAACACATGTTTATTGAAAAATGATTTACGTACTTATGAATTGCAATCTCTTGTGTCTTCTTATAACCTAGAAATCTTGCTTTTATCTGCCACCCACCACCTTCCCAATTGTACTCCATCTCTTCTAGATCTGATTATCATATCGTCTTTAAATAGTGTTCACGGACAAATATGCGCTTCATTTTCATATCACGATCTCATTTACCTATCTTACCGTGTACTTCCCCCTAAGTGCAACCCACATTTTCGATATCTTAGAAGTTATAAGGGCATTAACATGAAGACGATGAGGGGCGATGCTAGTTTAATCGACTGGACACCGGTAATTGATTGTTCTAATATTGAGGACAAGGTGATTAATTTCAATTCTCTAATTTTAGATCTATATAATCACCATGCACCAGTAAAACGTGTGAAAATAAGACACAATCCTGCTACCTGGATCACAGCTGATATAAAAGACCTGATGGCGCGTAGAGATAAAGCCAAAAGAAGATATAAGCGATATCCCCTTGAACGCAATTTAATCAGCTTTAAAATACTACGAAATCGCTGCAATCGTTTGTGATGCTAAAAGGTGCTATTTTCATGATACCCTCACAAATTTCGATACTGCAAAAGCTTGGAGTTTTCTGAGATCTGTCGGTGTCGGAAAATATTCTGCTAGTGTGGGAAGTGAAATTGACTTGGATAATCTAAACGAAAACTTTGCTAATTGCCAACTTGTCACTCGCACTCGCAAAATACTTCCAATCACAATTCAAAAAACAACCAATCACGAGCGCTATCCTTCTCATCACCGTCGAATGCACATCAATGTTCGATGGACGATATCGACGACTTAATAAACTCGTACTCATGAATTGTGCTTCCGATTATTGTCAATAGTTGGCGCAGTTTTTATTCCATAAAAAATCTTAGATAACATTATCGAGATCGAACACGTAAAAAAAATTGCACTTGGCAGGCAGAACATCAACGCTATCGTTATTATTATCGTTTGTTTACGGTCATTATAAATCGAAAATGCGACGTTTCCGTGTCAAACGACTTTCAGTTGATGCAATGAAGCTTACGTAAATATTGCTAGAAATGAAAATAATCCTAGCTTTATATTGTGCTTTAGTATGGACTATATTTACTAAAATAAATAAAGTATATTCATTGAATATATTAGGAGTGTTCCCATATGAAGGAAAAAGTCACTTTTTTGTATTCGAAACATATTTGAAGGAGTTAGCAAGAAAAGGACATAATGTGACCGTGATATCATATTTTCCTCAAAGTGAACCTATAAAGAATTATCACGACATAAGTCTAGCCGGAAAATTAAAAATTTTAGAAGAGGTATTCCCAATAAAAAGATCATATTGGACTATTATTCAAATTCCTATTTTCGTCGTAAATTCAGGAACGCAGAATTGTAAAACTTTACTCGAAGACAAAAATGTACAAAATTTATGGAAAGCGAAGTCTAAATTTGATGTGGTGGTTACAGAGCAATTCAATAGTGACTGTTCTCTAGGATTAGCGTACGCACTAAATGCTCCTGTAGTTGGTCTCACTTCTCATGCTTTGGTGCCATGGCATTTCAGCAGATTTGGAGTTCCCTTCAATCCTTCCTACGTATCTTTTATGCTTTTGAATGGTGGAACGAAGCCCACTCTATACCAGAGATTAGAAAGCGCTATATTTGATACCTATGTAAGGTTACTTTATAAGTATTTTAGTCAAAGAGTAGATCAAAGCACGCTTGCACAGTATTTTAATAATATTCCTCCTTTAGAAGTACTGGGTCGAAACATTAAATTTCTACTATTGTACACTCATTTTGTACATTTCGGTTCAAACCTTTTGCCACAAAATGTGATAGAAGTTGGTGGATATCATCTTAAAAATTCTAAGCACTTACCTGAGGTAAGTTTCAATGAACTGCGATTTAGTAACATAGATAGAAAACACATGAAATTGAATTGAAATTTTAATTTATTAAATGCATTTAATAAATTAATATTTCAAGTACATAACATTAAAATTTTAAAGAATTCAAGATTCTTAGAAAACTAAATGACTGCAAATAAGACCGTAGATTAACATATTTATGCTTGATAAATAATAGAATAGACACGCTAATATTTCTGCCGTTTGTAATGAATCAGTGAATGAATCAGTTCTTATTCGCAGTACATAATTTAATATGTCTGCGACGAAGACGATAGCTTCTGATAATCAATATCCACTATCTAGAAAGTAGGACTTATCTTAGTGATACGGGAACAACAATAAAATAACTGACCCATTTACGTTAATGATTTAGATACAATTAGGATTCATATTCCTATTTAGAATTCTCGGCTATTAATATAAAATATGGTACAGTACCACATTTTATATTAACACTAGTTATAGCTTGAATAAAAACTTTATTTTTGTAACAACAAATAAAATGTACATAATAACAATGAGTTGTTCTAAATTAACGGCTACGTATATAAATTACTCGAAATATTTGAGTAATGATAAAAAGTCGACTCGCTCTCTCTCCTAAAAGAACTAAAAGTAGGTAATATAATAATTTTTACATAGTATAGACATGATTCTTCGGCACTAAGACTTGCTGCGTAAAATTATGAAAGCTCCGGCTTCGGTGTAGAATGTGGAAATCATTTTAATATTTTTAGTTATTTGAAGTAGGCTTTTGCTTATAATAAAAAGTCTAAATTTTGAACCCTTTTGAGAGACCAAATATTTCCTACTATTGGGGGTGGTTTTTAGCAGCGATGGTAAGTATAACCTACGGTAATAAAAAAATAATCATAAATATTGGTTTACAATAACTAACGTGATATCGCGTAACATACATACAAAAACCGAATATACAGTTGAATTCAGAGAAAACTTAACATTCACTTTTTGAAATCGGCTGCTGTGTTTCGTATGGTGAGTGTAGAGATCAGGGGTGACAACGCAGCTGGATTTTGATACTTAATCGAGAATAAATGTAGATCTCTATCGGTCACAGCATCCACTTACCATCAGGTGCACTGTGTGCTGGTTTGTCACCCATATTCTATTAAAAAAAAAACACTACAATAAAATGTTACATAGAAACATACACTTGGACATAATTTTAGTTAATTATGTTTGTTATGACCGACACAAGGATCACTCAGATAATGTAACTCTAAGTAATGTTAAATTCTTATTTTTAGGACTTGCGCGAGTTTATCGAAGCATCTCCACACGGGGTGATTTATATAAGTTTTGGGTCTATGCTAAAAGCAGCTTCAATGCCTAGAGATAAAATAGACAGTATTTTAAGCGCACTTGCGGAACTTCCTCAAAGAATTATTTGGAAGTGGGATGAAAAAACTTTACCAAGAAATCCAAAAAATATATACCTCTCTAACTGGTTACCACAAAATGACATACTACGTATAAAATCATTATTTTGTTAAATACATTCAGATTCGTGCTTTAGCCAAATATTTTAATATTTTTTAATGTTAATCGACAGCTCATCCGAATGTGGTAGCATTTTATTCACACTGTGGACTACTGGGAACAACAGAAGCACTGTATCATGGAGTTCCAGTATTAGCAATGCCTATTTTTGGTGATCAACCAGCAAATGCTGCAGCAGTTGAAGAAAGTGGTCTCGGAGTCCAAATTGAACTGAAAGATATCACAAAAGAAAGTCTTTTAAAAAAGTTCAAGACGATTTTAACTCCTGAGTAAGAAAAAAATAATTTTTTAGAGAAATATATTTATATTTTGAGCATATTAGTCCGTCTTACTTTAAACATTTGTTAATTTATGACAATTGGTAGGAACAATTGATTGCTTATAAGGTTGATATTTTAATTAAAAATTATTGCCAATATAATATGTTCCGTTGCATATTTTAATAAATGAAATTTAATACACAGGTTCCGAGCTAAGGTTAAGTCGCTATCCCAAGCGTGGCTCGACCGCCCAACCTCGGCTATGGAAACAGCGGTTCATTGGACAGAGTTCGCCGCTCGCTATCCAAACTTTACGTTTAGATCAGCAGCAGCTGACGTGCCTCTCTACCAATACTTATGTCTAGACATTTTATGTGTTCTACTCGGTATTCCAGCAGTAATCATGTTAATAATCTTAACATGTCATTTGAATTGTAATAGAAAATCTAAGCAATATACAGGTAATAAAAAGAAGTCTAAGAAGGAATGAAATAAAGTAAAAATTAGTATAACAATAATAAAGAGCGATAAAACACATGACGTGAAATAATTATCTGTCATAATTATTTATTTTATTATCTTATAGGCTTTTTGATACCTATAAAGCGACCGCTTATCTGCATAATTAGTTGTTATCTAGATAATTTTAATAGTCATATGACATCGCCATGATCTAGTGGCATAAAATAATATATAATTATATTGATTTACGTCTTTATGATTTTTTTTTCTGTCCCCATTCTAATCTTCTTTTTTATTAACTTCTTCTTTATGCTCTTTCTCCTTTTTTCAATGTTTTTCCGTTGCATCTCTTCTGAAGTTAAAGGTGATTATTCTATATTTTTGTTCTCTATCTTATCGATGTTTTGGGCAAATCAAGAATAAACGAGAGTTATATTTAGCTTACATGGTAAAATATTTTGAACGGTGAAGCACGTGATAAAATGTTTGCCGTCAATACCACATTTTGTATATAATATCTTTTATTACTTGAAATCGCACTTGGTATAATCGAGTCATGAACTTTGCTTTTGTCGATGTGACTGCTTGCAGAAGTGGAATCTCCGGAATGCGGAGCAGGCTAGGTTTTGAGGTATTTTCAAGTTTATGAGAAACTCTGAATATGGAAATTTCATTATTGGATTCATTAAGGTCATCTATCAAAACCACCGTCATGTTATCAATATCCAATTGTTCACGTGACAAAGACGTATATCTCGTATTATTTGTAAATATTATAATTTTAATTATTATTTTTAGTTTAAGTTTCTATATTTACGAAATATTTGATATATGAACAAAGAACTCCTTAATGTTCCCAAAAAATCCAAACATTTTGGAGAAGAGAACAAGACGCATTCTGTATCATGTTTCAGCACAATAGGAGGGATGCCATCAGGCCCACTCGACTTGTTGACGTCCAGGGAGAGGGGTGCTCTGAGCACCGAGCTTTGGGTAAACAACACATCCTGCATGGAGCACTCACAGCGCGGAATCGCCGGCGGTGTGTTCCCCCCGTCATCAAGGGTTGAGTTGGACGCAAAAAGAGAGCCCAGCAGATTGACTTTGTCCTTTGCAACACGGGCCAAAGAGCTGTCCTCCCTGTGCTGGGAGAGATGGCTGACAGAAGTTCCCTTGGATAGCCTTGGCGAGAGACTAGAATGTAGGTGTTCCCGAAGAAAGACGAACTATTGTCTTGCCAATTCTGCCGATGTGCTCTGACTTTGCCTTAATAATGACACTTTTAAAGGATCTGGAGGCAGAATTATACTTCTATTTAAGAGCGCTGGTATTTGCATACCAGCATAAGGTCCAACACGAAAGGTATATGATCTTCCACATCTGGAATCCGCGTAGACGAGGTAACCAGTTATGTCAGACTGTATGCCATAGCAAAGTCATAAACAGATCTACCCGCATGGTCGGTTAAACAAGAACGAGCAATTCAGCGTGGTGGGCGTTAAAATCACCAAGCATCACGAACTCTGCGGATGGAACCTGTTGTAGCACGGAGTCTGCAGCCACCTGGACGTTGTCGATAAGTTGGTCTGTATCGGCATTGCCGCTATGGGACCTATAGAAGCACCCGTAAGACGCAGGGATCCATACCTTCAAGGCCGTCGAGGTGTTGAAAACAGACGTCCTCTCTAACGTACACGCAAACCCCAGCCCAGGGCACAAAGGAGTGTTCTAATTTGTACATCGGGTAGGAGAGATACGAAGTATCAGCCGGAGAGGACACCTGTGTCTCGGTTAGAAAGAGCAAGGCCGGCTTTGCCGTTTCCAGAAGGTAGTAGACGGCGTTTGTATGGAGTCCCCTGATATTTGAACTACAGGATTAGTCAATATATTCGGAGTTACGTAGTTAGTTAACAAAAAAGAAGGAGGGGCGTTTTTATTTATGTCCATAAAAGTACTTCGTTCATACGACCACCGGCTAATGTGCTCAACTTTGAGTGTATTATTGGTGAAGTGTAGTGATTTGATTACTATACTAGTAAAACGTTATTATGCGTCATATACAGGCCGCAGAGTCTAAATAAAAGTTTATTTACAAATGAACTATACCGACTATTACCGGTATTTTCTGTGAAAAATAACTTTTTTTTAATTGTTCAACAGTATCTTAACTCGTTTAGATAGATTCTTTTGTACATTGTCTAGAATGCTGCATTACTCAGCCTACTAGAATAGAAAAAAGTGAAATTGGCGTATCGAAATCTTGCATAGACCATATGTTACTCGTGACGTCAACGGTGGTCGACTCCAGAGCCATTCAGAGCGATAAGTTGTTGTGTAAAACGCAATGGCCGATAATCGGTTATGGTAATTTATTTTCAATTTTTAATTTAGTTTTATAAATGTTTTTGATAAAGCGAAACTAGCTGTTATCTCTGATAACTGTGTGCGGAAGGAATGTGTGGATATAGAAAGTAAGACACTGGCGAACAATAATCAACCAAACAAAATATGTGAGAGTGTCCGATTCTTTTTCCGCGTAAACATCCCCCCCGGCTTGAAGGGTCCCCTTTAATTTAATTAACGCTAAGACTAAACATAATTTAAACTACTAGTCTAACCTAGAAAGCTCGAAACTATTGATTGGGCAAAGGGCACAGACGGACAACAGGACGCATGTATGATCCAGTCGTGGTCCTAACGCGAGCTACCCTAGTTACCCCGTCGGATCCGGGTAAAACCTCTTGGATGATCCCTAATGGCCAATGGAGACGCGGCGTATTCGTCTTAGTGAGTATAACCACAGTTCCGACCGTTAAAGGTTCAGTTGTTGTGTTCCATTTTTGCCGAGCCTGCCGTCATGGTAGAAGCTTCGCGAATCGACAAACGTAAATCACGCTACGCAATAATTTCGACCCAGAAGAGAAACGGTTCTTCAAAGCAATAATTGGAAAAACCTCACTCGAAGCATTCGCAACCAGTGCGTGCCTCTTCTCTTACGGTGGTAGGGACACTGACGAAGGGTCGAGATCGGTTATGGGCCACTGCGAGGGTTCCAAGTGAATCCAAAAAGGTCTTTGGAACCAAACCAGGTGGTCCATTATTTGCATCGAAGTGAGTCCACGAGATAGACAATCGGTATAGTTTTCCGTAACAGACAAGCAATAAAAGTTCCGTGATCCTAACTCGCCTTGGATCTTAGCCACTCGTTTCGTGACGAACATATCCCAACGGTGGGGTGAAGAATGGAGCCAACATAAGGCGACGGTTGAGTCAGAAAAGGCAAATATTTTATCTATGTGAACTCGATCACTACATGCACTGGTAACTGCGGTGAAAAGCTTGGCAAGAACCAATATCGCGCAAAGCTCTAGGCGCGCGAGAGAGATAACCTTACGGGGGGAGACCCTTGTCTTAGAGGTAATGAGGCTGATCGAATTCCTATCATTGTTCTGGACGTGAAAAATATACAACGCCCCCGTAAGCCTTCTCGCTAGCGTCTGCAAACCCAATGACAGTAACGACGCTGTTTTATCGACGTTTATATGACGTGGTATTTTAATTTCGCTTAGTAAAAGAAGTTCCTCCCTAAAACGTAGCCACGAACGAACAATGTTGTTTAATCAAAAGCTTAGCGTACAACACCACCGGGGCTACGAAACCCATGACACCCCATAACCTAGCAACGCATGACATCAAGTCAGTGCGCTTTGTGCACGTTTCCGCGGGTGGGTTTACTTTAAGGCTAAATACGTTGGACTCCGGTAACCAACACAAAGCGAGCACCTTGTGCGTATCAGAATCGTCGAATTCCTTCACAGCCGAAAGGCGATGTGATAGTGGGATTGTATCCTAAACCATACGCGAATTACTAGTCCACTTGACGAAATCAAATTGACCCGATTTCAAGAGTTTTATAACTTCGCCGGTGGTTAAGATGGCCTCCTCTACGCTATCGACCGAGTACACGAAATCATCCATATACAAACCACTCTCAATTACCTTTCTAGCCTTAGGATAAGAAGGATCCTCGTCGGCAGTGAGCTGTTTCACCGTGCGTAGTGCATGAAATGTTATGTAAATGTTAAAATTAGGAAAAAGGTGGGTGCTAGTTATAGCACTAGCATCAAGCACCACACGTAACTTGGGCGTAAGTTTGTCTTCACTAATTACACCGTGATGTGGTATGAAATACGACGGCGTGTCTTCATAGTTGTCTATTTTGGAGCCACAAGTGATATATATATAAAAGAGGGTTATATATACATATATATATATATATATATATATATATATATATATATATATATATATATAACCCTCTTTTATGTGCCCATTAATGACACCGTCATAAGCTTCCTTCAATTTGGGCAAAGCGAGCATCTTGCGCTCCAAACAATAGAAACATTTTTCTGCCATTTGACGTAAGTCACCGAGAGACAAAATATCCCCTTTATAGGGTAGCAGTCGCGAACGGTAGTGCGAACATAAATTTCCTCACCCAATCCATCATCCGGGCTAAGTATAGGTGGAACGTTCACCTCTGCCATCTCCCAAAATTTGCGAACTAACGACTCGAGCGGTTTGACAGCCATTCAACAATAGGGGGTTGCCAAAATATTATCCACAACCAATGATAACGTAACCCAAGACGGTCTCCAATATGTAAGGCGTGGTACACGAGGAGTTACCCCTGACCTTATTGTGTAACAAAAGGTGAAGAAAACAGATGTCCCAGAAGCATGTCAATATCTCCGGGGACAAAAGTTAAATTATCAAAATTAATCATTGCTGAGGAGTCGACCGAAACGTTTAGCAGACGCTCGGTGACCTTACCTACTACTAATGCATTTATATTCAAATTAATACTACTGTCTAGACGAGAATAAAATTTTAAATTTATAGATCCTTCTATAGCTTTATTGTAACCTCCAATTCCTTTTACTACGGGGCACAAAGGCGTCTTACTCACTAACAATCCTAAACGTTGACATTGCTGCGTAACGAAACTACTCTGTGATGCACTATCCAGTAATGCTACTCTCTCGGTTTGTTTCCATGCGAATCTCTAACTACGAATCGGGCCGTACCCAGTAACACAGTGGAAGGAGACCGCGTTCACACGTTCGACTGTGAACACAGATATCCGCGTTAAACAAATCGGAAAACCACTCTCAAAATGCAACAATGTATGGTGTCTGTTGTGACATTTGTTACATACTGAACTAGAGTTACAATTACCAACGCGATGCCTATTGCTTTAAGCAGTTCAAGCATAAGTTGTTCGTCTTTGCTATTTTATAACGTTCGCTCGGTGAATGCTTACGGAAGGTCGCGAAGTTATACAAATTACCGTGTTGGTTATTTTTACATAAAACACAGGCGCTATGAGGCAATGAAGGCGTGGTGTTTACATACGTCAGAGACCTAGCTCTCCTCGCTGACGAGACCGGTCGATGTTCAGCGCACTTTTTCGCTTCGTGTTTGACACTCGAGGAACGCAGTATTACTTTAATTTGATCTTGAACGGAAGATGCCAAAGATTCGAACGACGGCAATTCAGAGCTACGATTCTTACTTTAGGATTTTTACTTCAAACGCACACACGGTGTCCGGGTCTAGCTTCTTTAATGCGATATGTAGAAACACAAAGTCCATAAGGTAAATTTAAGGTTTTTGAGCGCAGCTACTGATGTTACGAATTTATCCAAAAACTGCTCTAAACCAGTGATATTCGCGGATGATATAACTTTAAGATCAAATATTTGGTCTAGATATGAAGAGGCTACCATTCGCTTATCTTCGTATTTATTTTTAAGCGTTTCGAAAATTGACGAATAATTGTTTGCTGTTGGTGTGAAACCCGAACGAATGAACTGTTCCCTACCACTTCATCATCACCATCATTACAGCACTTCACAAGTCCACTGCTGAACATAGGCCTCCCCCAAGGTACGCCACAAAGCACGGTCCTGAGCCACCTGCATCCATCGACTTCCTGCATGTCTTACCAGGTCGTTACTCCATCTAATGGGGGGTCGTCCTACACGTCGTCTACCGGTACGACGCTGCCACTCGAGAACCTTTTTTCCCCAACGTAGCGGTTCTTCGAGCTATATGGCGGGCTCATTGCCACTTCAGCTTACTAATCCGTTGGACTATGTTGGTCACTCTGGTTCTACTGTGGACTCGCCCGGGGACTTGCCGTTTTTAAGGTGGTGGAGAGCCATTCTAATCTCGCTCAGACTGACGTCCGGGATATCATCGGAATAGTGTCGAATAAGACTTGCTCTTGTATCGTTACTCACACTTGCGTGTGGCTCCAACGATGATGTATACAGCTGCCCATAGAACCTCTCAATCCCATTCATAATCTCAGGTGTCCCGGAAACGATGCTGCCACACTCAGTCTTCAGCTTTGACAGTTGGCTCTTACTGGCAGACAGATCTCTGGCAAAGACTTTGGAGCCCTGGTTCCGCTCGATCGCTTCTTCAATACGATCTGTATTGAAGTTGCGTAAGTCCTGCCGCATGCATTTGGAGATCTTTCTGTTCAGTTGCCTGTATGCTGTCAAATCTGCTGACGACTGCAGCTTCATCGCCCGTCTAACATCCATGTGATTACGAGTGTGATCGGAGAGTTTTGTTCGCGTTGAGTTGGCGTCTGGTCGTCATAATGAAGTCAATCTCATTTTCTGTCAGACTGTCCCTACCACTTAACCTACTAATTAAATAATACAACTTTTCAGCGTCCTATAACGAGGGATTTTTATGTATAGTGTTTTAAAAGCTATTAATAAACAACAGCCAAGTTTTAATATCCCTATTAAATACCGGGATATCTACAGGGGGCAATATAAATGATTCACGTGGACGTACCTGAATTTCCGGTTTTACTTCACTCTGGGCTAAAGACTGTAAGAGTTTTGCCGTCCTTTTTATGCGGCACAACATGTATTCAAACTATAGAAGTGATTGGTAATTAACTGTATATTTAGGATCAATTCGCAGTTCTAAATTATTAATTTTGTCTAATTTCGTAATTTAACCTCAGGGAGTCCACTTTTCGATTTCACATAAAAACGTCTCCCGCACTAAATCTACGTTAATATTTTTTATGTGATCACTTATATATTGCATACGTGAAAAAATTACGTCCCTCTTGGCGTAAAGACTTTTAAGTGTAATTTCATTTTCACTTACTGGCATATTGTATCACTAATATTAAATTATTACGAACAATATCGTACGACGACGAAAAGGAAGGAAGACGAAAGTTTCACAATATGTTAATGTTGAATGTTTACTAGTGACGTATCACTCTTCCACAAAACGACGTTAAATCAAACACTTTGTCACGATTATTTTTTCTTGCGCAAGGTAGCTTGCTAAATTATTACGTGCGGCGTGGGTATGCTAATGTGGATGAGTTCTTCCGTAGTAACAAGCAACTTATACGTGTATTATACGATTAAGCGTCTATTTACCTATGCGAATAAAGCTACAAAGAAATTTTAATTATTTTCAATTTGAAAATTCATCAATACGGCGTACCGTTGGTAATGCTAAGCGAAGTTAAATCTATCCAATGTTAACAAACTAGAGTGCATTGTCCAAGGAATTGGTTCAGCAGTTCGACTCGATAAGGCCACAGGGCGTCCTTCATTTGATTTTATGTCCTGACTATATCAACAGCCATACCGTAGCCGTATCTCAAAGAGTGGGTACAGTGGGGGTCTAGTTTAGTGGTAGTTGAGATATCACGGGGATGACTGAACAAGATGAGTGCTCATAAAAGTAGGAAGAAGTGTAGCTTACCTTCGTTGTGTGCCGAACCAGGTAAAATGAAATGTCCAATGGTATACGGTATTGAATAAGTTTGCTGGAAGTATTTCTAAGCGTTAAGAGTCACTTTTTATTGCTATTCTGCCACATTACACGCATTGATGTGTTGTTGTGGCTGTGATATGCTTGGTGAGTTTTTCCGGAGCGATGAACAGCTGGTAGTGTAATGAAGGGCCTTTGTTTCGTAGAAACTACTGTTAGTGGACTTGGTGGTCGTTGATTAATTTGTGGGTAATGTCACAGGAAGTGATAAGGATATGAGTAGCGGTTTGTGGCTGACCATTGTGGCATTATGATCATCGTGTGTAATCTAGTTAAGGGCTTGAATGATCTCTGTGCCTTGACACACTATACGTAGTGATTTTCCAAAGAACTTAGTGGAAGAAGTGGCCAGGGGAGTGTTACTTTGTAATTAATTATTGATTCTTTTGCAAAGTATGTTTTATGAAAGCGTGTGTCTTATATCGATTCTAGTAGCGTCGTGCAGGCTGTACAAAAAACTGTCTGTCGGTGTGTTCTTGCTGAAAAGAGCCACTTGTCCGGTCGATTTTGTCATATGAGATGGCGACTGGTCGAAGGGACGCTGTCACTCTCATAGTTAGGTGTAGTCATATGACATGACGGGAAGAGAGAGAGAGAGAGCGATTTGTCCGGTTCACGTTGTCATATGAGACGATGACTGGTCAAGGGGATGCTTTCGCTCTCTGAGCTTAGCTATGCGAGGGCTAGGTTGTCGAGTCCAAGTCATCATAGTAGATAAAGGCTGGTCAAAAGGACGCCTTAGATAGTGTTAGTTTGCATGAGATCAAACGTAATCGTCTTGAGTATGTGTGTGGATCCTTAAATGTCCAAAGATAGTGTTAGTTTGCATGAGGTCAAACGTAATGCGTATGTGTGTATGTGACAAACAGTATGTCCCTAAATGCTCAACGCTAGAGAGAGTGTACCTATTCATGTCAGGGTAGACGAGCGGAAGAATTGGTGATTAACTGTGTTTGTTACAGTAATTCAAAAGATACATACTCGAGGACGGTTCTATGTCAGTCTGGCCGTATTGGCGCGTCTATAAAATATCGATTGAATCTAGGGTAAGCGATAGGTTGCGTCACTTTTAACAGAGCGTCATATCGGTGGTGGCGAGATGGAATTGAGGGCTTATCGAGAACCCCCCTCCCCCCGACCCTCACTCGTTTGTGCGGTATAAAGGTTACCTTACATGTCGTGCGGGAGAAAGCCTATCAAACCTAGACATTCACCTAGTGCCACAAACACTGATAGGACAACGGATGGGACAAAGCGAGTCCTCAGACGAGCACGACGCACACCCCTTAAAACCGCGTACACACACGCACAGTACACTAACAATTAAAAACCACCTCTTGTAAATAACATATTTTCTAATACACTTTTTAATTTTCCAAAAGCCCGTTATTATTTTGCGATGAAAGAATAAGAGTAAAAGTTGTCACAAGATTGTATTTCAATGTCGAAATATATTTCTTAAACTTCTTAAAAGTATGTAGAAGTTAAAGAGTTTGCAACTTTCTCGGCCAAGCAGCACCTTAAAGGCAATAAGCGCGCCTACCTTTTAAGTTATTTATATTTTAATATGACTGTAAGAGACAATGATTAATATTTTAAATTTGCAGCATCCTTCCTTTTTACACAATACGTTGTCGTGGCTGCACGGTGCTGCACGAGAACTAAAATAATTTTAGCACTTATATCACACCGATGTAATGAGATCATTCAGGCGCCATATTTACGCAACGCATCGTGTGGCTTTACTTTTAGATTTTACTACAACGCAAATTTCAATTATTTCGTCATTTAGTACTTGAAAAATGTATAGAGTCTATAATATTCGCAGCGCAGTCCAGTAATCGCGCCTCTACCCTGAGAGTGCCTGAGTCTCGTTCCCGACATTGAGCTAAATCTAGACAAGACCCGAACGCGTTTTGACCGGATGTTTTTTTCAACGCGGGCCGCCGCGCCGCGCCAGTAAAATGCGCTGACCGGCGTAATGTGAAAAAGCTCACGCCGGCAAACACGTGGAAATGCCCACTAGCGACAATAGAGAATGTTGGCGTACGAAAATAATACAGTATATACGTAATAAGTCACTTCGCAGATTTTCCATTAATTCTTTAATTGAGTTCTAGAGAAAACTTTACCGTGAAAACGAATGCACTCAACTTTTTTCAGGCCAGTATCCACCTCACACATCTGCCGTGTAGTGGCGGTTGAGGATATCCACTACCCCATATCTTCCCGTGGGTGTCGTAAGAGGCGACAGAGGGAGACAGGCAGGAGATGGGCAGCAGCATCTTCCTGATAACAACAATAACATAATAAAAAACTGCGGTTGCCAACCCGCTCGCCAAGCGTGGCAACTATGGCAAATATCCCCCCATGAGCAACGACGCAAATAAACGGCCCCCAGTCCCCTGCGGCCCCGCTATTCCTGGCTACGGTGGCGACCATGGTAACGGCGGGGCAGGGGGTGCTAAGAATCTCCGGTGGAGGTTCGGTTGCCACCTTGACTCGACCTGGCAACGTAAAACGCACGCACCCTGAGGACTGCCGAGAAGATACTGTAGCTGGAAGAAGAGGTAGACAAGTTGCGCTGGCATATTATTGGATTATCTGAGGTACGAAGAGAGGAGGAGGACACGGTAATCCTCGAGTCCGGCAACTTGTTCTATCACCGGGAGGGCGACCATCTGTCCCAAGGAGGTGTCGGATTTATCGTCCACAAGTATCTCATCAACAACGTTGTAAAGATTGGGAGTGTGTCGACGAGGGTCGCGTACCTGATACTCAGAATCACCAAACGGTATTCGCTGAAGGTCATACAGGTCTACGCACCAACCTCGGCACATCCCGAAGGGGAAGTGGAGGAAATGTATGAGGATATTTCTAGAGCCATGCATTCCTCCAAAACCCACTACACGGTGTTGATGGGAGACTTCAACGCAAAAGTAGGCACAAGAGAAGGCGATGAGCTGAAGTTAGGGAAATTTGGAGTAGGGCAACGGAACCGTAGGGGCCAGCAGCTGGCTGACTTTATGGAGAAAGAGGGACTCTTTATGATGAACTCTTTCTTCCAGAAGCGGCCCCACTGGAAGTGGATCTGGTTGAGCCCCGACGGTTCGACAAAAAATGAGATTGACTTTATTATGACGACCAGACGCCAACTGTTCAGTGATGTCTCAGTTATCGCAAGGGTGAAAACCGGCAGCGATCACCGAATGGTCAGAGGCACACTGAACCTAAACGTTAAGTTGGAGAGGTCTCGTCTGATGAAGTCAACGCTCCTTCCCCCTCGTGCTTTAATCCAGAATCCCGAGACTTTTCAGCTCGAGTTACGTAACCGCTTTCAGTGCCTAGAAGATTGCAATGCAGTGGACGATATGAATGACAAGCTCGTGGAAACTGTCCATGCGGTCGGAGCTAAGTTCTGCAAGACCCGCCGCAGAAGAACACAAAAACTCTCCGATCACACTCTTAATCTCATGGCTGTTAGACGGGAGATGAGGCTGCAATCGTCAACAGATTTGACAGCATACAGGCAACTGAACAGACAGATCTCCAAATGCATGCGGCGAGACTTACGCAACTTTAATACTGTTCGTATTAAAGAAGCGATCAAGCGGAACCAGGGCTCTAAAGTCTTTGCCAGAGATCTGTCTGCCAGAAAGAGCCAACTGTCAAAGCTGAAGACTGAGTGTGGCAGCATCGTTTCCGAGACACCTGAGATTTTGAGTGAGATTGAGAGGTTCCATGGGCAGCTGTACACATCATCGTTGGAGCCACACGCAAGTGTGAGTAACGATCCAAGAGCAAGTCTTAACCGACACTATTCCGATGATATCCCGGACGTCAGTCTGAGCGAGATTAGAATGGCTCTCCAGCACCTTAAAAACGGCGGGGCCCCAGGCGAGGATGGAATTACAGCGGAGCTTCTGAAAGCGGGTGGAACACCGGTACTTGATGTCCTTCAGAAGCTCTTCAATTCCGTCCTCCATGGTGGCACTACTCCGGAGGCGTGGAGCAGAAGTGCGGTGGTCTTGTTCTTTAAGAAAGGCGACAACGCTCTCTTGAAGAACTACAGACCGATTTCCCTTCTGAGCCGCGTCTACGTGCTGTTTTCAAGAGTCATTACAAATCGTCTCGCACGCAGACTCGACGACTTCCAGCCTCCCGAACAAGCCGGTTTCCGAAAAGGCTTCAGTACCATAGACCACATACATACCCTGCGGCAGATTGTACAGAAGACCGAAGAGTACAATCTGCCACTTTGCCTGGCGTATGTGGACTGGGAGAATGCCTTTGATTCCGTCGAAATTTGGGCGGTGCTACAGTCCCTTCAGCGGTGTCAAGTTGACTGTCGGTATATCGAACTGCTGAAGTGTTTGTACAGTAGGGCTACGATAGCTATCCGAGTACAGAATCAGAGCTCGAAACCTATTCAACTGCAGAGAGGTGTAAGACAGGGTGACGTGATATCCCCGAAACTTCACCGCTGCATTGGAAGACGTTTTCAAGCTACTGGACTGGAAAGGATACGGTATTAACATCAATGGCGAGTACATCACTCACCTTCAATTTGCCGACGATATAGTCCTTATGGCAGAATCGCTGGGGGACCTTAGCACTGTGCTCAATGACCTCAATGGTGTCTCCCAACGGATAGTTCTGAGGATGAACATGGACAAAACAAAGATCATGTTTAATGTCCATGTCTCACCTATGCCGCTAGTTGTTGGGAGCACTATGCTCGAAGTTGTTGACGAGTACGTTTACTTGGGACAAATAGTCCGACTAGGTAAGTCCAACTTCGACCGTGAGGTCAATCGACGGATTCAACTCGGCTGGGCAGCGTTCAGGAAATTACAACACATCTTCTCGTCAGGTATACCTCAATCTCTGAAAACTAAAGTGTACAACCAGTGCGTGTTGTCAGTGATGACTTACGGATCAGAGACGTGGTCCTTCACTGCTGGCCGTATGAGGACGCTCAAGGTCACTCAGCGAGCTATGAAAAGGGCTATGCTCGGAGTTTCTCTGCGTGATAAACTCAGAAATGAGGATATCCGCAATAAAACCAGAGTGACCGTCATAGCCCAACGGATTAGTAAGCTCAAGTGGCAATGAGCCGGCAATATAGCTCGAAGAACCTATAACCGATGGGGAAGAAAGGTTCTCGAGTGGTAGCCTCGTACCGGTAGGCGTAGTGTAGGGCGACCCCCACTAGATGGAGTGACGACCTGGTAAGACATGCAGGAAGTCGGTGGATGCAGGTGGCTCAGGACCGTACTTTGTGGCATTACTTGGGGGAGGCCTATGTTCAGCAGTGGCCTTGTGAAGGGTTGTAATGATGATAATGATGAAGTAATCATTACCAAGATATTTATAAAATTATTTGTATTATTTATATAATGGTTCAACACACATCATCGTAACCTTAAAGACTATTAAACTTTTTCTGAAGGACTTCTAGGTAGAAAAAAGCCAGGTAGGGCCTTTTTTTTCATTAACTCATTACATTCACAGTTATATAATTTCGTTATAAGTTTATATTAAAATATAAATAATTAGTTACAGTTACAGCCTATTAAAGTCCACTGCTGCACATAGGCCTCATATGGGCATAGATCATAGGGGGGAAATTTTTCATAACTGCGACGTTTGACTAGCGTTTGTGCGGTTTGCAACCACATTTTTTATTTAAAACAGTCGTTATTAGGAAGCTGCTGCTGTCCACTTCCTAATTTGTATCCCTCTGTCACCTCTTATGACACCTACGGGATGATGTACGGTTGTGATTCTTACACGGCCACTACACGGGCTATATTAAAATATAAATGTAGTTTTAAATAGTTTTGTAAAATCGAGTACTATATATATATATATATATATATATATATATATATATATATATATATATATATATATATATATATATGTACACACATAAATTATCACTAAATTTTATATATAAGGGCGGGTCAATAAGTTCGCGGCATGGGGGACTTGTTGACGTAATAATACATAAACACTCACGCCTGTCACCCAGAGGGGTAGGCAGCGACTACGGACTTCCATTTGACACGATCCTGACATACCTCTTTCGCCTCCTTTACATCCATATATCTACGCATACATGCTCGTCGGTTAAGGGTACTTTTAACGTGGCCCATTTTCAAAATATCGCCAATTTGTTCGATAAACTTTTTTCTAGGGCGTCCCTTCCCGACTCTGCCGTTCACATCTGCCATATAAATTTGCTTTATCACTCTTTCCTCATTCATTCTTTCTACATGACCAAACCACGTTGTTGACGTAATATAACTATATATACCAAGTTTCAGCTAGATCGGTTGATTAACCTTTGAAATATCGCAGGAGATAAACAAGGCAATCGGGAAGTGAACACTAACTAAGGAGAAAATTTAGTTTCGTGCCGTGATTAAGTTCCTCACTTAGCAAGGGAAAAAGCCACATATCATTACGGAAGAGATGCCATCTGTTTACAGTACAGTTAAGTCTTGCCCTGAAAAAAACGATGATTTATAAGTGGCATTGCCTTTTCAAGCGAGGCAGAAACTCAATTGAAGACGATTAGCGATCAGGCCGACCGATTGAGGCAATTTCCTTAGACATTGTCGAAAAAGTGAAAAAAATTGTTCTTGAAGATGTTCGTCTGGATGAATGGATAATGGTTGCCAAGAATGTTCACACCTCTTCAAAAACGACTGCGGTCGAGTGTACGCGCGAGTTTTTTGACTTGTGTAGTGGAAGACAGGGACGAAATTGTGAACCGAATTTTCATCCGAATCCAAACCGTAGGTTCATCAGTATGAAAGTTAGTTAGAACAGAAGTCCATGCAGTGGCATAAACAGGCGCACCTCCACCTGAGAAGTTCAAGGTGTCAGAATCGGATGGATAGACTATGGCTTCAGTTTTTTGAGATTCAGAGGAGAATTTATTGATCAATCATAAAGACGAATGTGTCAGTATCACGGAACAGTATTACGCTACGCTATTGGAGAAATTAATAGATGCTATTGAAGAAAAAATAAGGGGTAAGTGGTTTCAAAATGTGCTCCTTTTGCACGCCTTCGAAATTTTAAACTATCATTCGTACAGCCTAGATCAGGGCCCTGCGGATTGTTATTTGTTCCCAAATATGAAAAAAGACCTTACGGAAAAGAAATGTACAGATAACGAAGAAATGAAGTCCGCAATTTCTGCCTTTTGGAGAGTCATGACAAAATTTTTTTTTCGAAGGTGATGAATTGATAGGTTGTTTGTACAGTTTTTGAATTATTTAGGGTGAATAAAGAATATATCAAAAAGGAAAAATAATTTCATGCTTAATATCACCCCATTTCGCTTTAATTCCGCGAACTTTTTGATCTTCCACACATATATATATATATATATATATATATATATATATATATATATATATATACAATATGTAACGTAATTAACGGACACCCTCAGACACCCCAATTAGTATATTATGTTATAATCATAATACATACCCTGAATTTTAGTTTAACATTTTTATGCAGTGATTACTTATCAAATTAGTTATACTAATTCCGGAAGAAAGATGTGGTCACAGTACAAATCCACGAACGCAAAGACTTTAACGTGCTTGAAATAAAGTTCATTTCTATTTTTATTGAATGACAGAATTAGAAATAATACAAATAAAACTGCACTCTTAAAAGTCTTATTGCCTTAAGTTACGGTCCATTTCAGTTTGTTTTGACTGTACAGATTTAGTGTGACTGTAATTTACGTAGTTTTAATTATTTTTGGGAAAAAATTACCTTTATTAAAATGATAGGAATCGATTCAGTAAACGATTCTGAACAAACTAATTTCTCAAAGTGCGTTTACTATGGTACATGTTGTATATATATATATATATATATATATATATATATATGTATATATATATATATATATATATATATATATATATATATATAATACATTTCTGATATAATATATATAAACTATATATAATTTATCCGAAAGTCAGACATACATACATGGTGGATCTTTAATATTGATTTGTAGTGATATTAAATTCAAAGAGCGAAAAGGCAATGCGGTACTTTCTGTGGAACGTGTTATTGAAATATCCTGTGTGGAGATTGAGCGACACATTTGGCGTCTTAGAAGCAAGTTATTATGATACGTTGGTGTTATTTTCAGTTAATAAAAGTACCAAATTGGTTACCAAAGTCGATAGGGATCATGTGGGTGTGTTGTGATGGGGCGGCAACCGTATAATAGTTGGATTGATGCTTACTGCTACTTGCGGTATTGCGTCTTGTGATGGATCTGCGGATGTGCTGAGTCCTAGATGTGTGTTCTGGTTGTTGGGGTGATGTCTGCTGGGATTTCGCTATTCTTAATGGTGCTCTCTGCGTCTTGGTTTGACTCACACCTAAGTAGCTTTGCCCAAGTTGGGTCTCCTCATTACGGGGCTGCAGACTGTCTGACCTCCATTATATGTCTTTATTATATAGGACTTCAATTCACAACTCTACTATTGTAATGCTTATGCATCATAGAGACATTCTATAATAATGCTTTTGTATCGTAGACCTTACTATTATACCTATGTCTTTGTTATTTATAATATATAGGACTTCAACCCACAACTCTACTATTGTAATGCTTATTAATATATTTTTAATTGTTTAAAATTAATATTGATGGTAAGTGAATGCTGTGGCCCATAGACATCCACATTTATCCTTAAATAAGAATCAAAACGAAGATGCGTTGTCACCCCTGAGGACGTAGATGCAATGTGCATGTGATGCAATGTTTTCTACACTCGCCATACGAAACGCAGCAGCATTACGCTGCTGTTTTGCGCTGGTATTCCGTGAGGACGTGGTCCTGCCCCGTTCGAGCTGACTATACCACTTAAAGAATGCTTTTTTAGGTCCAAGATGACTGTAAGACACTTATTTTCATGAACCAATTCATTCGTAAGATTTGAAGTTATTGCTGTCTTTGTGTCTTCTGTAGACTGACCCTGTCTAAAACCGAACGGAGAGTTTGATAAGAGATTAAATTTACCCAGATAGTTTAATAATGTTTTGTTTACTAGTTGTTCTAAATTTTTTGAAATAGAAGATAATACCGATATCGGGCGATAGTTAGTAATCTCGTGTTTAGCACCATCGTATAAAATTGATATCAATACCTGATTGTGATTTTTATATTATGTAATCATATTTTCTAAACCAAACTTTGAAAAATTTGAGAAAAATATATCATTTTAATGTTTAGTTTTTTGAGTTTCGAAATCCTTATCTAAGCCCGTAGTTGTTTCCGTTTTATTACTAATCATATTTAACTATAATTTATATAAAACAAATAAATATATTTAATAGTGGACAGTTATGTACTCCGGATAAGTTTAATCTTAGCATGATCCAAACATCTCAATTTGTAAGTTAATTGGTTTTGGGAAAGTATAGGATTTATACTTATATCACCTGTCAGTATTGTTTTATTATTTGATTCTAAATATAAATATAGAGAGTATATGAATGCATCTGCATTATTACTTGATGGGGCTCGATGAATTCCTTGAATTATATTGTTATAAGCGTTTATTTCTGAGCAAGAAGCTCGATCAAGTACAACTTCCTTTACATTTATTTTGACACTAGCTTTTTACCCGTGGCATCGCTCGCGTGAGCTTCAATTTAGCAACAATAACTAATATTGTTCCGTAGCAAATTTAGCAAATTACGATCACTCAGAGTCACTTTTGAGTCTGTGTTTGTCAAAAAAATTTTAGAATTGTCAAGGACTATTATACGTAGATGATTGATATTAGGAATAGATATAATATGTCACAGAAACACGTGAATAAATTACAACGTAAAACGTAAATATTTTACACTTTACATTCTTTCATCATTAAAGTTAATTTAGTTTTAACAAAACAATGCTGAATTTCATTTTCGTCCATTAATCTATGGTATTATGTTTATTTGCGATATTTGATTCATTGATTTGATTTAATACTGATTGGCATCATAAAATAAATGCTGATATTATTTATACGTTTGAGTAGACTGCAATTTTTAATAAATGAAGTTCTATAACGATTTCGCGAAACATGAACTAAATTTAAATTTACGAATTTTATCGCTATTTTACCTTTTTACTTACTTATCATTAGTTTGTTTAGCAGAGAATAGATGGCGCTATTATTAGATGAAATAATGAAAGCCAAAACTATGCTTTCTAGTAATATCAGTTATAGAAAGTTGGTGTGCAACTGGAAAGCTGCGAACATTTATTTATATATAAATAAGGCATAAAGTAGCGTTGATTTTGCTAAAAACTCTGTCTTAAAAATACGCTATTAGCCGCTAGCGGTGAAGAACTATTTTACGATATGACTATAATATCATCTAATAGCAATGTTGTTTAGTTATTTGAGTTTAATATCGTCAAACCATCTCTTTTCATTGATTCGGAAAATTTTATTATGACATGGTCAACAAACAGTGTTAAATTACTACTACTATTTCACGAAATTTATTATTTTAAGACATGATCAGTCTACGATTTGGCCGTTACATTATATGAAAATCTCTTCGATCGAACTATAAGGATAATGAGAACTTTGCAATAATTGCAGGCAGATCAGTTTAAATCAGTTTACAAATACATTAGTAATTTAAACTAAAAACCATATTATAGATTTTCATGTTTTTGATAAAATTCACCATTATCTGTTAAAGTTATTACACTTATGAAATGAAATAACGAAAAAGCTAAAAAATTTACGTAACGATTTTTAAATTATTTTATATAGGTATCTCATTATTTTACCATATAAGTGTAATTTATCTAATTATATTTATTTAGTAACTGAATGCTAAAAGTACTTTTTCTATTTGACTATAGATGGCGCTGTTTCGAAAACTAAAATGTGGATCGTCGGCGTAGTTTCAATTTATTAAACAAAGCTTAAAACTAACTATGGAATTTTATTTATAAATATGGTATTTATTTGAAAAATGAATACCAGTCATCATGCATATACATGAACAGACAGAATCATAATATTTAACATTTAAAGAAATAAAAAGACGACCTTCTTTTTTGAAATTCCGTAATCGGATAAAAATATATAATAACCTATAAGTAGATACAAAATTTCATGGAAATCGGTCTAATAGTTTTTGACAGACAGACAGAATGACAGACAGACAAAAATTGTAAAAACCACTAATTTAGCTTCAGTACCCTTTACTTAGTCTTCTGGAATTGTTTTCCAAGAATATATTACAATTACAGACACGACTTTTCTGCAGATTTATTATACGTATAGATTATTAGAGATGCATGCCACAACACCATTATTTTTATTTACATGTTTGAAATCCAGAGTAATTTTGAACAATTTAAATAGGTTTAAGATGATCAAGTTGCCATTCAGTTAGAATTTTAATATCTGGTTCGAATTTCATGTTAGTAAAATTAAGCTATAAGTCACTAAAACTACTGTATGTTGTGGCAGAAAATTTCGAAATAATTTTGCTTAGCATTGACATATATATGTTTAGATATGTAACTAATATCACAAAAGAATGCTTGCGCAATATTGGTAGGTACCAACCTACTATCTATTTCATGTAATGTATTAAGATAAACTAATTTACTAAAAACTTTCATCCCTCTTTCTACATATTTTAGCTGGGCTGCCGTTTCTAAGGTAAAAGCAAACACTGAACGAAAGTACCTTTTGTAGAATATTTTGTGTCTTGTAACAACATAATCTCTTACTTTAAAATTTCAGGTCATCAATACCGCTATCGTTATCTCTTTTATCGTTTGTTACTGATCATTATAACCCGAAAACGCGACGTAACTGTGCCAAACGTCTTTCAATTCTTGCAATGAAGGTAACATAAATATTATTAAAAATGAAAGTGATCTCAGCTTTATATTGTGCTTTAGTTTTGACTACATTTATAGAAATAAATGAAGTGTATTCATTGAATATATTGGGAGTGTTCCCATACGAAGGAAAAAGTCACTTTTTTGTATTCGAAACATATTTAAAAGAGTTAGCAAGAAAAGGACATAATGTGACCGTGATATCATACTTTCCTCAAAGTGAACCTGTAAAGAATTATCATGACATAAGTCTGGCCGGAAAATTAAAAATTTTAGAAGAGGTATTCCCAATAAAAAGATCATTTTGGACTATTATTCAAATTCCTATTTTCGTCGTAAATTCAGGAACGCAGAATTGTAAAACTTTGCTCGAAGACAAAAATGTACAAAATTTGTGGAAAGCGAAGTCTAAATTTGATGTGGTGGTTACAGAGCAATTCAATAGTGACTGTTCTCTAGGATTAGCGCACGTATTAAATGCGCCTGTAGTTGGTCTCACTTCCCATGCTTTAATGCCATGGCATTTCAGCAGATTTGGTGTTCCCTTCAATCCTTCATACGTATCTTTTGTACTTTTAAATGGTGGAACGAAGCCCACTCTATACCAGAGATTAGAAAGCGCTATATTTGATACATATGTAAGGTTACTCTATAAGTATTTTAGTCAAAGAGTAGATCAAAGCACGCTTGCACAGTATTTTGATGATATCCCTCCTTTAGAAGAACTGGGTCGTAACATCAAATTTCAACTAGTGTACACTCATTTTGTTCATTTCGGTTCAAACATCTTCCCGCAGAATGTGATAGAGGTTGGTGGATATCATGTTGCAAATCCTAAGCAACTACCTGAGGTAAGTTTCAATTAACTACAATTTATTAACAACAGAATATACATAACATAATTTTTGCACGTGATAGAGCATGTTACAACTATATTATAGTTGTAGCACGAACGGATCGACCGGGGAAGGGTCACGCTTTCACGGAATACATTTTGATTCTTAATCAAAGAAGTCTTAAAGAAGAAATACTTATATATCTATGGGCCGCAGCATATTACATAATTTTACCAAAAAAAACTTTAAGAAATAGTTTCAAAATTTTATTCTATTTATTTTTAGTGAACTATAAATCGTTACGACGTTACGAACGTAGATTAACATATTTGTGCTCGATAAATAATTAGAGTAGAAACGCTGGTATTCCTGTGATTTATGATAGCTTACTAATTTTTCAGTACTTATTTATAATACATAACTTAGTATATTTGCGACCAAGACAATAACTTTCGATAGTTAATATCCTACCACATGAATTTTATTTATCACATGACTTTAAGATATGGTTAGGATTAGAATTCTTACTACTCCACATTAAAGTTTAAAATTCACATCACTCCACATTTCATACTAATAGTACTTATTACCTCGAATAAAAGCTTTATTTTGTGCAAACAAATAAAATGTACACAATAACAATGAATTGTTTTAAATATCATTATTTGCGCTAAAAATATCATGATGAAAGACCACCTTTTCTATTGGTCAATTCCAGTCGTTTTTTCTCAATTTCTTGCTTGAGTCTTATAAGTAGTTGGCAGTAGAGATCCGAATCGATGTTTTTGCCCAAATGTTTTTGCTCATAATAAACGATGCTCTTCTAACCCCACCATACACATAGCATCACATTACTGCGTGTTAATCCGGGTTTCGCTACAATCTGTGGACTTTACTACCCTTTGACCATGATCTTTTTCGCACAATCTTGTTGTAGGTAATCCACTCTCACCACCAGTGATTAATCTTTGCAAAAATGGTTCAGTTTTATTTCGTTATAATAGGGAATCGCAAATGAGTCCTTAGGTTTTTTTTTCGGTGAGCTCGTGATCGTCTGCATGTGTGCGTCCCTAGTTGTAATACTTCGAATATATTAGTTAAGTCTCAGAGACTCTGAAATCTTTAATATATTTAAAAAGCAGTAGTACGAGTACACATTGACTTTGAAGTAAGATTCCGGGTATGAAATTTTCTCACCTTCTGATATTCTTTATAAAAAATCTTCTTTCTTTTATTTTTGAAGCAGTTTTTACAACCCACTCTTTTGCTAATCTCTGTACTCACTCAGCAAACCATGGAATGGATTTTGATTTCTTATTTCGCTCAGTCTATTCAAAAGATTACTTAAAAAAATATTAGCTTTCTGTAAGTCATTATGTTCATGCATTAGAGCTTTACAAACAGGATTAATAATGTGTAATATCTTAATAAAGTGAATAAAAAAGACTACTGTAAAGTTGTAGCTCTTTAAAATGGTAACTTTATTTTTACATTCGTCACGTTCAACTTTTTAGTGGGTATTAAATTTAGTTGGTAAAAACTTTTAATTATTGATATAATTCATTATCTAAATATTTTTTCTTGTAGCTAATAAAGCATAGTTTCTACCATGTAGTAATTTACACTTTTGTAAGGCCAATTCCTTATTATTTAGATGAATCGTTACTAAGCATTGACAAGCTTTTTATACTATTACTAAAAAAAAGTATACTATTTGGGTTATTCCGTTTATCAACCCTAAAATTTCACCCTGGAGGGGATACTAGCAAAACGCGTGTTCATCTATCCACCCCAGACGGGGTTGATGATCGGAGTTCATTTTTATTTGTTCTTCCGACTTTCTACCCCAAGTACAGTCCAATACAGACATTTTAATTATTAATTAATTTTTAGTAACCAAAAATTTAATCAAAAAACATATTACCTATTGCCGTTACCGTCACCGTTACAGGTTATTAAAGTCCATGCATTATGTATTGCAAAAATAAAATAAAATTAAATAAAATTAAAATTCCTCGTTTTAAATAATATTATTGCGTAATTTATAAATTCTGCAATTTGTCCAGGCAATTACCAAAACTAATTTCATTATTGAGTACATTGAGTTATAATGTACGTACGTAGTACATTATAACTCAATGATTGAGTAGACGTAATTTAATGTACATTTGCAATCGTATTCTAAATTTCTTTGTCACAACAGATGTTTAAGCGAAGCACTTAGCGTTTTTTGCAAGCATTCCAAAAACGTTACTCATGAATATTTGTCTCCATTTTCAATTATTTTATGCCAAGATTCCAATAAATCTGTAATCCTGTGAGATATTCCTTTTATTTCAGCGTTGACCTCTACTAAGTATCTTGTTAGACCAGTTTTATAATAATACATCTATAAATGACTGTACACACTAAAGGAAGAAAATTCGAAGAAAAGCGGAAGAAAAATAATATGTATATGAATTCCGATTATCCACCCCGTCTAGGCAACCATTATTTCTAGCCAATTATTTATTTAGCCTCTAAAATACAGGTATAATATCCTAGTTTAGGGGCTAATGAACACTGTTAATTTTGTGCATGTAATATGTTTGCCAAGAAAGATTATTATATCGGGGTATATTCTTATATGGTTGGGCTGAATAAATTTATAAAAGGAAATGATAAATATACATAAATATATTACTAACATAAATAAATAAATAATACATTAATAAATGTAATTCCAACCAGATACAAGCCCTCGGTAGGGAGACCAAACAGCTGATGGTTAGAGGGAAAGGGAAAGAAATTGGCTGACGATGCGGGTGGTATCGAAGAGCACCGCCTTCTGCATTTAAGACCGGACCGGTCCATCACGGAGTCCAAGCCGCCTCAGATGACCCGAGAGACTGACTAGGATTATTATTTTTATTAATTTGTGGTCTAGGGTGAAAGGTGAACACGCGTTTCCAAATATCCGCCCTAGGATCGATCGATCTATCGAAAAAAATTATACTTGGAACACATTTCGTAGCATCGCATCGTTTAAAATTAAAGTCATTGCATGTGCCGCACGATGAACATAATCGGCATTTGAGGCATGCTATTTTATAGTAAGGGTTTGTAATACTCCATATCCAACCGACATTACATTTGCCCCATCGTAAGCCTGCCCTCTACATTTGGACAAATCAATTCCATATTCATTTATGATATTTAAAATTACAGTTTTAAGCACCACACTACAATCGGATGCTATAAACTCCAAAAAGAACTCGCAGATTTTGAGTTACTTACATTATCATAATTTTCTGTTATCGTGATGTACCTATCGAAAAACTACAGAAAATTGGTAAATTTTTGACAGGCCTGTAGGCATATTGGGTACTATTTGACGATATGATTTTTTTCTCGAAAAGTACGGCCTAAGAGTTTGCGTGAGATTGTGGATAACATTTTACGAATTTCTGCTTACATACGTTCGGGGCCCCTGTAGCCCGGAGGCCTCGTATCATTCATACGGCTAGTACGGCGGTAGCTACGCCCCTGTATCGCATAGCATACAAACAAAAACAGAACATAATATATTTGAATTGAAAACTGACATTACATTAAAATAGGCACATTATAATGTTACCCAAAAACATGCACCACAACATACTTGTTTTTATAATGACGGACACAAAGATTACTCTAATATGTAATTCTACTGGTAAGTAACGTTTTATCCTCGTTCTTCTTCTTAGGACTTACGCAAGTTTATCGAAGCATCTTCACACGGGGTGATTTATATAAGTTTTGGGTCTATGCTAAAAGCAGCTTCAATGCCTAGAGATAAAATAGACAGTATTTTAGGCGCACTTGCGGAACTTCCTCAAAGAATTATTTGGAAGTGGGATGAAAAAACTTTACCAGGAAATCCAAAAAATATATACCTATCTAACTGGTTACCACAAAATGACATACTAGGTATAAAAGCATTATTTTGTTAAATACGTTCAGATTCGTGCTTTAGTCAAATATTTTAATATTTTTTTAATGTTAATCGACAGCTCATCCGAATGTGGTAGCATTTTATTCGCACTGTGGACTACTGGGAACAACAGAAGCACTGTATCATGGAGTTCCAGTATTAGCAATGCCTGTTTTTGGTGATCAACCAGCAAATGCTGCAGCAGTTGAAGAAAGTGGTTTCGGAGTTCAAATTGAACTCAAAGAGCTCACAAGAGAAAGTCTTTTAGAAAAGTTCAAGACAATTTTAAATCCTAGGTAAGAAGAGCATAATCTTTTAACTAAATTTCATTATATTTTGAACACATTAGTTCGCCTTGCTTTTGACAGTGGTTATTTCATAACTACATATTGGTAAATAACAAGTGGCGGCCTAAAAGATTGATATTTTTGTTTCAAAATACTTAGTGCTGATATTTGATAGCTATATAAACATACTCCGTTGCATATTGTAATAAATGAAATTGAATACACAGGTTCCGAGCTAAGGTTAAGTTACTATCACAAGCGTGGCTCGACCGCCCGACCTCGGCTATGGAAACAGCGGTTCATTGGACAGAGTTCGCCGCTCGCTATCCAAACTTTACGTTTAGGTCAGCAGCAGCTGACGTGCCTCTCTACCAATACTTATGTCTAGACATTTTATCTGTTTTACTCGGTATACCAGCAGTAATCATGTTAATAATCTTAACATGTCGTTTGAATTGTTATAAAAAATGTCAGCAATTAACAGATATTATGAAGAAGTCTAAGGAAGAATGAAATTTATAAAAAAATCACAATATGTATACACACAATATAATAACATTCATATTATAATAATAATAATAAACGGTAAAATACATGATGTAAACTTATTTTATTCCCTCTTATATAATTAGTTGTAACCTAGATAATTTTACGTACTTTATATATATATATATATATATATATATATATATATATATATATATATACAGGGCTACTGGGTAAGTCGACCTAGATCCTTTAGGGGGTTGTAGTGTGCATAATTTCCGACTGTTTCGACTATGAAACACTTTCAAGATATTGGATATTTAAGAATTTTATAAAAGTTGCCAATTTTTTGTCTATTGTACTAATTCTTTTGTAGTTTGTGCATCTTGTTTTATTTTTCTTATAATTTTTGTGTAGTAAATTTGCTTTATTATTTTATATACCAAAACGTAGGTAAATAAACAATCTGGGTGGTAGTATGCGATTGACAATTGAAAAAATAAATAAATTTGTACAAAGTATTTTTTCTTTGGGGAATATTTAACAAAAATCTATTGCAAGTATGTTGCAGATGTACTAATAATATCTAGGTTTCTTCAGCAATCCAACAAGGTATAACAATATAGTGTTTTACCAGAACTCCTAGAAAAAACCTAGGATGAACAGGTAGCAGTAAAAAATAACGGTGTTGGGTGTTCAACAAGCCATTTCAGTGTTTTTGTGTTTAGTTTATTAGTCAACTTACGTGATTCGTACGTGGTAGCTGCGATACTCAGTGCTTTCTATGTGTTTAGTTTATTAGTCAACTTACGTGATTCGTACGTGGTAGATGCGATACTCAGTGCTTTCTATGTGTTTAGTTTATTAGTCAACTTACGTGATTCGTACGTGGTAGATGCGATACTCAGTGCTTTCTATGTGTTTAGTTTATTAGTCAACTTACGTGATTCGTACGTGGTAGATGCGATACTCAGTGCTTTCTATGTGTTTAGTTTATTAGTCAACTTACGTGATTCGTACGTGGTAGATGCGATACTCAGTGCTTTCTATGTGTTTAGTTTATTAGTCAACTTACGTGATTCGTACGTGGTAGATGCGATACTCAGTGCTTTCTATGTGTTTAGTTTATTAGTCAACTTACGTGATTCGTACGTGGTAGATGCGATACTCAGTGCTTTCTATGTGTTTAGTTTATTAGTCAACTTACGTGATTCGTACGTGGTAGATGCGATACTCAGTGCTTTCTATGTGTTTAGTTTATTAGTCAACTTACGTGATTCGTACGTGGTAGATGCGATACTCAGTGCTTTCTATGTGTTTAGTTTATTAGTCAACTTACGTGATTCGTACGTGGTAGATGCGATACTCAGTGCTTTCTATGTGTTTAGTTTATTAGTCAACTTACGTGATTCGTACGTGGTAGATGCGATACTCAGTGCTTTCTATGTGTTTAGTTTATTAGTCAACTTACGTGATTCGTACGTGGTAGATGCGATACTCAGTGCTTTCTATGTGTTTAGTTTATTAGTCAACTTACGTGATTCGTACGTGGTAGATGCGATACTCAGTGCTTTCTATGTCCTAGTCGGCTTGTCTTGTATTTCTGGGCTATTTTTCTTTCGATTGGTGATTGTCCTCGCTAAAGGGACTTTGATTTGTGCTTTTGTTATTTAACCGTTGAAGATGGTGACCTTTACGAACGAGGAATATGCTGATATTTTGATTTGTTACGGATACTGCAATTGTGTTATTTTTAATTGTACTTACTTACTTACTTATCGTCACGCACAATCCCTAACGGGGTAGCCAGAGAGAACAGATCGCCAAGTGTCACGATCCTTACATACCTCTTTCGCTTCTTTCAGGTTCATTAGATTCTTCATACATGCACGTCTAGGTATCCGAGTACTATTGACCCTCCCCTCTTCGAGCAATTTGCTTACATGGTCTTCGAAAGTTAGTCTCGGTCTACCCCGACACCTTTTAATATTTACTTTCGCTCTATATATTTTCTTCACCATTCGGTCTTCACTCATTCGTTCAACGTGCCCAAACCATTGGAGTACGCCCCTATCAATTTTTGTGATAAGGTCATCTTTCAATCCTGCCATATTGCGAATCTCTTCGTTTCGCTTTCGGTCGGCTATGGTAACGCCACACATTTTACGAAGAGATCGCATCTCCACTGCATTCAACTTGCTTTTATGCTTCTTCTGGCATACCCAGGTTTCGCTGCCATATAACAAAGTCGGTACCAACACTGCGTTATGTATTGCAAGGCGTGCACTCTTCACCACGCCTTGCCTTTTTACTAATGCATTCAGGGCACCATTGACTTTGTTTCCGGCAGCGACACGCCTATCCACATCCAAATCACATCTTCCATCCCGGCTGAAAGCACTCCCCAAGTATACAATTTCATTTACCTATTTTTAATTGTGTTCTTAAATATCCAATATCTTGAAAACGGTTAAGTTTGGGGTATAGTATTTCACAGTCGAAACAGTCTGAAATGATGCACACTACAACCTCCTAAAGGATCTAGGTTAAATCTAGGCAGCGTTAAATGTGCAAGCTTTCTGGAACTATAAGCGACAATTTATTCTCCGTATAATGTATTTTTAGATTAATTAACAAATCACTCAAAGCTCTACACAAACTTCTACATAATAAAATTACAGAATTTATCCTTATTTCTAAAACTATCTTGACACTGAAAAAAGATTTCGTCATAGGAAATTATACACTGAAAAAAAGGACAGTAAATTGCATAATTGTGAAGGAAAAATTGAGGAGCTTAGTTGTACAAGGTTTCACGGGGATAAGGTACCATAGGGCTGAATTATAACTTCGTCTTATGCTGGATAAATGGTCTATACTAGGAACCCTTATAGTTTCGCCACGTCTGTCTGTCCGTCTGTCCTTCCTCGCTTAATCTCTGTGACCGTTAGCACTAGAAAGCTGAAATTTGGTACCAATATGTGTATCAATCACGCCGACAAAGTGGTGAAATAAAAATTGGAAAAAAATGTTTTAGTAGGGTAGCCCCCCTATATGTAAAGTGGGAAGTGATTTTTTTTAATTTCAAACCTAACGAGTGATATATTGTTTGAAAGGTATTCAAAAATGAATAGGGGTTTACTTAAATCGTTTTTTGACAATTTCAATAATTTCGGAAATAATCGCTCCAAAAGTAAAAAACAATGTGTCCCTCTAACTTTTGAACCATAAGTTTAGAAAATATGAAAATAATCTGAAAAGTAGAACTTTATAAGGACTTTCTAGGAAAATCATTTTGAACTTGGATGGAAACAACGGTACTCACTACCGGGAGCAGTTGCAGGAGCGCGGAGCGCTGCTGGAGCGCGAACATAATGGATACCCACCTTTAAACTCATAAGTGGTAACACTTATTGTGACGGACGGGAAACTACGGAACCCTACACTGAGCGTGGCCCGTCACGCTCTTGGCCGCTTTTATTCTATTCCTAGAAGGACTTGATCAACGGAAAGAGATATATATACCTAAAGTAAACAAATGATGAAATAATTAAGACTAAAGATTTATTCTTAAACTTTTATCGTTATAGATACAAATTACATATTGTATTCATTACAGCATATGTTCTCCTATAGATTGCTTTTTAGGGAGGATTTTGCCATAGTAGGTATGCTCGACAGGTGGCTGGCAACCACTTTTTTTATTCTAAGTTGTTATCAAGATGATGTTGCTGCGCATCATCTGCTTTAGTTTCCTTCTGTCGGATCTTAACACAACCATGGGACTGAATATGGGCTTCTCTGTGCGGGGCGTGGCCTACGCTCGAAACAGAAACGTAAACTTTTTATTCAATATAGATTATGAAAAATTCATATTGAAAGTCACTTTTTTTAATTTACTACCGGTTCGGAAAAAACCTTTGTCCTGGGAAGGAACTAACAAGAAACTCAGCGGGACTTTTAAAAGAAAAACAGTTTACAATCTTGTATGTTACAATTAACAACAAATAACAAATTATAAATATCTTGGTAGCGATCACCCTTCCCAGGTGTTATTATCAACCATAATATAATAACCCTGTTGTACAAACTTAGTTGAATAAAATTTTTGAACTTTGTGCCTTTGGTCAAACTTTCTGTGATTTTGTTGTAAAAGGGTATGCATCGACCCAAGAATGAATTACTGACTCGGTGGAGTCGAGTAACTGGTATGTAACAAGCTTGAGCCTGTTCCCAGTATTCACTCAATGAATATTACTCATTTTTGTAAAACCACTTTAATTTTTGTGTACGTACATTACATTTTCATAAATTTATTGAGAGGCCAAAGTTATATATTAATTTCCTTAAATTTTGTCTCAGCTACTCTTCAGGTTTTAATTCATAGATTTTTCTAATGACCCTCTTCTGTAAAACAAATATAATTTCAGTGTCAGTCACATGTCCCCATTGCAAAATACCATACGACGTTATGCTTTGGAAATAGCTAAAATAAACTAGTCCGGCTGTTTCAACACTGGTAATATTTCTAATAAAATAATTAATACTTCTACAGTATATTGAAGCTTTGTAGGCATGAGTCGGATATATCAAAACGAATCTAAAATCCAATTTCAAACACAAATCGATTCGTATAGATTGCTCAAATTAGAAAATCCGATTTGAAAAATCGACCTAACTAGCTAAACTCTTACGATCTTTACAACCAAACCAATCCAAATCGAAAACAAAATCGACAATATCCAAATTTAAACGCAAACTGTTGCGTAGAAATCCAAATCCGTTTTTTCAGTGGCTCTCTCGATGACGTGAGTTCAGATTTCGGTTTGTCGGCTTTGGAATATCGAAATCTATTACACATTGAGATATGGGATCAATATAATCCTTACTGCTTAATACGTAAAGTCTATATTGGCTTTGCGAGATTATGCGTTGATGAATTTTTGGTTCAGTGTGCGATCAATATCTGTCTTATTGTTAAATCGTTTAAGGCTATATTTGCGAGATTGTGTGATAATATATTTTTGTTTTTAGTTAAGTGTTTGCTTACTTAAGATATTTTTTTGTTTTCATGTTGTTATGTTTTAGACTTTAGATGTAAATTTAATCCTGGTGACAACTTACAACTGCTCTCATGCCGGTCGGTCGTAACAGTGTATTGTATTATATTATTTACTGATATTTATTGCCTTAACACCTTTTTGTTTAGTAAATATATGAAAAAAGTTTATAAAAATATTTAAAAATTAGGAGTGAATTGTGTGTGCGTGTATGTTTTAAGTGAGTAAGTCATATAACATTTAAATATTTTTAATTTTGACTATTAAGTGTTTGTTAAGTTTTACAATAGAATTAGAGGCAAACAATTCATTAGCTTTTCTAGATGTGTTAGTAATTCGGAATCCTGATAACACCTTGAGCCATACTGTGTATAGAAAAAAGACCCATACAGATAGATATTTAAACGGTGATTCTCACCACCATCCTTCACAGTTAGCTACCGTGGGTAAATCTTTGTTTCAGAGAGCACGAGGGATCTGTCTGGCTGCCGAGCTCCACCATGTCAAGCAAGTTTTGCATGACAACAAGCTTCGAGTCCCGCGCCTACATCACAGTGAACGAGTGAAGCCAGCCACAGTCGAGCGTGTACCTGCTGTACTGCCATATGTTAGAGGAGTCACTGACAAGATTGGCTATATCTTGAAGCGCGCTTCCATCAAAACATGCTTCAAGCCGCTGAAGAAGATTGGTCAGTTTTTACCATCAGTCAAGTGTAATGTCCCTCCGCAAGATGCAGGAGTGTACACGCTTGATTGTGAATGTGGTCTCTCCTACATAGGACAAACTAAAAGATCAATAAAAACCCGCGTTAAAGAACATATAGCTGATGTGAAGAATCGACGCTCCGGGAAGTCTGCAGTCTGTGAACACGTACAGGATCGCCCCCATCACTTCATCAGATTTGATAGACCGCAAATCCTCGCTAAAGAACACCGATTCCTTCCAAGGATGATTCGCGAGGCTATTGAAATCAAAAAACATCCTAATTTCAATAGAGAAGATGGCTGGGTGCTACCATCTGCACACACATGCTACACATTGAAATAATACTAGTTTTTACGGAATTTATCGCGTATATTTAACTTTTTAAATACCCGACGTTTCGAACGCTTTCCAGCACTCATGGTCACGGGCGGGACTGAGATGTTCAACGTCCATATGTCATAGTTAACCGCGGTTACCATAGATTAAAATTTAACTTTTGTTCTGATCTATACAGTATGAACTTATGGTATCTTGAAGTCTTGCAGTTGTATGCTTGGGTTGGGATTTAATTTTATTTATTATAGGATCCCAAGCAGATGGTAGCACCCAGCCATCTTCTCTATTGAAATTAGGATGTTTTTTGATTTCAATAGCCTTGCGAATCATCCTTGGAAGGATTTTTTTTTTCTCTTTATTAGGATTAACAACGATTGATACATTATTACACCATTAATTAAAATTTACAGTTTCGTTTTCGTTTTATTAATTATTAACAATTTGGTACACGATCTGTACTTTCATATTGTTTAAAGTACTTATACAAATTCTTATAAAACTGACATATGAAATCAAAATTAGCATCAACGACTTCACTACATTCATTAAATACTTTACAAAGCCTTGCGACTGGCGAATGCGCACCGAGAACAGTTCTACGACGTTGTGGGTAAAGAAGTGGAATTGGTTTACGTGGAATTCTTATTGGAGTGCGAAATTTAAATTGGGCGAGAAGCTGTGGACAATCTACTTCATTTCTAAGCACCTTGTATAAAAACATTATATCTATTAATTTTGGACGTATCGATAAGGGTAGCTTATTAAAATACTGAATTCTATCTGCATAGGATGATATTTTAGTGCTTTTCCAACAGAGTATGTAAGATGCCACATAAAGCGTTTTTGAACTCTCTCCAATCGCAACGAATGTGTAGAATAGTGGGGACGCCAGACAACACTGCAGTACTCCATTATACTCCTTACAACGCTATTGTACAATAGTTGTTTTGTTTTAGGGTTTTTAAATGACCTACCATTTCTTATGACAAACCCTAAGATTTTGGAAGATCTATTTATAATACTATCAATATGAGGTACAAAAGTTAGTTTTTTGTCAAAATATACACCAAGATCCCTTATCACTTCTACTTTCCGTATTTTGTTATTCCCTATCAAGTAATGGTTATTGATCAACTTAGTACCTATTTCTTGTAAGTTTAACATGTGAACATTTAGAATAATTAGGATTCATGCCGTTAAGATTACACCAATTTACAAGTCTATTTAAATCTGTCTGTAACAATACTGAGTCTTCTAAAGATTCAATTATTCTTCCAAACTTTAAATCATCCGCATACATGTAGGGTTCCGAAAATTTAAAGCAACTAGAAATGTCATTTATAAACAGGTTAAATAATATTGGTCCTAAATTTGAGCCCTGTGGCACACCAGAGGAAATGATACGATTATCAGATTGAAATCCATTTATGACCACATAAAAAGAACGTTTTTTTAAGTACGACTTTACCCATTCCAACAATGATCCGGCGATCCCATAAACGGCTAATTTGTAGTTTAGAACTTTATGCGGAACTCTATCAAAAGCTTTACTTAAATCTGTGTATATGACATCATATTGCCTATCTGCATCCATTGCTTTTACCAAAGACTCTGTAAAAGTTACAAGGTTTGTGCAAGTTGACCTTGATCGAACAAAACCATGTTGATTATTACTGAGGTAAAGTTTTAAGTGAGTCTGCAATAGTTGACTAACTAGAGATTCAAGTATTTTACCGAATATTGGCAAAATTGAAATTGGCCTATAATTAGATATTATGTTCTTATGCTCTGATTTGTGAATGGGAACTACCTTTGCAATTTTCTATTTCGATGGGAAAACTCTCATTGCTAATGATTTGTTGTATATAATCAATAGAGGTGTAACCAAAACCGATGCACAAAACGCTATGAAAATTGGCGGAATATCATCAGATCCAGAACCTTTATTGCAATCTACTTTTTCTAGCTTATTTAATAAAGTTTTGTAGTCTAAAGTCGGGCTTGTCAAACATTGGCTATTACTCCATAATAATTTCAAATTATCGAAATCATGGATACAAAACTGTCTATCTATGTCTGCATTGTAAACAGAAGAGAAATAATTCGCAAAGAGTTCACATATCTTAAATCCATCAGAAGTAGCTTCCTGACCATTTGTCATAGCGATGGGGTATCCGCTAGTATCACCGCGCTTTTCTTTGACATGAGACCAAAATAGTTTTGGTTTATTTTGTATTTGCTGTTTTGTTTTTTCTATATAATTTTTATAACATTTTGCGGCTAGTTGCTGACATCTTTTACTTAGTAACTTTAGCTCAATTTCATCCCTAGGATTACCATATATTTTATACCGTTTTCTTGTTTTATTTTTCTCATTTAATGATTTTATCAAAGTTTTATTGAACCAAATAGGATAACGTTTGTTTCTACTCTTGCTCATTGGGATATACTCCTTAATAAGTGTATACAAAACCTCATAAAATACTTTAACCATGTCGTTGACATTATTTAATCTACTAAACATCTCAATCCAATTAACCTCATTCAAATGCTTTCTTATGGGACCATAATCGGCTTTATAAAAATTACGCTTTTTATTTTTTAAACTGTAAGGAAGACATTTTTCTGTCGATAGTGATATAGTGATATCTAGAGGAAGGTGTATATGTTCAGTATTACTTAAGGGTGTTACTGCTTGGGTTACTTCACACAAATTAAAGGATGTAAGTACAAGGTCCAATATACGACCAGTGTTTGTTACGTGATTACATTGAGTAAGTTTATTAATGTGTAAGAAATCAATTAAATTTTGACTCATGGCTGGTAAAGATGCATGAGTAGTGTTTGTATTTTTTAACATGCCCCAATTTATGTTACCTAAGTTAAAATCACCTAGTATGCATACAGGTGAGTTTATTTCCTCAAATACAGCGTTACAATGGGATACAAAATAGTTGATTGTTATTCTACTTACTAGTGGTGGTATATAAACAACACACAGTGTTATCTGACGTATAGTCTAGGTTACTGGAGCTTCAATATTAACCCACAGGTCTTCACATTTGCTTTCCCAGCAGACGACACGATTAGATTCATTTTTTTTTTGATACTGCTATCAATACTCCACCTCCTTCCTTACCACTGTGGTAGGTAGAGTTTTCCCAATCTCTTCTGTAGATATCATACCGGTCATCAAAAAGTTCACCATTCAGCACTGAGCCATCTAACCAGGTTCCTACTAATACTACAATATCATAATTACTACAACAAACATTGCAATAAAATTCTTTTGTTTTAGATCGAAGGCCTCTACAACTTTGAAAATATATTTTTAAGCTATTGAATTTTGCAGTAAGGTTTTCCAAGTACATGCACAAATTATTCTAATATACATATTTTAAATATTACATCAATTTGTTTAGTGTTTCTAAATCTTTAATAACTATATATTGTGATTCATCATTTTTTCTAACGTATATTTTACCACCCCTGATCCATACATACTTGAACCCTTTTTCCTTTGCCTTGATTCTGGTAGCAGCATGAAGTGCTTTATCGGAAGGCGATAAATGCTCAACAACATAAATCGCTGTCTTTGTACCCGAAAGCCCGGTGTTCCTTAGCGAGATTTGTGGTCTATCAAATCTGATGTAGTGACGGGGGCAATCCTGTACGTGTTCACAGACTGCAGACTTCCCGGAGCGTCGATTCTTCACATCAGCTATATATTCTTTAACGCGGGTTTTTATTGATCTTTTAGTTTGTCCTATGTAGGAGAGACCACATTCACAATCAAGCTTGTACACTCCTGCATCTTGCAGAGGGACATTACACTTGACTGATGGTAAAAACTGACCAATCTTCTTCAGCGGCTTGAAGTATGTTTTGATGGAAGCACGCTTCAAGATGTAGCCAATCTTGTCAGTGCCTCCTCTAACATATGGCAGTACAGCAGGTACACGCTCGACTGTGGCCGGCTTCACTCGTTCACTGTGACGTAGGCGCGGGACTCGAAGCTTGTTGTCATGCAAAACTTGCTTGACATGGTCTGCAGCCAGGTGTTTACTGCCACAGATCCCTCGTGCTCTCTGAAACAAAGATTTACCCACGGTAGCTAACTGTGAAGTATGGTGGTGAGAATCACCGTTTAAATATCTATCTGTATGGGTCTTTTTTCTATACACAGTATGGCTCAAGGTGTTATCAGGATTCCGAATTACTAACACATCTAGAAAAGCTAAGGAATTGTTTGCCTCTAACTCCATTGTGAACTGAATTTTAGAATTTATAGAGTTAAGATGGTCTAAAAATGGAAGAAAAGACATCACCTCAGAAAGGAAATACATCATATAAGAGTTATAAAAAGTTACATAATAGACGAATTGTAAAATTCATATACTGGATGTTTGTGTGTGTGTATGTGTGTGTGTGTGTGTGTGTGTGTGTGTGTGTGTGTGTGTGTGTGTTTGTGTGTGTGTGTGTGTGTGTGTGTTGTGTGTGTGTGTGTGTGTGTGTGTATGTATGTGTGTGTGTGTGTGTGTGTGTGTGTGTGTGTTTGTGAGTGTGTGCAAGAAAGGGTCCCATGAAGCAGAAAAACTTACGTGAAGGAGCTGAGTTGAAAGTTTGAGTTTTGCAAATTATATCTTTACGGCGCTTATCCTTAAGAAAATCCGGGTTATAATGTAGATGAGAATGTTGTCTAAGTACGATATGCAGGATGAAGGTTTGTCTAACCGTTAGTACATCCCATTTTTTGTACAGCTCGTCTGTAGGAAAATGGAAAGGGAGACCAGCACCTGCTTTGAGAATTGCACGCTGTGCTCTCTCTACTTCTATAAGATATGCTTTGGCACCTCCTCCCCATGATGTTATGCAATATTCAATCAGAGATTGACATAAAGCGAAGTAAACTATCATTATAACACGGCGTTCTGCTATATGTTTAAAGTTCTGAATATAAATATGAGTTTTCGCAGACGGGATACTAAAGCTTCAAAGTGGGGTTTGAACGTTAAAGTCTGATCAATCAAAATACCAAGATATTTGATTTTATCGGTTCTTTCAACTAAGGGACAGTGACATCCAGGAAGACTAAGACAACAGGTGTGGGCTGTGATTGTCAGAGATAGAGGTGGAAGAAGGTTAGCTCTATGACCAAATGCAATGTACTTTGTTTTATCAACATTCAGTGTTAAGACATTGTAACTAAGCCATTCACAGACCTTATTTAATCCCATCTGAGCGTTCTCAAAAACATTATGTCAGGAATTATCGGCAAAGAAAAGGGCAGTATCATCAGCATAGGTGATTATTTTTTCTTTAGAGAGCTGAAGTTGGCATAGGTCATTGATATATACCAAAAAAAAGTGTCGGACCGAGAATACTGCCTTGTGGCACACCAAATTTGATAGGTAACTCATCACTTAATGTATAATGATCTAAACGGACCCGCTGTCTTCTATCGGTCAAATAATCTTCTATCAGTTTTAATGGAATACCCCTTACACCAGCCCTTTCTAGTTTGTTTACGAGGTGAGTGATAGAGACTGTGTCAAAAGCTTTAGACAAGTCAAGGAGCACTGTTAAACACTTGTTTTTTCTATCTAAATTAAGTGTAGTCGTGTTAATAAGATCATGAACAGCATCATTAGTAGTCTTACCGCGTCGGAAACCAAATTGACTGGGTGAAATAAAGTTATTTGACTCCAAAAAGCTAACCAACCCTTTATTGACTAGTCGCTCCAAAATTTTTGATAAGGTTTTTAAAATAGAGATCGGCCGATAATTAACGACCGAATTCCTATCACCTCCCTTGAAGATGGGTGTGATAAAGGCTATCTTAAATGCACTAGGAAATACACCGGTTTCTAAGGCCAGGTTGCATATTCGTAAAATTGGAGGTATTAATATTTTTATATACCACTTTATAATTTTTCCGGAAATCAGATCACTTCCCGCAACACAGTTGTCTTTTAACCCCTTAATGAGCTGGGAGATGAGATGTATCTATTGTATTTATCTGCTTTATATTATTGTTTGAGGAATTTTGTTATTATTTATTATTGTATTTATTATATTAACAATAGGAATATATATATATATATATATATATATATATATATATATATGGGTAAATGTGTAAGTTTGTTTATATATTTATATATGTATGTATATTTGTATGTGTGTTTTACTTTATTTTTATTATATTTTAGCTATTTATATAATTTCATGTAATAGTTATTTGTATGTTATTTTATTGCATGTATTGTCTATAAATCGCGTGTATTAACATTATATTATGTATATTTATATTGCACCACCTACCTAGTTTTCATTGTTCTAATCCTTACACCTTTGGTTGCCTGGAAGAGATCGCTATGTAGCGATAATGCCGGCAAATTGTACTTACATAATATTATAATCTGCTTTTTGTTTTGTTATCTGTATATTTGTTTACGGTGTACAATAAAAGTATATTCATTCATTCATCCATAATTCTCATTGAATGGCTCAAATGGAAAGATTATCATGAAATAGAAAATTTGTTAAAATAACACGGCTAACAAAGCATGCACGCACACATATACAGGCATACGCACACACACGCACGCGCATACACACACATACACACACTCACACAAACAAACACACACACACACACACACGCACACACACAATCATACACACGCATACACAAAAGCGCGCGCGTACACACACATTTTCATATTTTTTCATAATTATTTTAGGAAAGGAACGTTATGCTATTCTTGTAACTAAAGTATTGTATGTTAATTAAGGAAGAGCGAGTTTTTCCTGCCACAAGTATTTAAAAATACTTAAAAGGAGAATTCTAATATACTGCTATGACTGTAAATTTATTGTTACAGAATAAACATTTTTGAATTTTGAATATCAGTAAAATATTTCTCAAAAACCATTGCAACATCCTGATCTAACTTAATAAATATGCTGTAAAAACTTAACTGGTAGTTTAAACTGCGAGGATTGACCTTACCAGCTTCACTATTAATTATACTCATGGAGTATATTTTATAATTTTAATTTTATTAGAAGCCATCTTTATTTTGATGCTCAAATGTAAAGACTTAACTATAGAGCACACTATTTTAAATATTTTTGAATGTTTTTTTACATATTCCCTAAATTCGACGCTATGATTATATGACCCCTCATGGTAAAGTTCATATATGCTTTGCTCGTTCATTGAATACCTTGCGATCATTCAAGGAGAATGTTTTACAACTAAAAGCATTAACTTTACAGCTTAAATATGGTTCCATACACAAAACTTACATTATTTTGGTAAGAAAGTGATGGATGTTTTTTTACTACGTTAATTTTAAACTTCCCCAAGAGCCATGCATTTTATGAAAAAAAAAAAACACAAGTTTTTCGTCTATTGCTTTTTGTGATCATAAGGTAACGAAACTAATTGGTCACAGTCCTCAAAACACAATGTCTTACTAGATCGTCATTCCACCTACCGCTATGAGGATGCCACTCGAGGACTTTCTTTCCCCATCAATTGTCAGTTCTTTGAGCTATATGGCCGGCTTATTGCTATAGCTGCCTTCAGCTTACTAATCCGTTGGGATATGTCAGTCACTCCGGTTCTACTGCGGAAATCCCCATTTCTAAGTTTATCACGCAGAGAAACCCCGAGTATAGCACTCTCCACAGCTCGCTGAGAGACCTTGAACGTCCTCATACGGCTAACAGTGAAGGGCCACGTCTCAGATCCATAAGTCATCACTGTCAACACGCACTGGTTGTACAATCTAGTTTTCGGGTTTTGAGGTATACCTGACGAGAAAATGTGTCGTAATTTCCCGAACGCTGCCCAGACATTTTGAATCCGTCGATTTACCTCTGGGTCGAAGTTGGACTTACCTAGTCGAACCACTTGTCCCAGGTAAACGTACTCGTCAAGAACTTTGAGCTTAGTGCTCCCAACAACTACCGGCATAGGTGTGACATAAAAATTAAACATGATGTGTCCACGTTTATCTTAAGACCTAACAGTTGGAAGACACTATTGAGGTCATTGAGCATAGTGCTTAGGTCCTACAGCGATTCTGCCATAAGAATTTATATCGTCGGCAAATCGAAGGTGAGTAATGTACTCGCCGTGATGTTAATATCGTACCCTTTCCATTTCAGTAGCTTTTTTTATAGGAGAGGGGGCAAACGATCATAATGTTCACCGGATGCTAAGTGACTACCACCGCCCATAAACAACTGCAACACCAGGGGAATTGCAGGTGCGTAGCAAGCCTTTTAGAAAGTACGACCTTTTCTTCAAGGTAGGGATGAAAAAAAGAGCTTTCTCCACCGGCTAATTTTCGGAAAAATAGCCGGTGGTGAACTATTCCACAGAGATGTCGTACGCGGAAGGAAACTCCTAGTGAAACGTACAGTGGTGGACCGCAAAGCAGCCAGATAGTGTGGATGGTATCGGGAGGTTTGCCGCGTAGTACGTTCATGAAATTTGGCGGCTGGGATAAATCCGAACAATTCCTCAGAACACTCTCCGTGGTAGATGCGAAAGAAAATGCAAAGAGATGCAAACTGCACGTCACTCGACATGTCGACGCCGAGTACTCCGATACTAGCTGAGGCAACAAGGAGAGTGCCTTGAAACTGACGAGGTACGACAAAGGGGTAATTTTCAGCAGTTAATGCGTAAACTTGTGTCTTCTGTGGGTTAAACCGACTAGTTTTAGTCGCCCCCAATCCGAGACTTTGTTCAGTAAAGACTCGACATCAGACACAAGTTTGTCCTGGTACTCGGAGACGTTTTCCCGAGAAATATTGGCACGGCCAGTGGACACAGCATCACCAGTGCTGTCATCCACATAGCAATAAATGTTACCGGCTTGAAACGTATCATTGATATGCAGAAGAAACAGTGTTGGTGATAGCAGGCAGCCTTGTGAAACGTCAGCGTTTAATAAGCTTGTAATCGGAGCATGCACCGTCTTTAACGACCTTGATGCTTCAATCTCCAAGAAAGCTGGTGATCTAATTGCACAATTTCCCGGGTAGGTAGCTACGAAAGAAGTGCTTTGTGCCAAACCTGATCAAAGGCCTTCGCAATATCCAAACTAACGGCCAATGCCTCCCCCTTGAACTCTACTCCCTCCGCCCATCTATGAGTCAGGTAGAACAGAAGATCACCAGCTGATCGACCCCGACGAAAACATATTGGCGGTCACTAATCAGCTGGTGATCCTCGAGGTGTGGCGGCGCTGTCGTCGTGCCGCAAGCGAAACACACCGAAGCCTAAATCACGCTATCAATATTCCGAATCATAAACAGTATATATAGAACATCTCCGAACTATCACACGGAGTGTCGGCCGCTCCCTGGGCAGAACACCTCGCCTGGCGGGAGATCTACCCTTTTCCTTCCACGGCCACAGAGGTACCCCATGAGCTAGCAGTTTATAATGGATTTCATTATTTTGGAGGACAACGAGGTGATGACGATAGGCCTGTCGTTTGACGGGACTGAGCGGTCGCCTTTTTTAAGGATCGGGTGGACGAAAGCCGTCTTCCATGATTTTGGGACTACGCCTAGGGAGTGGGAGTACCGGAAAAGATGCGTTAGAACTGGTGCCAACTCTGGAGCACACGTCGTCAGCATAATTGGGGAGACTCCGTCACGCCCACTCGACTTATGGATGTCCAGGGAGAGGAGTGCTTTGCGAACCGAGCGCTGTGTGAACCGCACATCCGACATGAAGCACTCACACCGCGGGATGGTCAGCGGTGTGCTCTCCCAACCACTCCACTCAACCAGAAATCAAAGAATTGTTCGCCATGATTATTTCTGGTTACAGCTTACCAATTGGAAAACTGTATCAAACAGTCTTTTGCCAAAAATGTATCATAAATGTTTGGAAAAGTTCAGGTTAACATAGACTCCGCCTGGGCTGTCTGTATAACTACTGATTCCTGGACGTCGATAAATAATGTCACTTTTGTTTCTGTCACCGCACATTATTTAGATAATACTAACATTATGAGGTCATATCTTTTAGATTGCTTTTCATTCTCTGACAGACACACGGCGTAAAATCTGTGCCAATTTTTGCCTGCAAAGATTGATACAAAACAAATTTGTTGCTGTAGTGAGTGACAATGCCGCCAATATCTCGGCTGCCATTAGGATGGGTAGCTGGAAACATATCGGATGTTTTGCCCATTATTTGGTGGTACAATCAGGTTTTTTTATAGGATTGGTTGACAAACGAGCACACAGTCCACCTGATGGTTAGTGGTTGCTGTGGCCCATAGACATCTACATCTATCCTCAATTACGAATCAAAATGCAGATGTGTTGTCACCCGTGAGGACTAAGATGGAATGCCTCGTTTCCAGTAAAAAGGGTCTCCAGTTCTCTTTACTCACCATACGAAACACAGCAGCATTAAGCTACTATTTTACGCTGGTATTCTGTGAGAGCGTAGTCCTTCCCGGTCGAGCCGATCCATTCATGCTACAACTATACTTCTAATATAACTGCAGCATGGCTCTACCACGTATGAAAGATATTAAAAATACTGTCTTAAAAGTGAAGTCTATTGTCGAATATTTTAAAAGGAGTTCGTTAGCATTGTCAAAATTAAAAGAAATCCAACAGCAAATGGGTCTTCCAGAATTAAAATTAAAACAAGACGTAGTCACACGATGGAACTCGACACACGACATGTTGAATCGATTCCTTACATCGAAAGAGGCCCTAATTTCTACTTTGGCAATACTCGGCTCATATCTGGAAATGTTAACACCGGAAAATTGGAAAATCGTTGACCTCTCGATTAAAACACTGGAAATATTTTACAACAACGTCACAGTAGAGATGAGTTCAGAAACACAGGTTACTCTAAGTAAAATAATTATGTTAACAAAATTTATGATTAAACACGTGAATAAGCATATTAATGATGACACTGGATGACCTGCGCACATAATATTATTATTGGATATCCTGAAGGCGACAGAGAGAAACAGGCAGAAGATGGGCAGCAGCATCTTCCTGATAACAAAAATTACACAATGAAAAACTGCGGTTGCCAACCCGCTCGCCAAGCGTGGCAACTATGGCAAACATACCCCCATGAGCAACGACACGAACAAACGGCCCCCAGTCCCCGGCGGCCCCGCTATTCCTGGCTACGGTGGCGACCATGGTAACGGCGGGGGTGCTAAGAATCTCCGGTGGAGGTTCAGTTGCCACCTACGACGACTCGACCTGGCAACATATAACGCACGCACCCTGAGGACTGATGAGAAGATACTGGAGCTGGAAGAAGAGGTAGACAAGTTGCGCTGGCATACTATAGGATTATCCGAGGTCCGAAGAGAGGGGGAGGACACGGTAATCCTCAAGTCCGGCAACTTGTTCTATCACCGGGAGGGCGACCATCTGTCCCAAGGAGGTGTCGGATTTATCGTTCACAAGTCTCTTGTCAACAACGTTGCTAAGATTGAGAGTGTGTCGACGAGGGTTGCGTACCTGATACTCAGAATCACCAAACGTTATTCGCTGAAGCTCATACAGGTTTACGCACCAACCTCGGCACATCCCGATGAGGAGGTGGAGGAAATGTATGAGAATATCTCTAAAGCCATTCATTCCTCCAAAACCCACTATACGGTGTTGATGGGAGACTTTAACGCAAAACTAGGCACAAGAGAAAGCTGTGAGCGGAAGTTAGGGAAATTTGGAGTAGGGCAACGGAACCATAGGGCCCAGCAGCTGGCCGACTTAATGGAGAAAAAGGGACTCTTCATGATGAACTCTTTCTTCCAGAAGTGGCTCCATAGGAAGTGGACCTGGTCGAGCCCCGACGGCTCGACAAAAAATGAGATTGACTTCATTATGACAACCAGACGCCAACTGTTCAGTGATGTCTCAGTGACCGCAAGGGTGAAAACTGGCAGCGATCACCGAATGGTTAGAGGCACACTGAACCTAAATGTTAAGTTGGAGAGGTCTCGTTTAATGAAGTTAACGCTCCGTCCCCCTCGAGCTCCAATCCAGAATCCTGAAACTTTTCGGCTCGAGTTACAAAACCCCTTTTAGTGGTTGGCATGGTGGAGTGGCAATCTATTCAAATAGATTGCCACTATCTATTCTAAATCTATTCACATAGCTCTCAAGAGCTGACATTCCTTATAAAATAGTTGATCATTCACCCAATATATACACAAATTTTGCTGAACATTTATTTATTTATACTATTAACCATTCTAGGACTTTGCTTGGGGTCTATTATCACCCCTCTCGCAATATAAATTATTTTTCTTCTTTGGAAGAAAAACTTGTAAATCTAACTCCGCTTTATGATAATACCATTATTTTAGGTGACTTTAACACATGCCTGTTAAAGAACGATTCTCGTAGCAAAAAACTGCTCTCCCTGGTGTCATCTTTTAATTTACATATTCTTCCTCTTTCTGCTACTCACCATTCGCCTAATAATACCCCTTCTCTTTTAGACCTTATTCTTGTTTCTGATGCTGACCGGGTTGCTTCGCATGGACAACTATCTGCGTCTTTCTCTTACCACGATCTTATCTTCCTCTCCTATAAAATTCAACGTCCTAGACGTAAATCGAAATTCTTATTCCTAAGAAGCTTTAAATCAATTAACCTGGAGCGTTTGAGAGATGATGTAAATAATATTGACTGGTCCCCTGTTCTAAATTCCGAAGATGTTAATCATAAGGTTTATGCTTTTAATCACCTCATTTTAAACCTATTCGATACACATGCACCACTTAAGCGAGTCAGGGTTAAACACTTTCCAGCCTGGCTTTCAGAGTCTATAAAAGCAGTAATGGCCAAAAGAGATAAAGCTAAGAGGCGTTATAAGAAGCACCCTACTAATGAAAATTTATTCACATATAAAAAACTGCGTAATCGCTGTAGTATAATGTGTCGTGATGCTAAAAGGAGACATATTTATGATGAGGTTGAAAATTCTCATTCCGCTCAGATGTGGAAATTTTTTAGAACCCTGGGTATTGGCAAATCATATATTGATTCTAATATCTCGTTTGATTTGACTGCACTCAACCGGCACTTTTCTGAGCCTCCGATTTCTATTGATGACTCTATTAAGTCTACTACACTTAATCTTCTCTCCAATATTCCTAAACCGCTGTGTTCTCCTTTTAATTTCAGTAAAGTTTCTGATGGTGACATAAAAAAATGCCTTTTAAGCCATTTCCACTGAAGCTATTGGCTATGACAATCTTTGTATGCAAATGATTAAACCTATCACTAATGAACTTGTCCCTATTATCACTCACATTATCTCTTCTTCGCTTGAGACGAGCTCCTTTCCGACTTGCTGGAAAAAAGCATTCGTCATTCCCCTTCCAAAAACTTCTAATCCTACATCTTTATCCCAATTCCGCCCTATTTCCATTCTTCCGATCTTATCTAAAGTGCTAGAAAATATAGTTCAGAGGCAACTATCTCAATTCCTAACTGTTCACAGCCTGCTGAGTCCTTTTCAATCTGGTTTTCGTCCAGGCCATAGCACAGTCAGCGCTCTGATTAAAGTGTCTGATGATATTCGCTGGGCCATGGACAAAAAACTTCTCACTGTTTTAACATTATTGGATTTTAGCAGTGCATTTAATTCCGTTGATTATGACATACTTCTTGGTATTCTTGCGTCCTTAAACATTTCACCATCAGTAATCTCTTGGTTTAATTCTTACCTTAGGGGTCGCTCGCAGTGTGTTCGCCATGAGGAGGATTTCTCCGAGTGGTGTGATCTTACGGCGGGTGTTCCTCAGGGTGGTGTTCTTTCCCCAGTTCTCTTCTCTATTTTTATCAATGCTCTCACTACTGTTCTCTCCTCTCATTACCATCTCTATGCTGATGACTTGCAATTATACCGTCATTTCAAAGTTCATGATATAGATGAGGCTATTAATAAGCTGAATGCTCACTTAAGTAGCATAAGCAGTTGGGCAAAATCGTTTGGTCTTCTTGTTAACCCTGCTCAATCCCAAGTAATGATTATCGGCAGCTCATATATGCTTAATTTATTAGATCGTTCGAAGATTCCTGCAGTTACGTATGATAATACTCAAATTCCATATACAGAGACCGCTAAGAACTTAGGTGTTATTTTTGATAATAATTTGTCTTGGGTCGCTCACATTAATATGATTAGCAGAAAAGTGAACTACTCTTTTCAATCTCTCAAGCGTCTCCAGATGTTTTTACCGTTAAAAACTAAGATAACCTTAGCTCAATCACTTCTTCTTCCTCTCATTGACTACGCTGATGTTAGTTTTTTGGATGCTTCAGAGGAGCTGTTGAACAAACTGTAACGTGTTCAAAATTTGTGTATACATTTTATTTTCGGTCTTCGTAAGTTTGATCATGTTTCAGAGTACAGGGCTCAATTAAAATGGCTGAGACATGGATGGAGACAGCGACTGTCGCAACCCCGTGCTGGGCACGCCACTATAGCGGCGATAAGACCCCTCTTTGAGGAGTGGCTTGACAGACGCCACGGCATCCTCACCTTCCGCCTGACGCAGGTCCTCACCGGACACGGTGTGTTTGGGAGGTTCCTGCACCGAATCGGGCGGGAGGAAACGCCCGGGTGCTCCCACTGCGAGGATGGACCGGAGGACACGGTAGAACACACCGTGGAGGTGTGCCCTGCTTGGGCGGAGCACCGCCGTGTCCTCGTAGCGGCGATAGGCGGCGGCGACCTCTCGCGTCCGGCCCTGGTCGAAGCCATGGTCCGGAGCGAGACGGAATGGGATGCCGTCACCACCTTCTGCGAAGCAGTGATGCTAGCGAAGGAGGTGGCGGAGCGGGAGAAGGAGAGAGCAGCAGCTTTCCTCCCCGGCCGCCGCAGGAGACGCCCTGGGCGTCGGGGGCTACGTCGTGGCCCCCGGCCACCGTAGGCGCAGGCCTGTGGACGGCGAGCAATGGGTAGCTCGTCGTCCGTCCGTCTAATGACGACAGGCCGTGTCGACGGCGCGTTTTGTTCCACGCGCGCCTCAAAGAGCTGTCAGCAGCGTGAAGGGGCCCGCAAGGGCCGACGCCTGCCGGGGCTGCGGGCTGTTCGAAAGAGATACCGCGGCTCCGGAACGTAAGGGCACTGAAGGAACACGGATGGTTTTTAGTCAGTAAAAGTCTGACACTCCCTTACGCTCCACCCAGAGCGAAAGGGGTCATTAGATGATTTTCCATCCGCAAAAAAAAAAAAAAAAAAAAAGGGCGGTCAAGCTATGGAACTCACTTCCACATGACATACGTGCTAGCTCTTCTCTTGATATATTTCGGAGCAGAGTAAAGAAATATTATCTGTCAACTTAGAATTATAAATATTTACATATTTTATGTATTTATATGTATAATTGTATATATATGTGTATGTATATGTATGTATATATATACATATGTGTGTATATGTGTATATATGTATATATTTATTGTCTTTATTGGTATATACGTATGTAAATTAATAGAAATAAGAATAAAAGAAATAAGAAAATAAATTGTACTTATATGTTATACACTTATATGTTAATTGTTAACCGTAAGTTATAGCCAATTTCTATTAAGTAGCGTTATGCTAATTATTAAGTACGCACGCTGCTACCTACTTGCTTTATACATAAAACTATTTCTCTTTCCCAATAGGTTTGCTGGAAGAGAACTCTTATTAGGGTTAAGCTCGCCTTTGTACATTTATTTAAATATTTAATAATTGTTACCAACTTATTGTGTGTACAATAAAGAATAAAGAATAAAGAACATCAATGGCGAGTACATAACTCACCTTCGATTTGCCGACGATATAGTCCTTATGGCAGAAACGCTGGAGGACCGAAGCGCTATACTCAATGACCTCAATAATGGCTTTCAGTGATGACATATGGAACTGAGACGTGGTCCTTCACTGCTGGCTATATGAGGACACACGAAGTCGCTCAGCGAGCTATGGAGAGGGCTATTCTCGGGGTTTCTCTGCGTAATATACTTAGAAATGAGGATATCCGCAGTAGAATTGGAGTGACCGACATAGCCCAACAGATTAGTAAGCTGAATGTGCAATGGGACGGCCATATAGCTCGAAGAACCGACAACAGTTGGGGGAAAAAGGTTCTCGAGTGGCAGCCCGGTACCGGTAGGCGTAGTGCAGGGTGACACCCCACTAGATGGACTGACGACCTGGTAAGACATGCAGGAAGTCGATGAATGCTATACTTTGGAGGAGGCCTACGTTCAGCAGTGGACTTGGGAAGGCTGTAATGATGCTGATGACCTATCGTGGTTTGTATATTTTGATGCACCAGGTGTAAAAAAATAATATAATTTTTTGGAGTCATATAACTACAATTATTAAGAATTTGTGAACTACATTCTAAATGATTTAAATTATTATAGCTGCTAGAGATTACCTCTATTGTCTCATTTTCTAATTTAAATTACTTGGAACTGTATGATTCTTCTGATGGCAGAAGAAGCACGAGAGTAAAATAAATGCAGTAGAAATGCGGTCATTAAGGAGTATGTTAGGGCTGAATCTGAATGACAGGGTGAAAAATTGTGTGATAAGAGAAGAGTGTGGTTTGCAAGATGATGTTGTGACCAGGATTAAGAAAGGAATGCTTCGGTGGTTTGGTCATGTGGAAAGAATGGATGAGGAAAGAGTGACAAAGAAAATTTATGTTGCAGAAGTGAATGGCAGAGTCGGAAAGGGACGTCCTAGGCGAAAATTTATCGACCAAATTGGCGATTTATTGAAAACGGGCCAAATTAGGAGTACCCTTAACCGACGAGCATGCATGCGTAGGTGTATGGATGTGAAGGAGGCGAGAGAGGTGTGTCAGGATCGTGCCAAATGGAAGTCTGTAGTCTCTGCCTACCCCTCTGGGTGACAGGCGTGAGTGTTTATGTATGTATGTATGATTCTAAACTGCATGTCAAGCCATTACGCTGCTCAATAGAAGCAGATGTCTGAGTAGACAAGTTCTTGGCTGAGTTAATATATAAATAATAGATATAGATAGATAGATAGGTAATGCTTATCTGAAGTCAAAAACTTCTTAATTAAATTATTTATGACCTAAAATTAATTCTCTTATCATAATTGTTACAATTTTTTTATTTATCAGATCAAAAAAAATTACATTCAGATATAGGTTTAATTAACATCTAAAACCACAGAGTCAGTGAATTATGTACAAAACACAGTCTAAGTCATTAGTTAGGTATATGAGTAGGTAAAAGGTATAACAAGAATATAAAGACTAAAAAGGTAAGTTAAGAAGTTAGTTAAAGTCAGAAGTAGCAAGATAAAAGTAAGGCAGGTAGTACATTATTATTAAGTAAGTAGATATAGTATGTAATTAAAATTTAGATAGGAAAAAGCTTTTGAGTTTAGTTTTAATGTTTTTATGTGATGCTTTTTCGCGTACATCGAAAGGTAAGTTATTTATTAAATGCGGTACCTGATAAGTCCGTTGCCCGTACACGTTATTAGCAGTGATGTGCCGGAGTCGGTTTTGTGTCACAGCGCGCGTACGTTCTGGATCTTCTATAATAGCTATATGATTTTAAACTGTCGCGAAAGAAATTTTATAATTAAATGTCCAATTTTATTGACTGTTACGTGACAAATTATTCATTAATAAATGTATCTTTTTTATTTTCCTGTGGCCAACCCTGTATGTAAGGCAATGTAAACAAGATAATTTTCTGTAGTTTTAAAGTATTTGGGTAATCAACATATTTTAATAGTCGATGTTTACATTGCCTCTTCTCCCAACAATAATTATTAATGTGCTATTAGAATAAAACTTACTAAGTAAAACTTTATTCATTACCAGTTATGCCCACGATTTTTCGCGTGGAATCAGTACATATGTGATAATGATTTATCTGTAAGTAAAACAGTCGCGAAGACTTAGAGAAACACTAATCTAAATAAAAATATTCAGTTATTCGGTCAATCAGACAAACGAACGAACACACAAATAAAGGGACCCACAAACGAACCAACAAACTATTAGGGCAAACTGTACGCTTGTGTTTAATTTTGTAAATAAAAAACTAAATGTAATCCCTAATTTGCTCCCGAATTTCTCTAGCCAATACTTGGTTTCATACAAAAAATAAGAGAATGCCCCACACGCAAGCACCATCACCAATTATTGATATTAAATGAAAAAATTAAATGTAAACTACAACCAACGGCCTACCTAAAACTAAGTACATACACTTACAAAATAAATAAAATTGCGTAAATATCTTTATTTTATCTCATCCTGCGAACAAATGAAAAATAAAACTAAACTCAACCAAGGAAAGTTTTTTGACCTTTAAGTAATAGGTGTGATTGAGCTTAAAATCAGTTGGGCTATCTATCAAGAAATTGTCAGTAGCACCCCGGATTTAAGTTTTTAGCAGTGTTTCATCCTCATGCCTCAGAAAGCAGTGAAGCTGTTTTATCCATGTCCTATCTCACTATATTTTTGTCGGATTATTAATTTGGACACAACAGACAATTTTATATATTTTATATAATGATCAATATGAGCAGATTTCTGTAAAGTTCTATTATAGGTATTATTCATAATTATCATAATTTCGTTATACGGATTTCCCCACCACTATGCAATTAAAAACCACGTTTTCTGCAAACCATGTATCCTGGTTATAACACTTTAAGGTGAGAGATTAGAAAATGAAAAATAAACCTAATTGCATTATTTCAATCCTAAAGTAATCGTACTAATTTTAAAGTAACAGTAATCATTTAATAGTTTTTCCCTAAACAATAACCGCTTAAAAAAAGATTCTTAAAAACCTTATTTTTCTATCTGCGTAATTTATAACTTCAAAAATGTAATGGAATTTATTATAGTTCCAGTCCGTCAACAAGTATTGCAACAGTCTGACGGACCAATCACGCCACAACTCTAGGAGTGCCCGAGTCTCGTTCCCACTGAACAATTGTATGAAGCTCTTGATATTGAGCTAAATCTAGAGAAAACCCGAGCCCGTTTTTACCGCATGTTTTTTCAATGCGGACCGCCGGCAAAACGCCCGGAACGGCATAAATAAGATGAAAGAACTTTATTTCTTCACATCTCAGATTTTGCATTAATGCTTTAAATAAGTACCTACTAGACAAACAAGCTTTTCTCCAACAATAACAACGGCAACTTCATCAATTATTGGTGCATTAAAACGTCTTGCATGTTGGCCCACAGGAGTTTTATCAGCTCTGATTACAATTTTGTGATTATCAGACGGTATTGAAATGTTCAAAACTTTTCAAAAGTTTTGAAGATTGTAACCAACTGATTTCGTTAATGAAAAAAGTTTGTAATTCGTCTACAATAGACCTCTACACTGAACTGTTATGTGCACAACGCAGATCAATTTTTTGTGTTGAACTGCCAATGAAAAAAATTTGCAGGAATTTTTATCCGCCATTTGACACCAGCAATATTATATAATTATACAGATGTATTTGGCTCTGTATCTGTGAATTAAAAATAAGTTTGGTTATAGTTTGTACCCCGACGGAGCGTCGGTGAACCTGTCGGTGAGAGCTCACGCACACATCGCTGCACTATGCGTATGGGTATAGTCGCAGCGAGCCGTTTGTATGTAGCTTTCTCTCTAGTCAGATATTTTCTCATGTGGCCAAACAGCGCGCGGCCGACCCCCGCTAGCTCGCCACCTACGCGGCTCCAGACGCGAGATTAAATATCGAGCACCTGGCCGAGGGGATGTGATATCAATTATATCACTCAGTCCCTCGACCTTACCGTCTACAGTCCCCTCGCTGTCTCTCACTATCCCTGCAATACCGACCATGTTCGCGACGTGCAAGACTTTGCGTTAGCAAAAGGAGTTTCCCTCGAGCAATCAAGACACTCAATGATCTAGGATCCGACCATCCTGTATCCCTCATCCTTGGCCATCAGCCACCTCCTCCAACTCCCTCCTCCAAAACCTTAACCAATTGGAAGGGATTCAGAGTCCTAAGTCTCAGCTATGGGCTCTCCGGATTTCCCCAGCACCCTTTCTTCCGACATCCTCGACAGCTCCAAAAATATTCGACACCACGGTTGATACTCTCACCATCCTCATAAAATTCTCCCTTAAGCAGAATGAAAGGGTCGTCCCGATTGCTAATAATAATAGTCTTCCCCTAGATATTAGCAACCTCATAAAAACCAAGAGAGCTGCTCTCCGGAGAGCTGCACTTAACCCACCCATGACTATAGGCGTACGACCTAAGAAGATAGATAAGATACTATTTGCGAACTAAGAGATCTCGAAAAGAGCAAGCTCATGGAGAATATCTCCCCCTCACATACAGCGTGATAGTACGCTGTATAGATGTCGAGAGGCCTCCGCATAGACGCTATCACTCACACTCCCCCTTTCTCCCATCCCGACAGTTCTATTGTCTTCGAGGACGAAAAAAAGACGATGAAAAGGCTGAATGCTTTGCTGAGTCCAAAGATGAGATTTCATCCATCATCAAAGGACAGAAGTACAAAAAGGCACCGGGTGGAAACAGAAACAGGCTATCACTTTTCTGGCTATAATCTTTAACGCCTAATTCGATTTCAGCCGCTTTCCCACCACGTGGAAAGAGGCAGCTGTCATTAGCATTCCCAATCCAGGCAAGCCTCACCACCTCCCCTCCAATCACCGTCCCATCAGCCTCCTCAAGGCCATGGGCAAACTCTTCGAACGCGTCATCCTCACTCGCATAAGGCACCATCTGTTTCTCACAGACGAAGACCCTCTAGTCATCCCCCATTTGGTTTCCGAGCGAAACACTCATGCCCTCAACAAGTTCACCGTATAGTGGAATATATCCTCAGTGGTTTTTATCCTCGTCGTCATAAGACCCTCGCAGTCTTTTTTGACATAGCTAAGGCATTTGATAGAGTCTGACAATAAGGCTTTATCTACAAACTGTACAATTTAGGCCTCCTACTTGAAGGATCGTACCTTTCGTTTCCGAAACAAAGGCATATCCAAGCCGGTGTAGCTCAAGGCTCCGTGCTTCCCCCTCTTTTATATATACTGTTCACCAACGACATTCCCATCCCGTCGAATGGTGTTTAGCTCTCCCTCTTTGCTGATGACACAGCCCTCTATTATAAAGGTGTATCACTACTATCTTTCCGGAACAAGATCCAAAGGTCATTTAATGACTTATGAGCTTGGTTCCAAAAATGGTGTATCGATGTGAACCTGGAGAAGAGCTCCGCCGTTTGCTTTGAAAATAAACAACGCCTCTCCACTACCATTCCGCTAATCTGTTTATTAGGAACCCCTGTCCTCTGGCATAAGACCGCCAAATACTTAGGTGTCACCCTTAACACGAGGCTCACTTTCGAGCCCGATGTCAAGAAAGTAACTCGCACCGCGGCATTCTACCTGTGTTGGCTCAACTGCATGCTAGGCCGACACAGTAAAATGTCTCTCCGCAATAATCGAACCCTATTTAAGGTATGTATACGACCAGTGGTGACATACGCGGCCCCAATTTTCGCGCATGCTAAACCTAACATCGTAATCGAACTTCAAGTGGTTCAAAACCTTTTTTGTCGTCGGGTTACGTCCATAACGCTGACCTTCACCGAGACTTAGAACTCCCCACAATCCAACAATTTCTAAAATCACTCTCTGAGAACTTCTTCAAAGCCCCAAAGTCTCATTCAAATCATCTCATTCGTGAGGTAGCTTCCTATGCAGCCCCACTTCTCTATCGCTATCGAGTTCGCAGGCCGAGAAACTCTCTCTCGGACCCTACCAACCAGCTCTCGGCTAACCTGAACTGCCTCCTGGCGGCTTAAGCCGAGTTTTCTGCCAATTCATAAGTTGCCTCAGTTAAGGCGCCTTCTCAGCGGCTACTCGCCGCCTGCGCCCCCTTTTCCCCAAGGGTGGTCGCTTCCGATACGACTGAAAGGCCCTTTAGGCCAAAGCCAGTCTCAGGTGGTGTTTAGTGTGTAGGCACTTAGGTGTTTACAGTGAGTTCCACATAACCACGCAGCTGGCTGCAAAAAAACTGACGGGATTCATTCGCGGCACAGAAGAGCTCTAGTAAATAACTCCAAAGAAGAAAGGAGAAATCCCTCTTATACCCGTATTTATAAAGAAGTAATTACTTGTTGCCAAGTAATTTCTTAGTTAAGTCATTACTTAAGGTTAGAATTCGTAATTACAAAATCTCATTCTATAGTTGAGTAACACACGTTACTTACTTGAGCAAACGCCCAAGTAACACTCTACGCCTGGTGGTTGTTTCTGTGTTCGTAAACATAGTTCTTCATTACTATGAACGATGTTTTGACTTACTGTTAAAGGTTTCGAAATAACCAACAATTCTAAGGCATAAAATTCCGTATGTTAAAACTTACGAACAACGAATGTCGAACAAATGTCGAAGTTAGATAACGTCTAAACAAAGGAGGTTCCAAAGGTTCCAAAGGAAGAAACCTTGGTAACTCTATCTATTAACACAAGCAGAGAATACCGTAAACTCAAGACCTCTAACTCATGTATCAGTCGGAACCGACGACTAGGAATCCCTAACCCCCAACCACTTCAAACGTTTATGTCACCGTCATGTTGGGACCTTCAAACGTTTATGTCACCGCGACATGCTCATCGGCGGATCAACGAACATGGAGGGCAGCAAAAGGACTGGCAGGCGAGTATTGGCGTTGCTGGGTGCAGGAGGGTACCTACCAAAACTGTTCCCTCATACAGTCCCAGAAAAAGGTACGCCCAGCAGAGAGACGTAACAGAACACGACCTCGTTCTGATCGTAGAAGCCAGCATTCTCAGAAACGTGTAGCAAAGAGGGGCCGTCACCATAACCCTTTCCGGACCTGACGGGGTAGTACAAAACGTGGAAGTAAGAACGCGAGGCGGCCTGCTTAGGAGGTGAGGCCGGTGAGGAAGATCACCATCCTCCCGAGAGAAGATTGAGGCTCGAGGACTACGCCGCACCGGGGGTAGAATTGTTATCAATGGCGAAAGAAGCCGCCGCCCGTCACCCCGCACGCCTCACACTGCAACGTGACACGTCCTCCTAACCTTGCACTACGATGAAGATCTACGATACGTGCAGCCAATAAGCACGCGGTCGACCCCCGCAAAGCCGTTCGCGTAGGTGGTGAGTTCCCCACCACCTATGCAACCCCAGCCGTGGGAATAAATATCGAACGCCTGGCCGACGGGATCCAGTGAGTCACACGTCCGAGTCCGGAGTGTAGTGAGTCCGTCAGTCAGTCCGTGGAGTGAGTCCGAGTCCGATCAGGTACCTCGCCGCGTTCAGTCGCCTGCGACCCAACAGTGAAGTGCAGTTGTTCGGTCGAGCCCATGCGCTCCCAGTACGTTCGTCAAGAGAGAAGACAAAGACATTTTTACCTGCGTGCGCGAGTGCTTCACCGGCCCATTGTTCTGTTGTGGGTAGTGCTAGTTTAGTGCCCCACGTTCTCCGGATTTCCAGTAAAAACTGTAAGTAGTTTATTACACACCCGCTGCCTCAGAGGCAGCAATTCTATTTTTAATTTCTGTGTTCGCTTGTCGCATTAGGCGACAGCTAGGTACACACCCTAGCGTACCAACGCGCTAGTTGTATAAGTGTTCGTTTAGGCACACACCTCCCCCGCCGAAAGGTGGGGGGGGCTTGATACACAAGTGTTTTAAACCACTGACAAGATGGCGGCTATTACTATAGCCGAACTCGCCGACTTCTTCGGCCAAGTGTGCCCCGAAGCTTGGGCTAAATTCCTAGCCCAATGCAACATATCCACTGCTGAACGCCCCGTTGTACGTATCGACGACCTTATGTCGCCGAGCACCGGGCCCTCGACCCCTGTGTCCATAGACACAGTTTACGACGCCGCGTCCCCCGCGCCTTCTGCGCTCTCCACCCGCGGTCCATCAACGTTGCTTTCGGACGCCGAATCAGGCTCCGAAATGGAATTAGAAAGTCACCGACTCATTAAACCCGATGACGAAGGCTTCACCCTAGTCTCGGGTAAAAAGCGCAAGCGCCCCGCCGCGAAAAAGGGAGACGAGACTCACTCGGCCCCTACGTCGCCTAACGCCTCTCCGGCAAAAAAAGCCGCACCTTCCGCACGCAAAACGACCGCGACCAAAACCGCGAACCCGACTCAGGCCGTACCTAGGAAGGAGAAGCCGCCGCCCCCAATAAACCTTCAGGATAAATCGCGCTGGAGCAACCTATCTAAGTGGATAGACTCCAAGAAGATATTCTGCCCCAAAGTCCACAATGGACCACAAGGCATCCGCATCCACGTCGCAACGACGGACGATTTCCGCGCTTTAACTGCGCATTTAAAAGCTCAAAACCTGAGCTTTCACACATACTCCCTCGCGGAGGACCGTAACCTCCGTGTTGTAGTTCGCGGACTCCCTAAGGAGCTAGAAACCGATTTCATACTAAGCGATCTTAAATCGCAAAACCTGCCTGTCAGAGAAGTGCACAGGATGCACCACCCAACTGACAAAAAACGATACCTCGATCTTTGTCTTGTCATACTGGACCTGTCTCCAGAGGGCAAAGAAATATACAACATCACTAGGATATGCAATCTCACAGGGATTGTAGTAGAGTCCCCGCGTAATAAGGGCATCGTTGGCCAATGCCACCGATGCCAATTATACGGCCACTCGGCCAGGAATTGTTTCACCCGGCCTAGGTGCGTCAAGTGCCTAGGCGATCATGGCACTACCGAGTGCCCCCGAACGCCCGAGACGGAGGGCCCTCCGAGCTGTGTTCTGTGAGGCGAAGAGGGACACCCAGCGAGCTATCGCGGGTGTTCCAAAGCGCCGCGTAGGAAGCAGAATGGAGGAGCAATCCGGCACGGACGTGCGGGCAACCCTAGTAGGTTGCACCCTCGGCATTCTGCCCCATCGGTCGCACCAATCTCGTTGCTGCAACCCGCGCCCGCTCAGGCTACAGCCAAGCCCGCCCCCGTTAAAGGGACTTCCGGGCAAGGCCCAAGCCTTCCGGTGCCTTCTGCACCTTAGCCCAACACATGGATTAAGCCCCCGGCGATATTCAGCGCGGCCGCCTCACGGCCAGTGCCTCCTCGCCAGGCCCAGAAGCCCAAACCCGCCCCTCAGGCATCGTCAAACATCGACACTGACCTTTCGTTAGTGTTCAACTTCGCCAGCAGCATTAATGTGGCCGAAGTCACAACCCTAGCTCGCAAACTTCGCGAAGCTAAATCAATACAAGATAGGCTCAATGCTAACATTGAGCATATTAGTCTTATCCAGGCGACAGGTTTGTTCCAGTGCGCCTAAGCAACTCTTTTCTTTCATAACCTAAATGGAAATAAGACCTATAGGTAGAACCAAGCCCAGGTCTCTGACTGTTGCGTACTTTCATGTATTTTTTACGCGACCATGATATCGACATCATGCTATTGCAAGAGACCTTTTTGAAACCTAGTTTGAGCGATCCCAAAATAGCCAATTATACCCTAGTAAGAAATGATAGGCTGACCGAACCTAAAGGCGGCACCTTGATCTACTACAAAAGGTCCTTGCAATGTGTACCGACAGATACTCCGCCGCTTACTAACTTAGAAGCGTCGATCTGTAGGATAGCACTTACGGGCCATCCGCCATTAATAATTGCATCAGCATACTTGTCTCCTTTAAAAATTATATTAGATTCCGACATATCGGCTCTATTAAACCTAGGCCTTAGCGTATTAATCGCAGGAGACCAAATAGCAAACACGTTAGCTGGAATTCTAACGTTAACAACCCTAACGGAATAATTCTAAGAGACCTCACGGAGAGACTTAACTTCGATGTTATCGCTCCCGAGAGTCCAACACGCTATCCTTTTGCAAACAACCAACATCCAGACGTCCTTGATATAGCATTGCTAAAAGACATCCGATTTAGTATTAATTCGATAGAGACTATTATCGAGCTATTCTCAGACCACAGGCCGGTCGTTTTACAACTGGGCCGGCCGGCAGTTGAGGTCCCTCAGACCAAAACTATTGTAGACTGGCGTAAACTTGAGGTTAAACTTAAGTCTACGAATTCCCAGCATTTGGACACTATACCTGACAAGATAGACTCGCTGGAAGAGGCCGAGAGGGCGATTAGCGCCCTTTCGACTCACCTCACATCAGCGGTCGAAGATTGCTCCCGTAAGGTTCGTGTGTTGAGCGATCAATACAGGAAACTTCCGGCGGATGTTCGACGGCTGATTAGAGCGAAGAATTCCGCGCTTAAAACTTACGACCGCTACCGCACGGAAACCAATAAACTTCGGGTACATTCTCTGCAAAACGAGATTAAACAACGAGTAGCCGAGTTTAGAAACAATAGCTGGGATAACCTCTTAGAAGGTATCGAACCATCCCAAGACGCCTTCTGGAAACTAACGGGAGCTCTTAAAGAAGACAAATCCGCACCGATGCTGCCTCTCGTGAGGCTGGACCACCCCGATCTCGCCCTTGACGATCTCGAAAAAGCCGAATGCCTAGCAGACAGTCTAGAGTACCAGTGCACGCCATCCACCGCACCAATAGATCCCGCTCACCTATTAGAGGTAGAAACGGAAGTAGAACGTAGATCTGCGCTGCCACCAGCCGGTGAACCACTCGATCCTGTGACAGTAGATGAAGTCACAGAAACCATCAAAAGTCTTAGGAATAGATCAGCTCCTGGGCCAGACGGCATCAGCAACAAGGTGATCAAATCCCTTTCGGCGCCACTTATTTGCCTCCTTGTATGAATATTTAACACCTTTCTCACGAACTGCTCCTTCCCGGACATCTGGAAAGAAGCAGACGTAATAGGGATCCCAAAACCGGGTAAACCGCGTATTCGTCCCTCTAGTTACAGACCCATTAGCCTGCTTCACACATTGGGCAAACTATACGAGCGCATTATTCACAAGCGTCTCCGTCATTACACCGAAGCTAACGGACTCCTCCCGGACGAACAGTTCGGCTTTAGAGCCAATCACTCATGCACCCACCAAATTCATCGCCTAACAGAATACATTCTGTCTGGCTTCAACCACAACCCGATAAGGAAAAAGGCTCAAAACACGGGAGCCCTCTTCTTCGATGTCGTGAAGGCATTTGACAAGGTCTGGCACGACGGCTTGATTTACAAGCTGTACAAACTAAACGTGCCTGATAGGCTCGTGGACATCACACGAGCCTTCCTTTCGAATCACACTTTTCGTTATCGAGTGGAGGGAACCCGTTCTTCGAAACGCTTCCTCAAGGCTGGGGTCCCTCAGGGCTCCGTCATATCTCCACTCCTCTTCACACTCTACACGAGTGATATCCCAAAAGACCCCGTAGTGAACACCGCTCTCTTTGCCGACGATACGGCACTTTATGTGTCAGACCACAACAAAAATAGACTTTCGTTACAGCTCCAAAAAGCCACCAATCGCCTAGGTGAATGGTTCCGCCAATGGAGAATAGACGTGAATCCCGAAAAGAGTGTAGCAATATACTTTCAACGGAATACATCAGCAGGTTTTTAAACCAAAAACTATTTTCCTATACGACCGCCCAATCCCTTGGAAAAATCCGCCAAATACCTAGGCGTCACATTCGACTCCCGCATGAGTTTCGCGACACACATAAGTGTAGTACGCAACAGAGCCAAGTAGGTCATTGGCTGTCTACACCCTCTTGTCAACGGTAGGAGTAAGCTGTCGCTAAGACACAAACTGAGATTGTATAAAACCTGCGTTAGATTAATTATGTCCTATGCAAGTGTAGCTTTCGCCCACACATATAAGACCCATATTTTAAAACTCCAAAGAGTACAAAATTATTTCATCCGGAAGGCCACCGGAGCACGGTGGTATCAACGGAACTCTGATTTACACAATGATTGTGAATTACCATCTATCTCCGAATATTTTAAGGAGATGTCCCAACGCTACTCTGATAGAGTAGAAACCCACCCTAACCCGCTAGTGACAAACGCAGCTAACTACGTTCCGATAACAAACGTCGCGCCCTATCTCCGTAGACCGCGAAATGTTTTAATAGAACCACCTCAACGGCTCGATCCAGTCGACCCAAGCGTCGCAGGCACATCACACAATGACACTACACCCACACTAAATGGGACAAACACTAATAGGACAACGAATGGGACGCGTCGCACCCGCAGACGGGCACGACGCGTTCCAGCTCACAGCGCGTACACACCGTACACCCGCGTTCCTGGACGGTTCTCACCGACCAGACCATCGACCGACACCAGCTGAGCAGTCAGAGACGGGGGTCCGCACGCCCCCCCTCGGACTGCGGTTAGATAGCTCAAAGAAAAACGCCTAAAAGGCGACATGATGATTGGTAACAATATCAAATCATAAACCATCTCATCATCATTCACCTCATTGCCTTTCCCTTTTTTAATTAGCTAGCCCTGAGACAAGATGAAGCTGTAAGAGTCGCATAGACTAACAGCACAAACATCTAGATACTAGACGGGATCCAGTCGCGGCATGGAAGAGCTCCATTAAATAACTCCAAAGAAGAAATCCCTCTTAGTGCTCCCTATAGATAGAATAATTTAGTATAGTACTGCCACGACATAATTGTAAATAGGCAAATAAATTGTTAGTTTTATTTCGTACCATTCTTTTAATAGAACCGTCCATAACTAGTTATTAGAATTATACAGTCCATTAGCTCCACTGACCTCTATATATACAAGTACGCTGGACTGGCTATGCCATACAAAATGAAGGGAATGCCATACAAAGGGAAGGGAAAAGGATGTCTTGAAAAATAAAAATGACATAATATGCCAAAGTCTGTTGTCTTATTTATATTGTCTTACCTAATAAGTCTGTATTTTGAACTTTTAAATTAAAAAAAAAACGAAAGTATTTTATGTTGTTTGATTGTGTATAATATTAGTTACACAATAAGAATTATTTTTATTAATAATGAGAGTGTGCATAATCTGTAAAACCCGTTACCAAAAGAGAAGTGGACATTTCCCAAGTAAGTGAATTTGCAGCAAATATTAAACAAATTAAAAATATTTCACAATATAAGTACTTAAAAATTTGTTACTAATCTTACTATCACATATATATATATATATATATATATATATATATATATATATATATATATATATATATATTACTATTATTATTATTATATATATTATTATTATTATTATTCAGACATGTTTAGCTGTATATTACTGAGTTTTGATAAACAATAAAATTCAATAGGGTTGTCGAGTTCCTTGTCTATAATACTTATTGTCTAATATTAAAAGTTTATCTTGTTTATCTAGTGGATAATAGATGGCGCCACTATTATTTTAAGACGCACTATGGTTGCGGTATTGTAAAGCTGCTAAGTCAATAAGAAATAATTTGTTTAACTAGTTATAAGAAATGTGATCGTACACGCGATCAGTTTGTGTCTCTCTTTCTCGAATCTCGAGAAATCCATAGTGCTCCTAGTATTGTACAGTTATCGATGTTCTTTCTTACTTTCTTTCCTACCCATATCTATTAACAAACAAAGTTGCCAACAACAGATGATTATCAAATGTTTATTAATTAACAGGTTTCCAACTGGACCTAGACTAAAATTATGGCTTAAAAGTATAAATATTGTGAATTGGCGTCCGAAACAAAATGATCATATTTGTTAGAGATGAGTCGTACTAGGTAAATTTCGTACTAGGTGTCTCTAGTCCAATTCCGTATAAATACTCGATCCAAATACCTGTTCCACCTAGTCCATAAAGTATCAAGTACGCATAAAGTATCAAGTACGCATAAAGTTTAGTATTGTTGGAATAGGAATAGGATACGCTATAGTTTCAAGTACCAAATTTTACGTGCGTACTGCTGAAACGTGTGCAATAATGAATTCATACATCTTCCCTTCGTACTTTACAAAATTATTATAATTATACGTAACTAAATTACGAGAATTAAGGTTATATGAGAAATAAATTAAGATAATTTACTTCAAATTACTTCAAATGCTACTTAGTAGTACTTCATATTTTGTAAAATTTGTTTTAAAAGATGTTTATCTTTGATTTATTTGAAAAACTCTAGAATGGGAGTACTCACCTATTGATATTGATTGATTTTAAGCTGCTATGTTTTTTTTACTATTGCTATAATTCTATAATTGGTTGATGCAGCTCATACTAATGACAGAAGGGAGAATTTAAAGTGGATTATTTTCATTTATCTCTCATATAATCTTAATAGTAACGAGCCTAATTATAATATTTTTTTAGAATATTTGCATAATTCTTATAAATAACATTAAAAAAAAGAATTGTTCTGAAAAATAAAAAGTGAGTTTGTCAGTTCCGGCCCACGACTGAAGTTTACCCCTTACGAACGATTATAAAATATATAGATTAGTAAATGTGGGTAAATGAACGCATTTTTATACTACTGAAAGCATGCATGACACATTTACTTATATTAATTACTTAATGAAAATTCATCAAAATATATTACATAATCATCGAAACGTAAATTGTTTACGCTTCCAATACTATGTTATGTAGTTATGGAAACATGAAAACAGCGTCCACCGAGATCACATTCGCATGAGTCCGTACCGTATTTGACAATAGACACTCGCCCGCCTTGTACTCTGGTATAAGTATTTGGTTGAACTAGTCCGAGTGCCGACTAGTCTCGTACTAGTATTTGGTTGAACTAGTCCGAGTCCCGACTAGTCTCGAGTCTCGAGTATTGACAGACAAAGATAGAAAGACTACGGAATAGTCTAGTTAAAAAAGGACAGAATATATTATTACACAACAAACACGAGTGCGCGTCACGTTACCTTTATGTTCATTAAAATTTGGTTCAAATTCAAATGACTGACAAACTAATGATTTAGACAAAGACGACCCGAGTTGAGCGCCTAGAAACTACAGTCTACGGCAACAAAATACGAGTACGACGCGTAGGCACAGTGAGACTAGATGGATCAAGTATTTAAAAGTTGGAATAGGTGCAACCTAGTCTCTATAAATACTTAGTCCCTGGATCTGTTCTAGTATATACGCTTCATCTCTAATATTTGTTCCAAACATTTCACAGACGACTGTTTTATAGAGACATGAGAACTGCACCACTGAAAAACCTTTCGGACCATCAAGTTGAATTCGCATAGAGTTGAAATCTCAAAAAGTTTAATTTACCACAATGTCGTTTTTTCTCGATTTCGCAAAATGTTGAATTCTTATAAAGTTGAAATCCTTAAAGGTTGGATATCCCTATAAGTATGTTGACTATAAATAGCTTCCAGTTACGGGCTTTATCTACACACGCAAAACCTCTTTAGATACTAAAACCTCTCTAGATAACTAGTTTAATGTTAAATGCTTGTCATAAACTTGACAATGTCATTTGTAAATAATCAGTTTATTCATGAAATTGTTTATGATAGGATACTCCAAATTTCTTTATTTGTAAATTTCTAAATGGCTCCCTATAAAACAGTGTCCTTTACAACAAATAAAAAGAAACAGAAACTTCTCGTAATAAGAGGTAAATACACATTAACCAAAGATGGTAAAACAAATCAGAACGGCACCTCCCGATGGAAGTGCACAAATCGGGACGTTTGTTCTGCAACTGTTACTTTAACCAAAGATGAATGTGACGTAAAACGTGAAACGAAACATACCTGCACACCGGATACTAATAAAATTAAAGTAACACGGCTTATAAACGACATTAAGAGAGAAGTGTGTATTAATTTATGTTCTATTGAGCAGATATATGAAGAAATGGTGCAACATTTCACCGAAACCAATCATTTATTTCCTGTAACCGAAATACCATCATTTATTTCAGTAAGAAGTACTTTATATAGAACCCGGAAAAAATTCTTGGGCACAAATTCGCTAGTTTTCAATAGAGTTGAAGATGTGATAGTTCCGAAGGGACTGCCTAAAAATATCACGGTTTATGAAGATGGAGATCAAGAAAAAATTATCGTACTTTGTTCTCAGACTGCCATAACAGCAATGAAATCGTCAGAACTGTGTAGTTACAGTGGTGATGGTACATTCAAAGTTTCTCCACGCCCTTTTTATCAACTTTACATAATCCATCTAGACGTATTTTCAGACGAAACCACAGTTAATGTATTTCCTGTTATATATGCATTTCTTCCAAATAAAACAGAAAAAACCTGTACAAGATTATTCAATTTGATAAAAAAGAAGCTGCCTGTGGTAATAAAAACATTTAAATGTGATTACGAAACGGCTCAAATTAATGCTGTCAAAGCAATATTTCCAGATGTTCATTTATCCGGGTGTTTCCAGCACTTTAATCAAGCCGTCTGGAAAAAAGCAAAAGAATGCAAAATTGCAAGAGTGACAAGACCTACAAGTAGCGACAGAAAAGCAAGAAGCATCGTTAGAATGTTCTCCTATTTTGTTTTAATTCCTCCCAATTTCATGAAACAAGCCTGGAAAAGTATTCAACAGGCTGCACCATCTACGCTAAATATGAAGTCTTTTTTAAAATACTTCCAAGCCCAATGGTATGACAAAGATCATAATATGATAAGTTGTGCAGGAGACACACATAGGACCACAAATAATTGCGAGGGGTACCATCGGCGAATTAATGCGAGATTACCACGAAACCCTAACTTGTACCTCGTATTCCGTACACTTTTAAAAGAAATGAAGCATTACGATATAAAGATCGAAAGGTATTTGTTATTTGCACCATTCAAAAAAAATAGGCGGACGAAAGATATTTTGTTTGACATTAAGTATGCATCTTTATTAAAACAACTGAAAAGAAGAGTAATTTCACCAAAAATGTTTCTAATGAAAATCCATTTAACCAGATTAAAACTTGTTTTCTAACTTATTTTTTTAATTATACCTTATTTTAAGTGGAAGAAAGTTGATTTTGTATTTTAGTTAAGTTTAGTTCAATAAAACAGCATACCTTATTTTAAGTGGAAGAAAGTTGATTTTGTATTTTAGTTAAGTTAATAAAACAGCGTACGCCAACTACTAATTTGTTTATCTGTCAAAATTGCCCTTACCTTATAATGTTATTCGATTCATATAGGTATTCCATAGGTGGGATGTAGGTAATCTAAAAAACAGTTCAATAATTTAAAGGATTCAACTTTATGGGATTCAACATTATACAAATTCAACTTTTTGGGAAATCATAATTCAACATGTTGGGAAGTCAACTTTGTAGGATTCAATATTACACAAGTTCAACTTTTTGAGATTTCAACTCTATGCGAATTCAACTTTATGGTCCGAAAGGCTGAAAAAGTGCAGTATACCGACAATATTTTCTGATAGTACCAGTACCAGTAAGTATAAAAGTATTAGATTATTATTTCGAATGTTTTTTTTTTTATTTCCTCTTTCCTCATTTTCCACCAAACTCAAGGGCCATAGCTAAGTGTCGAAAGGTCGCCTGATGGTGTCGAGCTACGTGTTAGTAGTCTGTGGCTAGAGGAGATTCCTCTCCCTCTACCGCATGTATTTGAGGTGAAGTCGTAAGGTAAGAGGAGTGTTGGTATGGCGATTGGCGATGCGCCACTCGACTATCTTTGTCGACTGACTTTGGTGAGGCTGCTCCACTTGATGCTTCCAAGTGCTCGTTTTTCCCTGGCTCCATTCACATATCGGGCTCGGGGGATCCGTAGTGTAGGTAGCCACGAAGGGCAGTGAGGCTTGTGTTTCTGGTGCGCCTTATCTGAGAATAAAAACGGGGAGGAGAAGTCAACAACTAAGGAGGGGCTGCCATTGGGCGGCTGGCGCCGGAGGGGCCGCGGATGTGCATGGAAGCGTTTCCGTGGCCCTGCTAATTTGCGGCGGAGGTACAACACCATTGGGTTTTAGTAAGTGCGAGTCTAGAGATTTAATTCTCTCTCGAGTCTCTTAATTTAATTTGTGCCTTAACTTCGTAGTGACCCTACTTTAGTTTCTTTCTTATTTACAAATTCTGGCCATCGTTTACATTCACGGTTTTTGGCAGCTTTCTCTTGCACAACGTCCACCGACAAAAGTAATCAAGTGTTCGATCAAGAACCCATGGATTGCGATACGTCAAGTCCCCTAAAATACGTGGCATTATAATGTCCTCCAGACCGAATTTCGGTCACGGCGATCAGCCTCAATGGAGACTAGCTATCGGCGCAGGACAGGATTATAGTGCCCAATTGTATGCGCTAGCACAGGTGCACTTTCTTTTCCATTACTCTCATATTCCGATGGTACGGTAAACCAACACGACCGGAGAGAGATCAGGCGCAGTACCATCGGCTTTACGTGCCTTCCGAAGCACGGGGGTGATATACCTACAAATTCCTGATTCCGGGCAGCTATTGAGAATTTCTTGACAGAAAAACTCAATAATTGATTTTTACCTCATGATCAGTAGTCGCACCACTACACACTAGACCAACGACGCAGTCAAAAAAAGGTCAGCATTACTTGTTTAAGAAATGTAATTATTGAATTAACGAGAAGAAAATTAATTAACGATGATTGTGCAAATCTATTAAATATGAATGACGACTTCAAGTCACAATTGTTTAAAAGAATGATATTAAATACTTTTAAAAATGTTAGCCGTGCTAAGTATCAAAAAATATCGTTTAGAAGAAATAGGTTCGCCAACCCTGCATGATGAAAAAAGTGAATTTTTACACCTGTGTTGGGCAGTACCTGACTCAAACGTAAACGAAACGTCTAAACAGTGCGTAGATATATTGCAGGATTTGTCATTCGAGCGATACGAAAGAAAATTAGATGTGACAATTGCATAACAGCTTGCGAATCTGTACCACAAGATCCTGTGAGGAATCGCGGAAATGGTATTGCTCTCGATGTAAAAAAAACGAGGGGTGGTTTAACTACGCCTTCTACAAGTGTGTTAAATATTTTGTTTATTGGTTGAGTCATTATTCAGCCATGCTGTTAAAAATAATAATGGTAAACCTCCGATAGAACCAAATTTTTCTGCAGTATTAACTGCAAAGGTACTAAAAGATCTTATAGTTAAAACGGAAATTGTTTAATGATCTGCAATACCATTTTAAGGACACTTTGGTTTCAGATAATTTTACTAGCCACTTTCACATTTTAGTAAAACATATTAACATTAATGTAATGTAGTATGTAATGTAAGTAATGATTCTAAAAGTTCACCGTATTTATTATAATAGGGGTTCCATACTTGCGTTGCATATTCAATTTGTGGTCTGATAAGTGATTTGAAAAGTAGTAAATAAGATGAGGAGCTTTTAAAAAAACTACACGTTCGTGCAACAATTCCGTACATTTGATACGCTTTATTTGTTACATGGCTGATATGAGCATTAAAGGTTAGATTTGAATCGTAAAGAATGCCTAAATCTTTTATTAATGATACTTTTTCTAAGGGACTGTTAAGAAGGGAATATATGTAATTGTAGGTTTTTACGTTTTTGGTGAAAGAAATAGATTTACATTTAGGGATGCTTAATTGTAGTTTATTGATTAGACAGTAGGTAGATAACCGGTCAAGATCTTCCTGTAGCTTCTCACAATCACTAAGGGACTTTACACTTCGATAAACTTTCAGGTCATCTGCATACAACAAAAAATTACTATTTATAAAACAAGACTGAATATCATTTATATACAATGTGAAGAGCGTCGGACCTAGTATAGATCCCTGTGGTACACCTGAGGATACTAATTTTTCGCTAGAGGAGAATCCATTGACCACAACTTTTTGGGTCCTATTAATAATGTATGAAGAGAACCACCGCAATAAGTTTCCACGTATACCATTGAACGCAAGTTTTTGAAGAAGGATGGAATGATCCACTTTATCACAAGCTTTACAAAAGTCTGTGTAAACGGTATCAGTTTGTATTCGATTGTCCGTATTATCAAACAGAAAGTTTGTATATAAAATAAGATTACTGATGGTCGATCGGTGTTTTACGAAACCATGTTGTTCTGGAATTAGGAAGTTGTGTAAACTCGGATAAATTGAATTATGTACTAAGCGTTCAAGGACTTTTGATAAGGCAGAAAGTAAGGAAATAGGTCTATAATTAGTCACGTCAGTTTTAGAACCGTTTTTAAACACTGGGGTTATATTCGCAGATTTCCAGACTGTGGGCACTAAACCTTCACGCAAACTGCGGTTATACAAATAGAACAGAGGTACGCTTATTGAGCCAGCAGTATGTTTGAGGAAAAAAGGTGGGATACCGTCTGGTCCTGAACTTTTAGTTATATCTAAGTTTTTTGTACCTTCGCACAAGTGCAACCAATAAGTTGACTAAGTTTTAACGCAATCTGATGAACCGTACTATGACATCGTAGAAAGTACGAACAAACATAAATTTTTATATAGTAGAAAATATTTTACTCTCTATAGACAGACCTGTAGTTGATTTGTTTTTTATAATACTAGAACTAAATGAACGGTTGACAATAAATTATTTTAGAAATTATGTTTTTATTGAATAAAACTATTATTAACGGATTTTATCGCGTTTAATTACTTTAATTTATTTTTTTATTATTATCCCGACGTTTCGGGTGCTTTACAGCACCCATGGTCACGGGGGGGGACTGAGATGTCTGACGTCCCAATGTCATAGTTATTCCGGCTACCTTCAGTTTTTTTAATATTAATTTTTGGTGCGATTTACGCAAAACGAGCTTATAGTATCATGAAGTCTTGCAGTGGTATGCTTGGGTTTGGGTTTAATTTTGTTAATTATAGAATCCCAAGCAGATGGTAGCACCCAACCATCTTCTCTATTGAAATTTGGATGTTTTTTAATTTCAATAGCCTCGCGTATCATCCTTGGTAGGAATCGGTGTTCTTTTGCGAGAATTTGTGGTTTATCAAATCTAATGTAATGGTAGGGACGATCTTGAACATGTTCGCAGACTGCAGACTTCCCGGAGCGTCGGTGCTTCACATCAGCTATATGTTCCTTCACGCGGGTTTTTATAGATCTCTTTGTTTGACCTATGTAAGAGGGACCACATTCACAATCTAGCTTGTACACACCTGCATCTTGTAGAGGAATATTACATTTGATGGATGGTAAAAATTGACTAATCTTCTTCAGCGGCTTGTAGTATGTCTTAATGGACGCTCGCTTCAAGATATAGCCAATCTTGTCCGTGACTCCTCTGACATATGGTAGTAGAGCAGGCGCGCGCTCGACTGTGGCCGGCTTCACTCGTTCACTGTGACGTAGGCGCGGGACCCGAAGCTTGTTGTCTTGCAATACTTGCTTGACGTGCCGAAGCTCCGCGGCCAGATGTTTTCTGTCACAGATCCCTCGTGCTCTCTGAAACAAAGATTTACCCACGGTAGCTAACTGTGAAGGATGATGGTGAGATTCACCATTTAGATATCGTTTGGTATGGGTCTTTTTCCTATACACAGTGTGACCAATAGTGTTATCAGGATTTCGGATGACTAAAACATCTAGGAAGGCTAAAGAATTATTTGCCTCTAACTCCATTGTGAATTGTATTTTAGAGTTTATGGAGTTAAGGTGGTCTAAAAATGCAGTTACTTTGTCAGATGGTAAAATTGTGAAAGTGTCGTCTACGTACCGCTTGTAGAACCTTGGATTTACAGGAGCAGTAAGAAGGGCTTTCTCCTCAAAGTCCTCCATGAATATGTCGGCGACTATGGGAGACACAGGTGAGCCCATCGCCACACCATCTGCTTGCTTGTAGAACTCCTCCTTCCACAATAGATAGCCAGATGTGAGGCAATGTTCAAGTAGTATTGCATATTCTTGAGGCATGTTATTTTCTTCTAGCTTCCTAGTTACAATTGAGATGCAGTCCACAATAGGTAGGCATGTAAATAGTGACTGAACATCAAAACTGACCATAGTTTCATTGTTAGCGAGATGTAGGTCTTTTATCCCATTCACAAAATGGTACGAATCCTCTGGTATGTCCTCTCAGTGGTGATAGTATTTTTGCTAAATATTGTGCCAGCTTATAAGTTGGTGAATCGATCTGGCTCATTTATTTTATGAAGGGTTTTAATGATGATGAACGATAATCATCATCATCATCATCATTACAGCCCTTCACAAGTCCACTGCTGAACATAGGCCTCCCCCAAGTAATGCCACAAAGGACGGTCCTGAGTCACCTGCATCCATCGACTTCCTGCATATTTTACCAGGTCGTCACTCCATCTAGTGGGGGACCGACCTACACTACGCCTACCGGTACGAGGCTGCCACTCGAGAACCTTTCTTCCCCATCGGTTATCGGTTCTTCGAGCTATATGGCCGACCCATTGCCACTTCGGCTTACTAATCCGTTGGGCTATGTTGGTCACTCTGGTTCTACTGCGGATATCCCCATTTCTAAGTTTATCACGCAGAGAAACCTCGAGTATAGCCCTCTCCACAGCTCGCTGAGCGACCTTGAACGTCCTCATACGACTAACAGTGAAGGGCCACGTCTCAGATCCATAAGTCATCACTGTCAACACGCACTGGTTGTACAATCTAGTTTTCAGGTTTTGAGGTATACCTGACGAGAAAATGTGTTGTAATTTCCCGAACGCTGCCCAGACGTTTTGAATCCGTCGATTGACCTCTAGGTCGAAGTTGGACTTACCTAGTCGGACTATTTGTCCTAGGTAAACGTACTCGTCGACAACTTCGAGCATAGTGCTCCCAACAACTACCGGCATAGGTGTGACATGGACATTAAACATGATCTTTGTTTTGTCCATGTTCATCTTAAGACCTATCCGTTGGGAGGCACTATTGAGTTCGTTGAGCATAGTGCTTAAGTCCTCCAGCGATTCTGCCATAAGGACTATATCGTCGGCAAATCGAAGGTAAGTGATGTACTCGCCATTGATGTTAATACCGTATCCTTTCCAGTCCAGTAACTTGAAAACGTCTTCCAATGCAGCGGTTAAGAGTTTCGGGGATATAACGTCACCCTGTTTTACACCTCTCAGCAGTTGGATAGGTTTCGAGCTCTGACTTTGTACTCGGATAGCCATCGTAGCCCTACTGTACAAACACTTCAGCACTTCGATATACCGACAGTCAACTTGGCACCGCCGAAGGGACTGTAGCACCGCCCAAATTTCGACGGAATCAAAGGCTTTCTCATAGTCCACATACGCCAGGAAAAGTGGCAGATTGTACTCTTCGGTCTTCTATACAATCTTTCGCAGGGTATGTATGTGGTCTATGGTACTGAATCATTTTCGGAAACCGGCGAGTTCGGGAGGCTGGAAGTCGTCGAGTCTGCGTGCGAGACGATTCGTAATGACTCTCGAAAACAACACGTAGACGTGGCTCAGAAGGAAATCGGTCTGTAGTTCTTCAAGAGAGCGTTGTCGCCTTTCTTAAAGAACAAGACCACCGCACTTCTGCTCCACGCCTCTGGAGTAGTGCCACCATGGAGGACGGAATTAAAGAGCTTCTGAAGCACTTTAAGTGTCGATTTTGCACCCGGTTTTAGAAACTCCGCTGTAATTCCATCCTCGCCTGGGGCCCTGCCGTTTTTAAGGTGCTGGAAAGCCATTCTAATCCCGCTTAGACTGACGTCCGGGATATCATCGGAATAGTGTCGGATAAGACTTACTCTTGGATCGTTACTCACACTTGCGTGTGGCTCCAACGATGATGCGTACAGCTGCCCACAGGACCTCTCAAACTCACTCAAAATCGCAGGTGTCCCGGAAACGATGCTGCCACACTCAGTCTTCAGCTTTGACAGTTGGCTCTTACTGGCAGACAGATCTCCGGCAAAGACTCTGGAGCCCTGGTTCCGCTCGATCGCTTCTTTAATACGAGCAGTATTAAAGTTGCGTAAGTATCGCCGCATGCATTTGGAGATCTGTCTGTTCAGTTGCCTGTATGCTGTCAAATCTGTTGACGATTGCAGCCTCATCTCCCGTCTAACAGCCATGAGATTAAGAGTGTGATCGGAGAGTTTTTGTGTTCTTCTGCTGCGGGTCTTGCAGAACTTAGCTCCGACCGCATGGACAGTTTCCACGAGCTTGTCATTCATATCGTCCACTGCATTGCAATCTTGTAGGCACTGAAAGCGGTTACGTAACTTGAGCTGAAAGTTTTCGGGATTCTGATCAGAGCACGAGGGGGACGGAGCGTTGACTTCATTAGACGAAACCTCTCCAACTTAACGTTTAGGTTCAGTGTGCCTCTAACCATTCGGTGATCGCTGCCAGTTTTCACCCTTGCGATCACTGAGACATCACTGAACAGTTGTTTTCTGGTCGTCATAATGAAGTCAATCTCATTTTTTGTCGAACCATCGGGGCTCGACCAGGTCCACTTCCTGTGGGGCCGCTTCTGGAAGAAAGAGTTCATCATAAAGAGTCCCTCTTTCTCCATAAAGTCGGCCAGCTGCTGGCCCCTTCGGTTCCGTTGCCCTACTCAAAATTTCCCTAACTTCAGCTCACCGTTTTCTCTTGTGCCTAGTTTTGCGTTGAAGTCTTCCATCTACGCCGTGTAGTGGGTTTTGAAGGAATGCATGACTTTGGAAATATCCTCATACATTTCCTCCACCTCCTCATCGGGATGTGCCGAGGTTGGAGCGTAAACCTGTTTGACCTTCAGCGAATACCGTTTGGTGATTCTGAGTATCAGGTACGCGACCCTCGTCGACACACTCCCAATCTTTACAACGTTGTTGACGAGAGACTTGTGGACGATAAATCCGACACCTCCTTGGGACAGATGGTCGCCCTCCCGGTGATAGAACAAGTTGCCAGATTCGAGAATCACCGTGTCCTCCCCCTCTCTTCGGACCTCGGATAATCCTATAATATTCCAGCGCAACAAAATCTCTTCTTCCAGCTCCAGGATCTTCTCGTCAGTCCTCAGGGTGCGTGCGTTAAATGTTGCCAGGTCGAGTCATCGTAGGTGGCAACCGAACCTCCACCGGAGATTCTTAGCACCGCCTGCCCCGCCGTTACCATGGTCGCCACCGTATCCTGGAATAGCGAGGCCGGCGGGGACTGGGGGCCGTCTATTTGTGTAATTGTTCATGGGGGGTATATTGCCATAGTTGCCACGCTTGACGAGCCGGTTGGCAACCGCAGTTTTTTTTGTCGTATAGTTGTTATCAGGAAGATGCTGCTGCCCATCTCCTGCCTGTTTCCCTCTGTCGCCTTTTACGACACCCACGGGAAGATGAAAGTGGATATTCTTAACCGCCACTACACGGTAATGATAATGAATGATAATGACATTATATTAATATGACACATAAATAGAATGGATGTTACGGGTAGAGTCCATCTATCCATAGAGTCCATTACGTTTATTTAGGTGTAGGTAGGGTATAGAATAATATAATTCCATAAACTCTAAAATTCAATTTACTATGGAGTTAGAGGCAAATAATTCCTTAGCTTTCCTAGATGTGTTAGTCATCCGAAATCCTAACAACACCATAGGTCATACTGTGTACAGAAAAAAGACCCATACAAACCGATACTTAAATGGTGAATCTCACCACCATCCTTCACAGTTAGCTACCGTGGGCAAATCTTTGTTACAGAGAGCACGAGGAATCTGTGACAGCAAACACCTGGCCGCCGAGCTTCAGCACGTCAAGCAGGTTCTGCACGACAACAAGCTTCGGGTCCCGCGCCTCCGTCACAGTGACCGAGTGAAGCCGGCCACAGTCGAGCGTGTGCCTGCTGTACTACCTTATGTCAGAGGTGTCACAGACAAGATTGGCTACATCTTGAAGCGAGCTTCTATTAGAACATTCTACAAGCCGCCGAAGAAGATTAGTCAGTTCTTACCATCCGTCAAGTGTCATATTCCTCTACAAGATGCAGGAGTGTACAAGCTTGATTGTGATTGTGGTCTCTCATATATAGGGCAAACAAAGAGATCAATTAGAACCCGCGTAAAAGAACACATAGCTGACGTGAAGCATCAACGTTCCGGGAAGTCTGCAGTTTGCGATCATATCCTCGATGGCCCCAACCATTACATCAGATTTGATAGACCACAAATCCTCGCGAAAGAACACCGATTCCTACCAAGGATGATACGTGAGGCTATTGAAATTAAAAAACATCCTAATTTCAATAGAGAGGGAGGCTTGGTATTACCACCTGCTTGGGATCCTATAATTAATAAAATTAAAACTAAACCCAAGCATACCACTGCAAGACTTCAAACCACAGTTAGTTCATTCTGCGTAGATCGGACCAAAGACAATAATTAAAAAAAGCTGAAGGTACTCCGGGTTAACTTTGACATCGGGACGTCAGTCACCTCAGTCCCCCGTGACCATGGGTGCGGAAATAAAATCGCTTCATCATGTCACGGTGTATAGCCAGTCCAGCGTACTTGTATATATAGAGGTCAGTGATTAGCTCAGTTTAGTTGTCAAAGTTTAAATCAGACAGACACACACACACACACACACACACACACACACACGTGCGCGCACGCGCACGCGCACGCGCACGCGCACACACACACACAAACACACACACACACACACACGTGTGTGTGTGTGTGTGTGTAAATAAAATCGCTTCATCATGTCACGGTGTATAGCCAGTCCAGCGTACTTGTATATATAGAGGTCAGTGATTAGCTCAGTTTAGTTATCAAAGTTTAAATCAGACAGACAGACACACACAGACACACACAGACACACACACAGACACACACACAGACACACACGCACGCACGCACGCACGCACGCACGCACGCACGCACGCACGCACGCACGCACGCACGCACGCACGCACGCACGCACGCACGCACGCACGCACGCACGCACGCACGCACGCACGCACGCACGCACGCACGCACGCACGCACGCACGCACGCACGCGCGCGCACGCGCGCACACACACGCGCACGCGCACACGCGCACGCGCACACGCGCACGCGCACACGCGCACGCGCACACGCGCACGCGCACACGCGCACGCGCACACGCGCACGCGCACACGCGCACGCGCACACGCGCACGCGCACACGCGCACGCGCACACGCGCACGCGCACACGCGCACGCGCACACGCGCACGCGCACACGCGCACGCGCACACGCGCACGCGCACACGCGCACGCGCACACGCGCACGCGCACACGCGCACGCGCACACGCGCACGCGCACACGCGCACGCGCACACGCGCACGCGCACACGCGCACGCGCACACGCGCACGCGCACACGCGCACGCGCACACGCGCACGCGCACACGCGCACGCGCACACGCGCACGCGCACACGCGCACGCGCACACGCGCACGCGCACACGCGCACGCGCACACGCGCACGCGCACACGCGCACGCGCACACGCGCACGCGCACACGCGCACGCGCACACGCGCACGCGCACACGCGCACGCGCACACGCGCACGCGCACACGCGCACGCGCACACGCGCACGCGCACACGCGCACGCGCACACGCGCACGCGCACACGCGCACGCGCACACGCGCACGCGCACACGCGCACGCGCACACGCGCACGCGCACACGCGCACGCGCACACGCGCACGCGCACACGCGCACGCGCACACGCGCACGCGCACACGCGCACGCGCACACGCGCACGCGCACACGCGCACGCGCACACGCGCACGCGCACACGCGCACGCGCACACGCGCACGCGCACACGCGCACGCGCACACGCGCACGCGCACACGCGCACGCGCACACGCGCACGCGCACACGCGCACGCGCACACGCGCACGCGCACACGCGCACGCGCACACGCGCACGCGCACACGCGCACGCGCACACGCGCACGCGCACACGCGCACGCGCACACGCGCACGCGCACACGCGCACGCGCACACGCGCACGCGCACACGCGCACGCGCACACGCGCACGCGCACACGCGCACGCGCACACGCGCACGCGCACACGCGCACGCGCACACGCGCACGCGCACACGCGCACGCGCACACGCGCACGCGCACACGCGCACGCGCACACGCGCACGCGCACACGCGCACGCGCACACGCGCACGCGCACACGCGCACGCGCACACGCGCACGCGCACACGCGCACGCGCACACGCGCACGCGCACACGCGCACGCGCACACGCGCACGCGCACAC